>JAJTUR010000104.1:0-182990 GCA_021399475.1 Hyaloscypha finlandica | reverse complement strand
TGCTTTATATATAAGAAGCTAGACTATTACTCTTAGAAGTACTTACTAGAGGAATAAGAGGCTAAGAAGGCCCGATTTAGAGCTAGAACCTTAGTCGATTTAGCGGTAAGGTACGAACCTCCCGAACCTTCGATAAATGCTTTAATAGCGCCTATCTATAGTATATAGCTAAAATCGAGGGAGAACTTAAGAGTAGTAAAGACGAATTAGGTAACGCTTTTGAAGCTCTCCTAGCGATACGGACGACGAAGACGAAGAGGATTAACCTACTAATTCCTACTTCACTTTTATCGAAAGCCTCTTTACTACTTCGGACATATAAGCCCCTAATATACGAACTCCTAAACCACTAATAATTACGGTAAATAGCCTTATAGATAACCTCAAAAGCTCTCATTTATAACTAACTAATAGGCGAAATCACGCCCTAGAGCTAGACTTAGAACCTAAAGGAATACCTATAGAAGACGTCTAAACCTTTATAGTAGGAGGTATATCTAGATATAACACTTAACGCTTTTATAGAGTCGTAATCGATACTAGAGTAGCTAAGTTTTTAACTACTAGTCTGATTAGTTCAAGGCTCTATAGTGTACTAACGATAGCCTTATTCTCGACGAGAGTACTAAGGGTCAAGTTATAGTCTAATTCGGTATTAGATCCTCTTCTTCTATTAGATCTATAGTAGTAGAAATACTAATTAGGTAAGTACGATTCTATATTATACTTATAAAGACTCTATTTCTCCTTAGCTTAGCTAATATAGACAAGCTATAAGTCTACTTTAATAACCTCACTAATTACGTTATTACTCCTACTAGACGTCACGTACTTATCATACGACGTTTCGGTCACTGTTTTCTGCTTTGGAATACTATATTACAAAGCTTTATTTCTGAGTCCTTTACTTATAATCCCTGCTTTCTTATAGAGGTTGAATTACGACAATTATACTATCGATTCGGCTATCTATTAGTTAGTAAGCTCCGGAATATCCTAGAACAAGCTAGCTACGACGTCGATATAGAAGCCTTAGAGTACCTCACGAAGTACTACGAATACTATCAAAAGAATAGAGTATCCCCTAGATAATTCAGATTTAACTTGAGAGACGATATGAGCTTTAATTTCTCGATTATCGTTGATATCTTCTATATCTCTAGGAAGCTTATACTCTATATAGTCGACGAAGGCACTAAATACCACGGGGGCTATTAGCTCTAGAATATTAGTACTATATATACCTGAGATGCCCTAAAGCTATATTAGATCATACCTATTTAGGTCCTCCTAATTAGATTCATAGATACTAGAAAGTAGTTCACGAGTAAGGAGTTCGCTCAACTTGCGAATACTATAGGAACTAAGGTGAAAATCGTCCCTATAGAAGTACACTACTCTATAGGAATCGTCGAGCGCTAATATAGCTTGATTCGATACGCTTACTTATTATTATAGCTGAAGTTAAGGGAATTACGAAGGAAATAGTACTATAGATAGCCTTTAAGGCTCTGAATAATACTATAGTATTAGTAGTATAGTTCCTATCTCCTAGTTTACGGTATACTACCTCGATTAACCGAATATGACTACTATTACCTTTAGTCTCCTAGTGATTAGTAGCCCTTAAGAAGGTAATAGCGGAGATTAGAACCTACGAGCTAAGTATTAAGTCGAAGATACCCTAAATACACGAAATAGACCCTCTATACTAATATCTATGACCTTACACTGAATTCGAATATTCTAGTATAGCGTGAAGGGAATACTAGCTAGAAGGGTAATTGGAGGGACTATATAAGCTCGTAGCTATAGATAAAGAGTCGTATGTACTAGCTTTACTATATAGTAATACTACCTTTCAATCGACCTCTATAAAGCTATTCTATAAAGGAGATATAAAGATGACGACGAACCTGAACGTGATCCTGAACTCTACGACCCCGAACTCTACGACGAAGACGAAGGTGATATGGACACGATTCCTCTTACTATTCACTAAAGCGTAGTAGAGGATAACCCTATAAGTACCCTGATATGACGGTATTCCTATAAGATAACGACGATAGCTTATATAACGATTCCGTTAAGCTAAAGTCGCTAGCCTCCTAGAAAAGGGTATATTTAAGGTTAGTTCTAGATCTTAGGTACTAGAAGGGGTAGTATCTTAATTCCCGCTTCGTCGACGAGATTAAGAATAAGGGCACAGAAAAGGAGTATAAGAAGTCGAGACTAGTCGTCTAAGCCTATAATAATAGTGAGAAATATATAGTATTAACGTAATTACCGATAATCTAATATATTAACTAGAGAGTTATCCTCTATATTACTACTATAACTATAGATACCTTAGGACTATATTTGCGGGACATATCACAAGCCTATATCTAATCGTCGACTTTACTAAATCGCGATTTCTATATTAACCCACCTCCTGAGTTTACGAGAGAGCTAGATCTAGAGGACGGTTCGGTATTAAAAGTCGTAAAACTACTCTATAGAGTACCGGAAGCCGGAAACTACTAGTTTAAGACCTATTACTCTTACTATACGAACGAGCTAGCTATAAAGCAATTAACGTACGACTCCTGCCTCCTCTATAGTAATTATCCCTTCGGAATCGTCAGCCTTTAGACTAATAATACTTTATTCCTTAGAGACAACGACTTCGCTAAGGTAGAGTATCTGAAGCTCCTAGAGGCTAAATTCCTAGCTAAGGAGCACGAATGTCTTATAACTAACTATGACCTCAAGTTCAATAAAGGCATTATTTATACTAATTCTACTAGTATTACCCTTATATAGGAACACTAGTATAGTAACCTCTACCTAGTAATAGCTAAGAACACGACTACGATAAGTAGTAGAGGTATTATATATCGAAACCTTATAATTAAGGAATAATACGTCGCCTAGTGAGCTCGAGGAGTATATATCGTATTAACTTACTAACTAGAGGCTTCGTACAACTACTTAGTAGCTACTTAAGCTATCGAACCTATAGAAACTAATATCAAAGCCCTTAATAAGCGTATTTAATAGTAAATCGAAAATACCTAGAGGACTACGTTTCGTTAAGCTAGATAAGGAGTCCCTATACCTAATCGTCTTTATAGACGCCTCCTTTATAGGTAATCGAGACTTCTCCTCTTAGATCAGATATATTCTAGTCCTAGCAGATAGCTCTAGAATACTAATATTATCTACTAGTCATCTACGAAGTATAAGAGAGTCACTAGAAGTATTCTAGCTTTGAACTATATATATAGCTCACGGTTTCGATATAGGAGCTTAGTTAAGACTACGATTAATAGAATACTCGAAATAGAAGTCCCGCTAGTTATCTATATAGATTCGAAGTCCCTCTACGAATACCTAGTTAAGCTAGAACTATACGAGAAAAGCGACTTATAATCGATATAATATACCTCCCTAGGCTTACGAATACGAGAGATCACGGAAGTTAAGTAGATTAAGGGAGAATCGAATCCTACCGACTTAATAACGAAATCGAAGCCCTCGAATACCCTTAAGCGTCTAATCGATACGAATACTATATAATTAGATATTAAGGAATAGTCGAATACGAATAGGGATATATAAATAGAAGGAATAGATATATGAATAGGAGGAATAGGTATATAGAGGGATATAGGCGTATAGGAGGGTATACTAAGTACTTAGGGATAATCTAGTACTAGGCCGGATTAGGAAATCTATATACGAATAAGGGACACTGTTTTTGTGTGTTTTTAGTACTTTTGCGTTAGTTTTTCGCGTTTTTCAGGTATTACTAGTATTAGTATAACCGGTTTCCCGAAGGTCATATGATTTGCGTTACATGATTTCCTATATATAGGACATGGACATGGACATACAGGAAACGGGACATGCCGGACACTAGTACTAATTAGTCTTAGCGTATTTAGGGATCGTATATCAGAACCTCGATACTATAATCCTTACTTATAGAATACAATAACTTCACTAACTTACGTAATTAGCATTCCACGACTACGTGACGGTACTACGTGTTACTAGTGAACCGATACGTAATTTAAAAATAAGACGTCTTTAGTCGAGTTTCTTACTATTATTATATACTTAAGAGTATTTAGTATTAAGGAAGTTAAAGTATTAAATATAATATTAAAAGTTTTAAGTATATTATTACTTAAAATAATAGAGCTTTTATAATAAAATAATATATTATTAATATTATTAATATTAAATAATATTAAGGAAATATAAAGATTAAAGTTTTTATTATAAAAACTTAAAAAACTAAGCTTATTAAAACTAAAACTATTGAAATATTATATAATTATAACTTAAAATAGCCTTAATTATAAGGCCTATAAACTTATTATTTAAGTTATTTATAAGTTTATAAACTTAATTACTTTTAAATTTATAAGCTTTATTAATATTAAAATACTAAATTAAATTATTATTAAACTTATATTTAAAACTAATCTAAAGTAAAAATATAAGTATATTTATAAATATTTAAATAAAAAAGCACCGAGTATTATTCTTTTAAGAGTATATAAGTATAAGTATATTTAAATAATACTTAAGTATTTAAAGTTTTTTTTAAAGATATATTTTAAGTATTTAATTTATTATTCTTATAATTTAAAATATTAATTTTATTATAAATAAAGAGAATTAATAATTCTTTAATTATTATTAATTATAATTTCTTCTTTATTATTTATATTTATTAATATATTTTAATTTTATAAATATAAGATATATTATATATTTTTACTTAATATTTTAGTTCGCTTCTTTATAATTAAGTTACTTATAAAACTAAAAAAAATATTTAAAAGAAGTTAATATTATAAGAATCGCTATATAATTATATATTATTTATATAATAATTAAAAAGTTATAAATATTACTTTATATATATAATAAGTTATTAAAGAATAATATTTACTAATAAATAAGACTTATATAGTTATTACTTTAACTTAATTATTAATAATATAAAAGAAGTTTATAATAATTATAAAATTATTATATACTTTATAAAGTTATAAAGAGAATTTATTCTTTAGTCTTTTTTGTTTTTAATCTTTAAAAATATTAAGTATACTTCTTATATATTAATTATAATATTCTTAAGTTATATATATTCGAGCTTTATAAATTTAACTATTTATTAATTATATTAAGAATAAATATATTTAAAGTATACTTTTCTCTTTATATATATTATTAATTTAATTTCTTCTTTTATATTAAATATAAATATTAAAATAGAAAACTTATATTAAAACTTATAAATAATTATAATAAAGGAATAATATATAATAAGTACTTTTTTATAATATTTAAAAAAGATTTTATAAGTAGTTTTTATAATAATTTTAAGAAAGAGTTTTTTATTTTATGTCTTTTAAATATTTAAATATTTTAATATATTATAATATTTTAATATTTTAATCTATTATAACATTTTAATATTTTAATCTATTATAATATAATTATTTATATATTTTAATATTTTTTATTATAATATTAATTTAAAATAATTTACTAATAATTTACTAATAATTTACTAATAATTTACTAATAATTTACTAATAATTTACTAATAATCTACTAATAATTTAATAATAATTTAAAATTTACTTTCGTGCGGGAAATCGATTAATTAATGCGATACTTTTTTTTTGTTTATAAGGAGCCCGACTACAAACGAGGGCGTAGTAGGAGGCGCACCGACTATTATTCATCACAGCCTGGGGTCCGGACCAATTACGGTTGCCTGTGTTTCTGTGCCTAGATGCCTGAAACCCGGATTTACTTTACTAGGCTCATTACAACCATAATACTGCACTATTTATAGAAGCACAAAATCAGAGTTTCGCAACCGCCTCGACCTTCTTATTCGACTTAAGCTGGCTGTCAGCGACCTCAATTACCTGGTTAATAAAAAAGGAGATCAAGGCGTTTGGATTTTTGCAATTTCTGATCGGTGGGGATGTTTTCTAAGTGAACCTTGCGGCTTGGCGAGCACCACGACCAGTCAGAATTGGATTGCTGTTAGGGCGCCTTCGAGGTAAACTGCAAAATAAAGACATGATCCAATGGCGCTTTACTTGTTTTACTGGAGTTGTATGACAGTATTCATGGACGGGACAGTAAGGCAGCCCGATGGTCTTGGCTTGCGGCTTAGGTTTCCCAGCTTGTCATCCCTTAGGTACGGCAGAACTGTCAGCAAATGCTCTCAATTCACGCTTTGTCAGCCTTACCCACATTGCGGCTCCTCACGGCCACGGATAGTATCACAATCGATGAGCTGATAGTCAGAATAAGCATTAAGTTTTATCTCCCGGCCATTAACGAATGTCTTAAGAGCGTTTTTAGCTCAAAGCTCTGAGTGGCCGTTTGGTTTCTGTAAGAGGATGCACCTCACCCATTCATCCCGCTTCGGCATTTTACCTAGGTTACACAAACAGAAAAAGTAGGGCGCACACGAGCTAAGCCCAATCCGACTCCGAGATACACTACCACAATCGCCTTGCATATACGAAACATGTTTGCCAATAATTGAAACGGAAAATCCTGTCCGAAGTTCATTCCATCTCTAACGCTTACCAACTTTTGACTCATCGCTGAACCTCTATTCCTCGCACTACCATTTTAATTCAGCATCCAGTTCCTTCAGAGCTCCAATTATCAATACACGGTCCTCAGTTACGCTGTATGTCTGGCTGTGGTATCATATGTTCTCTTTGACAAACTCCATTGATCCGCGCATCTCCTGAATCATTGCCACTTCCACGAGGGAAGTGGCAGAGCTGCCACCCTCTGGGTGGGCCCTATCCTGCAAGCACATCCAAAGGCACAAATTGAGAGTACTGCTGTCCCTCGTTCTCTTATACGAAAATCACTCTAACAACTTTCTACGAATCAGTTTCCTGCGACAAGCCTACTTCTCTCGAAAATGGCCCAGATGGTAGTACCGCGTCCAGCTTTTGGGTTTCGGACTCTTCTAGTTACAACCCTCTATAACTTCCTCGACAAGAATGCTTCGATATTGGGTAGTGAAATCCGAGATATTCGTCATCCAGTTGAATTTGTGATCGGACTCTCCCCTGTGGATCGAATCTTGCTTGAGGACGTTGTAATCAGATGGATATTAGAATATCAGTACCAAGACGAAACTCAGCACCAAGACGAAACTCAGTACTAAGACGAAACTCAGCACCAAGACAAAACTCAGTATCAAGACCTGTTGCTACATTTATTTCACAACTAGGATTGGTCCTTCCGAGTACAGTCTCACTTGCTGGAAATACTTACTGATGAGGATGAATAAGCTAATACACCGACTAGGGCAGACTAGTATAAAAAGTTCTTACACAGGGCAGGTAGCTTTGTCGGTCATGGCAAAGCTCACTTCCGAGTAGCGTAACTACAAGCCGATAACGAAGGATTTGTGGACTATCTCAGCGATTAACCCGTGTCGGCTATTGAGTTTGTTCCAGCCTTACAAGATTAGAAGTACTAGAATATCTTGGCTGCTATATTTCATCGTGCTCCCCAGATGCTATTCTGGATGAATGCGCCAGAACGCCGACGATTCTTTCAAGGCCGACACTAGATGCTCGAATAGTACTCCTCCCATTATTCAATATAGAAGCTTGTTCGGATGTTTAATCTTCAGATGAGGCGACCTCAGAATAGCCAGGATATTGCAGCTCTGTTCTCTGCGAATCCATCAATGAAAGTCATGGGAACTTCTCTGCGACACGCTCATGAGTCCGAGGAGCTTTTAGAGCAAGTTGAAGACATAGATATAGGGAGCGAGGAGGGAGATATGGATCCGAATTCTGAGAACACAGGTAATATAGAACTAGAGAGACTAGAAAGGGATGACATAAATCAATCCTGGGTAAATTTTCTCGCCGAAGTAATTTGCTTACACTAATGTTATTTTTAGAAGATATTAGCTGAATTCATCAACGCAGGCGGTGTGAGCCTTAGCACTATTCTCCGGAGTCAAATTGGGGAAGTGCGATGGCATGTACTTTGCCACCTCTATGGAATAATTAGGCCAGATAAGGTGTTTGATCAGAAACTCAAAGATATAACGGTATGGCGGATACCCTCCCTATCTAGACCATAGGATCTGACTTCATCGCTGTATTAGATGTCCGCCGGATCAGATATCCATACCCCCGAAGAGCTTTATTTCGAGCCAGGGAGCTACCTTGAGTTAATTCCTTGGTATGAACTGACGCCTCTATCTACAGGTGATCTCTTGGGTGCAGTTCCGGCGTTCTTGTTAGATGACCTCCCTAAGACGCATTCCGCACACTTTTGTGTTTGGGAATCTGTCCTAATTTCTCCTCAAGACGTCCAATTTGTCAGTAAAGACGAAGTCCTATAACATCGAGTTCAAAACAAAATATGCTCTCCAGGTCATTTGGTAGATGACAAAGTTGTATTTACTCTAGTTCCCTTAGAGGAAACGAGCTTTAGTTCAGATGACAAATATTTCTGGACTTTGTGGGTATGTCTCTATTACTTTATTTACGAGGAAGCCTCTGCTGACGGTTCTTGCAGAACGACTGTACTATTACCATTAACCCGAAGGATTTCAAAGTATATTTGCTGCAGACGCTCCCAGGCCAACATTTCAGGAAGACTTTCGCATCATTCGATGAGCTTACGGCCCTAAGACTCTTTCGAAAGGAAATCGACCATATATCTACATCAAATGAAGCTCGAATCATGCTGCAGCGCGCTCTGGGCCCTGGTTACAAAGTTGAATATGAATTAATAATGCAGTACATCCCACGAGAGCAGTTTAGTACCATCAGCAAAGAAGACTTCGGAGAAGGAAGCTCCGGGGCTATCACAGCAGTAGTCTGGCGCCGACTAGTCTCAATGGAACACAAATTTGCAAAGGAAATTCCCGTGGTTCTCAAACGTATAAGGAACAAATATCCGCCTGGGGAGTCTTTTAACCGTTTCATTCACGAGGTTAGTCTTTCGCCATTTTCCCAACAAAACTTTAACTGTATTAGGTGGTTTGCTAACGTTTTCGTCACTAAGTAGCTAGAGATAACTTACACGGGATTATCTGGTCTGAGCACAAACTATACGGACTTTTACGGTATTACAGAGACCTCTATTGACGACCCTTCTAGAGATAGTACCCAGGGGCACAACCTCTGCTTAGTTTTCGAACGAGCAATAGAGGGACCTTTGATAAGCTACTTGAATAGGAATCACCTTCAAAATGATTAGAAGATCATTATTCAAGCTTTGTGTGGAGTTATTGGAGGGCTAAAGAACCTACACGACAGAAACGTGCTTCATCGGTTAGTAAAGGCCATTGAGCTTATTAGATTGTCTAATTATCTTTTAACTGAACTAGAGATTTACATCCCGGAAATATTCTGATGACATTTCATCCCGACCCCGAATCTGAACATGGACCCGCCGAGGGATCGGTCTATCTCTGCGATTTTGGGCTAGGAAAACTCATTGCCGACGAATCAACGAGCTCTTTCGGGGGAAATCTTGGATGTACGAGATATCGAGCCCCTGAGCTTGCAAATACGTCCGAATATACGAAGAGCGCCGATATCTACTCTGTTGGAATATTCATTCGCGATATTTTGGCAAACTCGGCACGCTTGCTTCCCGTAAGCTCGCCGGCGCCTATCCCTAGGAAACTATAGGAAATCTCTGAGCGTTGCAGGAATAAAGACTACTCTAAGCGGCCGGGAATAGAGGTGATCTTCGAGCTAGAGGAGCTTAAGGATGACGAGTTTTCAAAGGACGAGTTCCATTTTGTCGACTTAAGACACCTTATAAATGATTAGGCTGAAATTGGCGAGGAAATGAGGAGCTTAAGTATTTTCACTTCTTAACCCAGTACTAGAGGGTCGTCCATATTACTATTCTAAGTGAATGCACTTCATTTCTCTAGGCATTCTATGGTGCATTAAAGTGTGGTATCTAGCTTTTCGTAGAGTGTCGGCGAGTTGTTGTAGCTCCGGGAGTCCACGAAGTCGACTATAGTGAATCCTAAGGAAAGTTTCTTTTGTATTAAATAGGCCAGGTGATGTGTGCCGGTCTGCTTTCATGATTTCACGTTATTTGCCTATTCCTGGGTGTACTATACGCCAATAGCAGAGGGAGTGGTTAGAAGCAGCATTAGTACAGGGGTTACGTATCCTATCTAGAGGAAGGCATCTAATTTTCATAACTACTAATTACTCGGGGCTACTAAATTCGGGCACGAAATGAATACGTAAGGATTGAGTCCCCATAGGGGGCTAGTTATGATTTTTCTGTCAGGCCGCGTTATTGCAAAGTACAAAATACATAAGGGCCAAGCGATTAATTAATTAACTAGAGTCCTGCACCAAATCACTAAAAAATATATATATATATATCAAATATCTTCAACCTTTAAAATATTCTCATTAATTAACTACTAATTATTTTATTATAATATTAATAAGATAAATATATTAGATTATAGTTTTAAGAATGTGCAAATTAGCTTTATTACTTATAATATAATAATGATTTAATTATATAATATTTATAATTTATAATTATTATTTTTAACTAATTTTAAAATATTATTTACTTTTGCTTTATTATAAGATATGCTTTTATAAGAGCTTTTATTTCTTTTTGGCTTTTTTATAAAAATTCTTTTTGTTTTAATTATTATTAATATTATAATTATAGAGACTATAATTATAAATAAAGTTAATATAAAACTATTTATTTTTACCTTAACTTAACTTTCTCTCTTTAGCTTTATATTCTAAGTTATAAATTAATATTATACTCTTTACTTAAGGCCTCTTTTCTTATATTATTATAATTGAATTTATTTTATAATTTTTTTATATAACGGCTATTATTATATAATTATTATTTAACTAGTTTTACTAGTTAAATCGATTTTAATAGTTTTAGTCTTCTTTCCTTATTTTTTACTATTCTTTACTTCTTTTTCTTTTCTTAGCTTTATATTTTAATATATTAGAATCTTAGATCTTTAATACTTATCTATTACTTCGTTCTTATTATTATATTTTATAATTATTTTTACTTCTTTTACTTTCCTCTTTTATACTTTTTAAAAGCGTTTAATAGTCGATTCGTCCTTCTTTACTCGCTTCGCTTATAATTAGGGAAAATAAGTATTATAATAGGGATTTAATTATTATATGGATTTCGGACCATATATAGGCGTTAGATACGTGGGGGGGTGGAATAGGAAGTAAGGACTTAAATAATATAAGTAGTACTCTAAGGACTCTTAGTACCTATAGTATAGTAGTAAGAAGGATCGAAAATAAGAAGCTCAAAAGGTTAATAATGTATTGTCTGAACTAATCGTACGTATAAACGGAAGTCTTATGTAACCCTCTAACTAGCGCCTACAAGCCTAGAAAGCGGGACACGTGACGGTAGTCACTGGGCACGAGAGAAAAGAAACCCTACTATAGTATCTCTAGAAAGCAAATATTCTTAATTAAATTTTGTATAAGAAAATCAATTTTTTTTAATTATAAAAGCGATCTAAAAATAAGAATAACTCTATCTTTCTCTTAATACACTTTTTAATAATTTTTGGTATAGATTATTATATATAAATAAATACTTTTTATAAATTAAAATAAAAGTTAAAATAGTTACGTGAGTTTAATCCTAGATTTAAGAGCAATTTGTAATACTTTTTAACCTGTTTTTATATATAATTACGCGCGAAAATTAAGGAATTTTTTTTAGTAAAGTTTCTTATATAAATTTAATTAGGGATACTTACTTTCTAGGGATATTTGCTTTCCTCGATTATAAGTAAAGCGAGCAAAGAAGAACAAACTATGACGGGTTGAGACCTATAGAGAGACTAGGTACCTGAGAGCCCTAGGTACCTACGTTGTCCTACTAACGGCTCTGTATAGAACACAAATTATCGCATAGAGCCTAGACTTAGCTTCTCTCCTTAGATTATTCTTCTTATATTTAGGGAAACTATTTAATTAAGTATATTACTATTAACCTATAATATTAGAATAATCTCTCCTTATTACTCATCGAGACGAGCTATTAACTTAGCCTTACTATACGACTCCTGTCTATATACGATAAGCTCTCCTGCGAGCCTAGGATCAATAACCCTAGTAATAGAGATACTAGTGTGGGCTGAGTATCTCGTGAACTGACTCGAAGCTATCGAGCTTCGTATAAGAGAGCTTACGCGCGGCGTAGCTTAATAGATAACCTCGTCCTTACTAGGACAGAATCCGGTGGACTAGCGAATAGACGACGACTAGAGAGAGCTAATATAGAGCCCGGACGGTTAGTAGTCAAAGAACTAGAACTATAGAGATAGAGCCTAGTTTACTACTAATAACTTACTTAGTATACTACAAATGAACTAGTAACGTAAGCGATTACCTAACCCTCTAGTATATAAAGGTAAGCGGTTAGAATTCAAACTATAACTAGCTCAGGTATAGGTAAAGCTTTTAGTTAATATAAGCGATGAATAAGGCGATATAAGATTCTAGTATATTTATAGTAGACTTAGTAGCGCTACCCTCGGTTAAGTAATACCATAGGTCTCTACTCTAGTCGAGAAGAAGTCTACCTTAGATAGAGATACCCTAGATAAGCTTATCCGGTAACTCTAGAACGTATACGATAACCTAGAGTTAGTAGGACGAGCTATATAGAAGCTCGATACCCTCTAGTAAGGTATAAGCTCCTTTATAAGATACCTAGCGCGCTTTGAATACACGCTTCTCGAAGTAGGAGGTCTCTCCTAGGATAATACTATAAAGAAGGCCTTTCTATCACGTGGCCTTTCTGTCGATATTCAAAAGACCCTCCTTATAGTCCCGATACTAGCGTCGTATACTAACTACTACTCATAGCTCTATATAGTGAGCTAGAACTTAGAAGTAATATATACGAGAGAGAGGAGGGAGTAGAGACTAGCTTCCCCGCTAAGACATAGTGCCTAAGTAGCCGATAGTATAGAATAGGAACCTATAAGGACGATGTAAGGGGTGTCTATATAATAAGAGAAGCTGAAAGGGACTCAAGTCTAATAGAAGAAGAAGCTAAAGAAGGAAACTCGCTCTTATTTTAAGTATAGAAAGGTAAGGCATATTATACGGGATTATGAGGAGTCGTACGAAGAAGAGTCGACTTAGAAGGTGTCCTTATTAACTACTCGGGTTATTAAGGAGTCGTCTAAGAGTAATGACTTAGGAAAAGAATAGCTCTATACAAAAAGCGCTATATGGAGTAGAAGGAGGATATAGTATAGGATTAGAAAACGTTTAAGCCTTTAATAGATGAGTTACCCTTTTTGATATTAACTCTAATAAATAAGGAAGCTTTTATAGAAACCTTAGTTAATTTAGGATACTTATTATATAGAGTAATCGATTCTCGTTTTACCTAGAAATATAACCTCTAGTGTATTAAAATCACTCCTCATGAGCTTATTAGAATAAGAGAATAAGTTATAAGAAGGATTAACGAGGTTATTACTATTTAAACTAATATTAATAGCTATATAGATAATAAGGTATTCTTTTATATAGCTCTAAAGCTCATATCATACGATTTAATACTTAGTTTAGCTTAGATATAGAAGAACTAGGTACTCTTGAGTATAGATCGTTTATTATTAATAATAATAAGGAACTAAAGGACCTATATCTAGAACTAAAATAAGAGGGGCCCTTTTCGAGCGAATATAGTACTTATCTCGGCTATAGCCTTTATATAGAACACGAAAAGGAAGTATAAGGGGTAGTGAGTAGAAGTGTTTTCTATAAGTATAGCTAATATCGAGAAGGTACTTATAGTCTAGAAAGAAACTAACCCTTATATAAAGCTCCTAGAATACTACTCTAAGTTCCTAAGTATATTCGACTATTTAGAAGCCGAGAAGTTACTACTACTTCGTGGTCCCGGGACTAACTATATTATTAAGCTAGAGAAGGTTAATAGGAAAGAACTTATAGTGCCTTAGGGTCCCTTATATAATATATCACGAGACGAGCTTATAGTACTTCGGAAGACCTTAATAAGCTTACTTAATAAGTAGTTTATTCGAGTAAGTAACTCTCTAGTAGTAGCTCTAGTTCTCTTTATATAGAAGCTAGGTAGTGGTCTATAGTTTTATATAGACTATTAGGCTCTGAACCGGATCTTAAGGAAAGACTAGTACTCGTTACCCTTAATCTATGAGACGCTTCGTATAATTAGTAAAGCGAAGTAGTTTACGAAGCTTAACGTAATTATAGCTTTCTATAAGATCCGGATTATAGAAAGAGACGAGTAAAAGACAGCTTTCTATACGAGGTACGAACTCTATAAGTAGCTCGTGATACTATTTAGGCTAGCTAATACCCCGAGTACTTTCTAGAAGTATATTAACTAGATATTAAGAGACTACCTCGATGAGTTCTACTTAGTATATATTAATAATATCTTAGTATACTCTAAGGGAACCCTCGCTAAGTATAGGGAGTATATACGGAAGGTACTATACTAGCTATAAGAAGTAGGACTATAGTTAGATATTAATAAGTACGAGTTTAAGGTCTAGTCTATAAAGTACCTTAGGTTTATAATCGAGGCGGGAGTAGGTATATAGATAGATCCTGAGAAGGTAAAGGCTATCCTTAGCTAAGAAGCCCTAAGGTCTATAAAAGGAGTATAGAGCTTTATTAGTTTCGTAAACTTCTACTAGAAGTTTATCTAAGGGTTCTTAGACGTCGTATAGCTAATAATGAGCCTAGTAAAGAAGGATACTATATTCGTATAGATAACTAAGGTAGACCAAGTATTTAAATAGCTTAAAGGACTCTTTATAGAAGCGCTAGTACTAGTATCGTTCGACGCTAATTATACGATAATTATCGAGACTAACTTATCTAAGTAGTATATTAGGGGTACTCTTATATAGTATAGAGATAATAGGGTACTCCGACTATGTGACTACTTCTTAAAGAAGAACTCCCCTACTAAATATAATTACGAGATCTATAATAAGGAGATATTAGTAATCGTGCAGTGTCTTAATAAGTAGGATATAGAGCTAAGAAGTATAAAGGACTTCTAGATCCATATAGATCACAAGAGCCTAGAATACTTTATAATAGTCTAGAAGCTTATAGAGTACTAGATACGTTAGTCCCTTACTCTTTTATAGTATAACTTCATAATCTAGTATATACTAGGTCATACGAACGAGAGAGTAGATATACTCTCGCGAAGAGAGTAAGACCTCCCGGTATCCCTATTAGACGAGAAGCTTAAGTATTAGTATATTTAGTTACTATAGCTAGAGATATTTACTCCCTCGAAGGCTATATAAAGGGTATAGGCTATACTAGTAGTAGTAGTAACATAGGGAGGCCTCTAGAGCCTCTAGAGAGACATAGAAGAGATAAATACTTCATATAGAGTAATAATAAGAGCTATATAAGAAGGGAAGCGCGTGTTCCCCTTAGAGCTCTAGGTTAAGGTATTAATCTTAGAGTATGAGTTAGACAACTAAGGGTAACTCTTATTCCAGGGACGTCGTTAGGTCCTTGAGTTAGAACTACTCTATATAGGGCTTATCTAAGAGACTCACGACTCTATAATAACTAGGTACCTAGGCTAAGAAGTAATAGTCGCCTTAATAATGAGATAGTTCTTCTAGCTAGGTATACTCAGAGAAGTTAGGCGGTTCGTATAGAACTATGACGATTATTAGAAGAAGTAGGCTTAGAGGAACCATTACTACAGGTTCTTGAAACCTTTACTTGTCCCTAAGAGAGTCTAGAGTGAGATCTCTATAGACTTTATTACTAGGCTACTATTAAGCTAGGGTTATACGGACTTATTAGTAATTATAGATAAGCTTAGTAAAGGCGTTATCCTAGAACTATACTCGAGTCTTACTATAGAGGTAGTAGCTAAGACCTTTATACGAGTCTTCTACTAATATTATAGTCTTCCAAAAGCGATTGTCTTAGACTATGGACCGTAGTTTACCGGAGTACTTTAAGTACGAGTCTACTAACTCCTAAAGATTATATGAAGGTTATCTATAGTATTTAGTCTAGAGATAGATGAGTCTATAGAATAGATGAATTAGAATATCGAAGTATTCGTGCGTATATATATCGACTATATATAAGAGAATTAGGTGTCTCTAATACCTTTAGCTAAGCTAGTAATTAATAACCACGATACTACTAGTACTAGTATTAGCCCATTCTTCTTAACCTATAACTACTATATATACCCGGTAGAGTTAGACGATGTCGAAGTCCTTATACGAGAGAGGATTAGCCTGATCTAGTAGAGTGAAGCTATTATATAGAAGCTGAGAGATACTTGTAAGTAGGCTCAAGCGTCTATAGTAGTAGTATAATAGGTTTAAGAGGACGTGACTAACTAGATAAGATAGTAAGCGCCTAGCTTCAAAGTAGGGGATAAGGTCTAGCTAAACCTTGAGAACATTCGTACGAAGCGGCCATTAAAGAAGTTTAACTCTAAGAATACTAAGTACAAAGTAATTAAGGTAATCGGCTCTTATAGCTATAGGCTTAATATACCGCCGGGAATCCGTAACGTGTTCTATTCCTGATTATTATGTCTAGTAGTAATAGACCTGCTACTATCCTAGTATACGACTAACTCTTAGCTAGAGCCGGAGCTTATTAATAGAAGTAAGGAATATAGAGTAGAGAAGATCTTAGGAAAGAGAGTTATATAATAAGGTCGAGGTCACTAATGTCAGGTTTTAGTAAAATAGATAAGGTATATAGACCCTACTTAGGAGCCTAAGTTAGCCTTCTAAGACGTCACTACGCTAGACGCGTACGAGTCCCTCTCTAGGGAAAGGGAGGGGGAGGGGGGGAGTAATGTAATAGGTTAAGACTTATAGAGAGACTAGGTACCTGAGAGCCCTAGGCACCTACATTGTCCTACTAACGGCTCCGTATAGAACACAAATTATCGTATAGAGCCTAGACTTAGCTTCTCTCCTTAGATTATTCTTCTTGTATTTAGGGAAACCATTTGATTAAGTATATCACTACTAACCCGTGATATAAACTAATTGTTATAATTTTATTAAAAAATTATTTAATATTATTTAATATTTATTATTATTTAATATTTATTATTATTTAATATTTATTATTATTTAATATTTATTATTATTTAATATTTATTATTATTTAATATTTATTATTATTTAATATTTATTATTATTTAATATTTATTATTATTTATTATTTATTATTATTTAATATTTATTATTATTTAATATTTATTATTATTTAATATTTATTATTAAAATTCAATTAAATATTCTTTTTATTCTTTTTATTTTAAAAATTAATCGTTTTTTAAAACCTTAATTTAAAATAAGAAGAAGAATTATAAATTAATTATATAAATTTTTTTTTTTTTAAATTCAATTATAAAAATATTTTAAAACTATTATATATTATAAATTTAATATTATAATAAACATTTTTTATTAAATATTTATAACGATTCTTATAGAGCACTTATAACGCGCCGTTCGCCATTTATAGGGCATTACAAGTGCTTTATAAATGGCTCACGGCGCTCTTCTTGATATGTTTATAGCGTTTCTTATAAGGCAAGTACTCCGCGCAGCTAGCGCTACTAGTGTTCTTATCCTGGTATTATCATCTCACCGACCCCTAGATTCAACCTCAACCCAGAAACTAAAAGCCACATCGGCGAAATGTCAGGCTAGCCGCGACGATCATTAACCTTCGGCTAGAACACTGTCACTTCAACACACACGTATCGATAAGTGACTAAGAATATGGCTCTAACACAGTCATAGATCTCTTCGTTCCCCTTCCTATTCGCTCCCAAAGAAACACTGCTGCTATCGTAAAGCCTGTGAGGAGGAAGGTTATTGCGACGAACAGCCAAATTTCTCGTCGTAGTTCTGCGTCGGAGCTGAGGATATCTTTGGAAGCCAATTGAATAAGATTGCTGCTGAATATAGACTGCCGTCGCGTGTCGAATTGATTAGCATACAAACTAGTGCAGAAGTAAATAGTGCTAGAGAGGAGACGTACTGAGACCAAACTCGCCGGAAGATATACCAAGGCAACGAGGCTGGCCATTCTCATTGTTTTGGAATCGCTGCTAGTGTGCTTTGCAATACATAGCATTGATTTGGTCTCGGAAGAAGTCGCCGATGCTAACTCTTTCAACAAGTAACCGTTTTCATGGATAACGAAGTCATTTCGATAATCTAGTATCTTGAACAACTGCCATATATTAATACGAAGCAAGAAATGCTAAGGACCATTATCAATGAAGTCACTTACAATGAGTCTAGTGCTTTCCGAAGATTTTAAGAGTATCATTAGTTCTCGTTTATGGATTCTGGTGGAATCGATGTATTGCTGCAGCTCATCTTCGAGTTCAGATTGGGATAGCAATGTGAATGTGGGTGTTATGTTTGAGAAGCCTGCTACTCTCTTAGAATATCGCAAAACACTGCCTCCCACGTGGATGTTTGAGTCTAAGATTGACAGTGCTTGTCTCAATTTCGAGCGTAACAATTCTAGCGTTTGACACTTTGAAAACTCCAGAGAGTAGTCTCTTTCATTCTTGCGACCAACTTTGGAGAAGTGGGCGATTTCGTTCTGTAGTGCCCATCACCCATATGGGGTTATGTCTGTTAGCAAGGCTCTATAGTTAAGCCAATGTTACCGAAATGGGGCTGTAGAGAGGACATTACCGTTTTTGATAATTGTTCACTCAGGTAGTTTATGTAACTTCTCTAGTTCCGCTGGCAAGATACTAGGAAGTATGCATACAGTGACATAGGATAGGGGAATCTATCATCGGGTGTGCACGTAGTATATTTGTTTCTAGCAAGGACTCGTTCAAGTTGTTCCCGAACAGATTTTGGGACTTGTATCAGAATCTATGTTGAAACTCTTGTGTCGAAGTAGTAGCGTTGATACACGACAGTGTGCCTAAATAACCACGGATCTAGAAGAGCACTCCTACCGTGTTCTTCAATGTGACGTACGCTATATGAGATCTCTGTAATTTATTAGTATTACTGATTTTTTGTAGAGATCAACGCTCACCGTAACTTTCAATTTGGCGCGTCTGTTGCGAGGGATAGAAACGACTAAAGTAGGCAGTGTGTCAAAAAAGTAATCAAGGTATTTCGAATATTCATGAATATTCATGATTAGCTTGATTAGAATATGATTACTATAATGCTCAAAAAATTTGATTAGATTAGAATATATATTCATGAATATTCATGAATATGGTGATTACTCGTCACGTGACTATAGTAAATCAAGGTTTACTTAATAATTATTAAATAACTAGAGTATCTATTAAGCAGCCCTATTTAAACTAAGCTAGGGCTTATAAAATACTAGCTAAATATTAACTTTCTAGAATAACAAACTGATTATCCTCCTCGGAATCTTGTTTTTTCCCCTTTAACTCTTCCTTTTTAATCTCTTCCAATTCATCTTTAAATAGCCCCCAGCTTTTTAAGCAAGATATTAGCTCAAAGGTACTCTTATTAAGTCTATTACGTAATTTAGACATAATAAGAGCGCCTTGAGAGAAGAATCTCTCGCTAGCGGCTGAGGAAGCAGGAATTCCCAAATATTTCCTAGCTATTAAAGCTAAAATAGGAAATCTAGCGGCATTAGACTTCCAATAGTCTAAGGGCTTAGTCTATATTTATATTAGTACTAATATATGAAAAAATATTAAGAAAATATCGGCTGGTTATTTAATAGAATTTAAGTGAATTTTACTTACTTTTTTATCTTCTCTCTTTTCTTCTAAATAAGTTATTAATTCATCCTCTATATTAGAGGACGAATTAGTAATATATATATCCAAGTCGTCGGAGTCGGAATCGGCCATACTAAGATCCGAGGAATCGGATCTAGCTTGAGATATATTATAATCGTGTTTATATCTAAATTAAAAAACTAATTAGTAATTTATTAAAAGCTATAAAAGGAATTACTTACACGTTATAATCAGTCTTTAATCTATTATATATATCTGAAGATATACCAGTAGATAAGCCAATACTAGCTAATCCTTCTTGTTTGATTCGAGGATCAAGAATAAGAGCTAAATATAAAGCTTTACTTTTATTATCTAAAACGCCTGTTTTAGGATAATATTTTCTAAGCTTAGCTATACCCTTATCAATAGCATCTATAAACGTTTTATCCTATTAAAAATTAGTATAATATTATTAATAATATAAGGGAAATTTAAGAAAAACTTACTTTAAATTCTTTTTTAAAAGTCTCTAATTTATTATATATTTTATATACTTCAGGTATAATATAATATATAGTAGGATAGTTTTCTGCTTGTAGCTTTGTCGTAGCCTTAACAAAAATTGAAATTATATTTAAAATATTATTTAAATAAGTAATTTCAATATTAGTTAAAATTAGACCTTTATCTTTAAAAGCCTTTGAATTCGAACTATTAATAACTACTTTAATAGCTTCATATATATGTAAAAAGTTCTTTAACATATAATAAGTCGAAGACCATCGTGTTTTTTGATCTAAAAATAGTTAGTATTAATTAATATTAATTATAATTATAAAAGAAATTACTTACCAAGTTGAGGGAATCGAGCATTTTCTATATTAAAAGCTTTAATTTGAGCTTCTAATAGCCGTCGATTTTCTTGATTATATTTAAGACCTATAATAGTCTTTCGAACCTTTCTCCAAATCGATAAATCTATAATTTATTAATAAATCCCTTATAAATTAAATAGAAAACTTACTTGTTACTTGTTCTATTTCTTCTTCTTCTTTATCTTCAAGTTCTTCCATTTCTTGCTCGTATAAATCTGTAGAATAAGAGGTATCATAATCGTTCTTAATAAGAGCTTTTAAGATATCTTGAACTACTAAGTTTAATACGTGAGCTATACAAGGAATATCGCCTTGAAATTTAATGCCTTCCTTATTATAATGCTTTATAAAAGCCTTTAATAAGGTATCGTTTGAGCTAGCATTATCTCGAGTAATACTAAATAATATATATTAGTAATTATTTAATAAATATTTAAAATTACTTACCTAGTAATATTATATTCGATATTATATTGCTTTAAAGTTTCTAATAAAACAGAAAGTATATAAATACCAGAGTGTATATCGTTTAAGTCTTTCATAGCTAATAAATAAGATTTTAATATAAAATCTTTATTTATAAAGTGTCTAAAATTGAATTAGTATATATTTTTAAATAATTAATAATTAATTAACTTACATAGTAATTCCAAGGAAAGCCTTCTGATTTATAAAGGTACAAGCGTCTAAAGTAATAGAGAAAGTGCCTTGAGAATTAATATTCTCTAATAGCTCTTCTTTAATATTTAAACTCTTTTCGATATAGCGTAAATTAAGTTCGTCTGTAAGGGTCTTTGAATATATAGCTGGTACTTGACTATTAAATATTAGTATATATAAATAAGAGGGAATTTAATAAAAACTTACTAATTCAAATAAGATATTAGCTTTTTAAAGCTTGGAGTAGTAATAGCCCGAAAAGAAATATTATTATTAATAATAAAGTTTAATAATAATCCCTTAAAGTGATTAATAGTAAAACTTTCTTCTCGTTGTCCAGATTGCTTATTAAAAAGGCTACTTATAGTTGTCTGTGAGACTTGACTAGAAGCTTCACTTTCACCTATTAAATATATTAGTAAATATAGTCTTTTATTTAATATAGGATAACTTACTATTATTCTCGCCCTCTTTAAGAGCCTCAAGATCTATAAATTTATGCGAGTTTCGAAAATGAGTATAATAATTACTCGTAGGGGCATATATTCGTTGATTTATCCAAGCTTTACTATTATATATATTAGTTAAATAAAAATTATATATAGATATAATAACTTACGAACAACCCCGAACTAAGCACCTTATAGTACATGTACGAATATCTTCAGGATCCTCTTGTATAGGATCTAAAGTCTTTCTTAAGTAGCCCTTTTTAAAGAGAGGAGCTTGCTCGTTAATAGGCTTTAACTTAAATTCAGGTTGATTTTGAGTCAAGTTAAGCTTAATCGAAGATCCTTGAGACATTTTCGAGTATATCGAGTATAATCGAGTATATTTGTAGTAGAAAGTATATTGATAGGAGTAGTAGCTGAGTTTTTATATGTGATTAAAGTATAGGTAAGAAATAAAAATCAAGGAAATCAACGTATTCTTATATAAAGTTCTAATATTCTAAAAGCTTCTAAGTTCTTCTTCTGATTATCTAGAATCTACTTATTTCGAAGATTCTAGTCCTTTGATCTTTAATATTTAGCTTTAGAATTACTAATATTACTAAATAGCTAAGTCGAGGTAATTCTAGAAGTATCGTCAACCTTCGGTTCGCTTACCAAGCGTCACTATTTCTAATTGGGTGGCGAAGTGGCGCTAGGGCGGGAGCACCCGGAGCTTTACCCGATTTGGCTAGCCGCTCACGTGTAATATCACGTGCAAAGTATTCAAAGTAATCATGAATATTCATGATTACCTTGATTAGAATATGATTAGAATATAATTAGTGCGAATATTTGATGAATAGATTAGATTACTGGCCGGTATTCTAATCTAATCTATTCATTTGACACACTGAAAGTAGGCAGTGAAATACTTGTCGGTGTCCGAAGTTTTAAATCCAAATCCCATCACGAGCTCCAAGAAAGTTGGAAACACTCTGAAGAAGTGACATAGTATACAGAACATTTCAATCGAGATTTTTAAACGACTCCATGAGTTCGCTTACGAGAGGATACTCACCTCTAATCAGTATATCGCATGCTCTATCAGTAAGAGACAGGGCTTACAAGAATCTATTTTCAATGCTCTAGTAGTCTCTCTAGCAAGGGAAAATAACGAAACCGGAGAGTTAGCTCAATACTCAAAAAATGATTAATAATTTTATCAGAAATTTCTTACTTCCAACGTCAGCTCTAGGCTGCAAATTGTCGGAATAGTAGCTTTGATAAGCTTTAGTTCATCTGATCACGCTCAGTCACAAGATTCAAAAAGAATTTTCTTTTCTGCTAGTAGTTTGGTCTATCATACCATCATTACCCCCCTTCAGAAGAGCACCGCAGGACAGGTAATCAACTTCCACTTTGGTAAGATCTTGGACAAAAAGAGTTTACGATCTTTGCTATAATTTTTCCCGGAAGAAGTAGGCATCGTCGATAAATGGCAGTATACCTGGGAGCGCTAGTGGATAAGTTTCCTAGCCTCTTAGTCTCTGGCGCTATTCAAATTCAGTAAATTAATCGTGGCTCATTGAAAGAGATAGGAGACGAACAAAGACCGCCATGTGGCTATAATAACAAAGGCTATGAAAATTTTCCACCGTAGTTACACAGTGGTTTGGAAAGTCAAAAAAGTCAAAAAACAGAGCGTTAGCCATAAACATATTACATCCTCCTTATAAAAGCCTTCAACAGGCAGCAGCTTTAGCCTTCCCTAATCACCACCACCAAACATGCTACTGTGGCGTTCACATCCTCCTATAGTAATAAAAGCCTTCAATAGGCAGCAGCTTTAGCCTTCCCTAATCACCACCATCCACATGCTACTGTGATACCACCCTGTAGCGACGTGTTCATATATTAAAGGCGAAATAAGACAAGGACATCTAACGGACAGTGGGATTCACGATTTGCACTAAGAGCCGTGGAGCGTACTTCAAAGGTTGTAGATAAGTGGTATAAAAGGTATAGATTACTCGAAAACCACCCTTCCGCGATATAGCCCGCCGCGATAAAGATACAGAGGAAATCTAATATCTTTCCTAAGACGAACACTTTCAGCACAAAATATGGCCCACCAAACCTTTACTATAAAAGCACGCTATATCAAACGGAAGGAGCTCTATGAGCTCCTTCTAGCACTGTTTAGCAGCGATTACACCGTCGATATACGCTCACAATGCCTCCCAAGATTGCGTGAGTTCCTTGACTTATAATAAAAAAGGAAAAAGATGACTCATACGTGATATCAGCTCCGAGAGAGCTCAGTGCTATGAGTGTATCTGCCGATTAGGCAGCAAGTAGCTTATGAACTATTTGTGCCAGGCCGAGTTAGCGTCAGTTTCCACTACAGAGTGACTATAGTTGAGAGATTAGCTGGCACATTATCCCCTCGTCCGGTGAGACATGTCTATACGCTAACAGGGGGTATTACACAAATAGCACAGTATAATATTATATACTTTTACATATAAATTTATTAGTAATCTATATTATTTAAGTGATATCGCGCTTAGTAGTCCCCTTCTAATAACGCGTTCTACTAATAAAGGTTCTCTTTATTTTCTTTATATAATTAAAGAAATAAAAGATTGAATTTTTAAAAAATATATTCCTTATTTTAAGAATAATTATATATATTTTATACGAGCTCTTTTAATCTAAGTAGTTTAAATAAATAATAAGAGTATTTTTATCTTTTTCTTTTTCTTAAAACTTATATTTATTATTATAAGAATTATAGTTTTATAAAGAAGGAATTTAATAAATATAAAATAGTAAATTTTTTAAACTTATTATATAATTCTATTATATAGCTTATAGTATATAATATAAATAAGATATAATAGAAGAATTACTTCTCGATTAATAGAATTTAAACTTAAAGCTAAATATATTTACTTTATTTCTTTTTATTTTTATAATTTCTTTTTTTAAGAGCTTTAAATTTAATTAAATATATATTTATAATTTATAATTTTATATATTTTATATTTTTATTTAATTAATTTTTTTAATTTTATATATATATATATATTTAAAGAAATTAATAATATAAAGAGAAATTAAAAAAGATTTATTTTTTAAAATATTATATTATAAGTTTCTTAATATTTATTTTAAATAAAAGAAAACTTTAAATTTTATTAAAAATTAAATAAATTTTTATTATTATTATTAGAATAAGAAATATAATAATATTACTTAATTTATTTAAAATAATAAAGTAATATTTAAATTTAAATGCAAATTTATACTTTAATATATTTTTATATATAATTATATTAAGAAATATAAATAATTATTTATAAATAAATTTATTTATTCTTATATTTTTTCTTATAATATATAATTTTTATATATTTATATATTAATTTATATTTATAATAATTATTTAAAAAAGCTCTTAAATAAAAAATAAACTAAAATAATTAAATAATATAAAAAGTTAAAAACAAATTATAATTATAATATTATTTATAATATTATTTATAATATTATTTATAATATTATTTTTAATATTATTTTTAATATTATTTTTAATATTATTTTTAATATTATTTTTAATATTATTTTTAATATTATTTTTAATATTATTTTTAAGCTTATTTTTAAGCTTATTTTTAAGCTTATTTTTAATAAAAGATTTTATAAAAGATTTTATAAAATTATTTATAATATTATTTATAATATTATTTATAATATTATTTATAATATTATTTATAATATTATTTATAATATTATTTATAATATTATTTATAATATTATTTATAAAATATAATCCTTTATTTAAATCTTATAAATATAAGATATTTTATATAAATTCTTATATATTCTTTATTATATGAATATTTTATAGTATATTTAAATAAATATTTTATATTTATATTTATATTTTTAAAGTTATAAATTTATAATTTTAATATAATAAAGAGTATATAATTATATAAAGAGTTTTTTAAAGAATTAATCTTTTATAAAATTTAAATATAATAATAATAATATTTATATTATAAATAAAATAAAAAACTTTAAAAGAAGATTAAGAAATATTTATTAATAAATATATTATATAATAAATATTTAAAAGTAATTATATAAAGAATTATAGATTCTTTATTTTATTAATAATTATAATTATTATATTAAAAGTAATAAATTTATAAATAAATTTAAAGAAATATATTAGATTTATAAATTTATTTTTAAAATCTAATAATTCTTATTTTATTAATTAATTAATATAATTTATATAAATATTTTCTTATTTATTTATAATTTAAAATAAAAACAAAATTATAAAGCTTATAAATAAGATTAAATAATAAGAGAATATTTAATTATAATTATTAGTATTTATATTATTAAGATAAGTACTTTAAAAATATTTATATAACGTGGTTTATTAGTACCCTATATATATTAGTACCCTATATACTTTTCTACTACCCTATTACTTTGAACTATGATTATTTAACTACTATATATTAAATTAATTAAAACTAATTAGAATCTAATAAACTAGATATATCTATATCTTCTTAATAAGTTCGCGTATTATGACTAGTCTTCCCGTAATTTCTATAGTATCACGCGCTTAATTACCCCTTATTCTAACGACCTCCTCTAGAGTACTTATCACGTCGAATCTACTCGTCTATCTCCTCTTAGGCTAAAATATCGTATATATCCTCTATAGTAAGTATACCCCCTTAATAGATATAATTCTTTTTAGCCCTCTAATACTTAGAAAGTGCTTTATTTACTACTTAAAGTATATATAGCTTAGTAGATATAAGGGTCATCTCATAAGCCTAAAATCTCTATACCCTTTACTAACGTAGCGATTATTGAAAAAAGTAATATTAGCGAGCTTCCTTAATAGTAAGTAATACGATCCCGAACTAGAGTTATCTACGAAAGGGCGTCGGTCGGGTTATATAGTATCTAAGAGACCTAAGGGTCGGCGTCTCTAGAGGGAGGGCTAGTCGGTATTAGAGTCTATAACTTAATATTAAGCTTTAAGATTACTACTTGAGGATTAAAGAGGAATTAGGCTAGCTCCGCGGAATCTAGCTTAGGCGTTTTGGACTATAATTAACTATAGATACGCTACTTTAAAGGCTATAAGGAACTCGACCTTAGTAATATAGTAGATATAGGCTTTTATAAAGCCTTTAATTTACTAGCTATATATTCGCTTTAATATACTAAAATATCTAATATCGAGTAGCTAAGTAAAATGAGAGGAGTATAGAGGTAATCTAAGAGTTATAATATTATAAGCTTATAATAGTCTTAGAATTCGATTAATTCGTGACTCTTATACTTATCTAGAACTAGTATCTAATATAGGCCCTTTATATAAGGAGTAGTATATTTATCGAAGTATTTTAGCTATTCTAGACCTGTCTTATTATTTATTTATCTGTTATTTATAGGTTTAATAACCTAATTACGTAGGAGGTTAGTCTTAGAGTACTAGTTCGCGAGGTAGTTAATACCTTAAATAACCAAAAATAGAGGGATATCCTAACCTTCGCTATTAATATAAATAATCGCTATTACTTATTCCCGATTACTTAGCTATATTCCCTTAGTTCTACTACATCGATTAGTATATATAATAACTATTCCGGGTATAATTAGGCCTATTACAAAGCTAGTCTCGTCGAAGTTATAGAAATCGTTATCTACTATACTATACTTCGCCTATATATTCTCTACTAGTCGGAACTACACACTAATTAGCTTAGGATCTTCGTATAAGGCTCTTTAGAAGTTATAAACACGGTTAAAATACGTCTTTAACTCTAGGTAGTATTATATAAAGCGATATACCTAGAGCTTACTAATAGGTTTTACTTAATACGTTTTTCGTAACTAATTCGCTATATCTTCTATATTAGTCTACTATAGGGAAAACCCTCTAGAATCCTAATCGAGTATATAATTAATAATAATTTATTCTTCGAGTTTAGTCAAATTCTGAGCTACTAGCTAATAGTCACGGATTAAAGTATAGCTGTTTATTCTAAGACAAAGTATAGATTCGGGGACCTCATAGATTATTATAGCCTTTCGACGACTTAGTTTTTTAGATATTCGAATAGCTTCGATAGCTAAGATAATTCGTGCTTCTTAGGTTTAAACTAATATTTGTAGTTATTAAGAAAACACGTATTAAAGTAATAGGGGTAAGAAATCAGGAAAAGTGCATAGGGTACTAATATATATAGGGTACTAATAAACTATATTATAATATTTATATATAATATTTATATATAATATTTATATATAATATTAAAAAATAATATTAAAATATTAAAAAACTTTAAAAAGTATAACATATACTACTTCGCTAGTAAATTTAGCGTCACGTGACAGCGATAATGCATATAGCTATTACTAGTATTTAGAATACTAAGCTCTTATACTTAGGAACTTCTCTCTTTAGTTTAGTATTCTTAGAATAGAACTACTCTATTTATTTTCTAAGCCTAGAGACTTAGTCTTATAATAAAAAGAATAATAAAAAAATAAAATAAAAAAATTAATTAATAATTAACTTATATTAAAAATATATTTATTATTATTATTAAAAATTATATAAAAGAATTAATTATTAAAAATAAGCTTTTTATTATTATTAAAAATAAGCTTAAAAATAATTATAAAATAAAATCTTTTATAAAATCTTTTATTAAAATTTTAAAAAAAATTATAATAATAAAGCTAATATTATTAAATTTTAAATATATTTTTATAAAAAATTTAATTAAATTTAATATTTTATTTATATTAATAATTTAATTATTTTTAATATTATAAAAGATTTTAATTTAAATATAATTATTAAAATTAAAAAACTTTTAAATATATAAAAATAGCTTTTATATTTTTTTAATATTAATTAAAATAAATTTATAAAAATATAATTAATTAATTTATAAATATTAAAAAGTATTTTAAAAAAATAAGATTTTAAATTTATATTATATATTAAAAATTAAAAACTTATTTATAATATTAATATATATTAAAATTTTAATTATAATATAATAAAGTAAATAACTAGATAGTAAGCCTATATCAGGAAACCGCGGACCCCCCGTATCAGGCAAGGCGCGCGCACGAGCTAAGCGCCGCTCTCTTTCTCCTCGCGCTAGATCTCGTCTTCAGCTAACTAGCCGCATACCTGCTAATACTGTACTATATAATAGCTAATCACTATCGAAGTTACAAGTAATAGTCGAGCGCAAACGCCGCCCGTGCCGCAATATTCTTTAATTACGTCACAGAGATCTCTGAAAGTTGGCGCCTTATTATCTAATGGTTACGACCTTTCTCTTTTAGTAGAGGCTTATATACGGGAATTCTTTTACTAGCTTATATCCATAGCCTTATCATTACTCCCTCTCTAACGTCTGTCCCTGCATCCCGAGACGTACCCTGTCACGAGACGAATCTATAGTTTTGGAATCACAGTTTTTTTTTTGGCAGGTCTATGTGAAGTCGTTATCCATATATCACTTTCTTTAACTATTTGTCCCTAAGGAGACCACTTAGTAACAAAAAAAAGAGTATAGTTAATTATGCTATCGATCGTTTCACTTACGCCACTGATCGCTGCTTTCACTATCCCCCCTTATTTAATCGCGACGTTTAAAGTCTTTTCAAAATTCGGAGTACTTAAGGAAAGGTCCTATCATGAAATAATATAGCTTTAAATTTTGAAGACACTTAGAGAAGAAAAGATCCGGGAGTTACGCTAGTGTAACGAGAGGGTCTATGTATTATAATAAAACCTAGATATCTATATCTAATCGTTTTATAAGTTTAAAAGGTAGAAAAAGCTTAATAGTGGTATTACGAGTCGAGGGGTCTATTATAATATTAAAGGAGGGCCCTCTATAAATTCAGGTGTGCGGCGACGACACGATTATAATTTTGGAATTAATAGGTTAGGAGTGTTTGGGAGAGATATATAATATAACTAAAATAAAAATAAATAGAAATTTTTATTTGTTTATAGATTTTTAGTCGCTTTAACTCGAAGTACCTACGTTTTGTCTCGTTACGGGGGGCGTCTCGGTACGCAGAGATAGACGTTAGCCGGGCAAAAAAAAAAATCTATAGACAGCTTTTGGGTAGCCTAGTTACATACGTGTAGTAGTTCCGAAATCTAATAATAAGGCCTAGAAGGAGGAAAGCGTTCTAGATTTAGATAGATATCACGTTACCCTTAGACTACTTCTTAACTAGACGTGTAGTTAGTAGACTAACTCATGACTAATGTCTCGCGAACTATCTTTTGTTGACGCTACATAGCCTCCTCAAATTCCTGTACTTCGTAGGCAGAGTAGCGGTAAGGTCTTAAGTCACTCCGGTACTCGTTAGTAGCAGTGAACGTGGGATGACAACTCGTCGACGACCACCCGGTCCAGCTCCCCCCGGACACGTAGATCTGCAGCCCACTACAAGAAGTCATCACTGCAGTACTACCCGGGGCCAGGAATCGCGTGCTTCAGGCTAGTGCTTATAGTCCAAGCCGGCATTAATATAGCGGGTGACCAACTGCCTCTTTAATTCTGTATATGGTGGTATAGTACTATATAATAATCGTTACCCTAGATCCAGATAGCATAGCCGGCACTATGAAAATCAAGCTCTTTCCTCCACCGACTAGTAGAATTGCAACCAGCGGCCTCTGCTTCGCTATAGCCAATCGCATAGCCTCTTCCTGCTATGGCGTCCGGAACTGGGCATGGTCATCCCACAGAACTGTCTATAGAGCTTTTAGAATGAGTTGGTCCTTCCTAGCCTCCGCGTCTAGCTTCTCAAGATGTAAGACCTTAGGCCGCTTTAAGGGTGTTAGCTCCCTTCGTCCGCTGCACCCTTTCTCTTTAGAGTTAGCTATAATGACGGCTGCTTAACGAGCTCGAGGAACTTATACCACCGGTGGCTGACTTGCCCAAAGATCTCCGTTAGTATATAATGTGTGACTAGTGAGTCACATGATGAATCACATAAGAGGGTGGCATTTCTACCTAATTTGTAGTACTGTAGCCTACTGCTGCTTATCGTTCAGATGCTTTGCGTAAGCATTAATAGCTGTAGTCTTAATACGATAACTCAAACCAAATTCATGAATCGACATATGTGCCACAAAGCGCGACAAGACCGCTTACCTAAAACCTGCATCGCTAACAAATGGTGTGATGATAAGTGTCGTACCTGAACCTATACTCTTAGTTAGTAATTGAAGCAACATGGTCTTCCTAACCCCTATCGCTATCACGGCCATAATAGGGCTCTAGTACTTCATGATAGCTTATAACACAGTCTCTTGCAAACCACGGAACCGTGATTTACTTCCTAATATCTCCTCTAACTCGGCATAGATATTAATCCCTCGTAATCGCTTCTACCGGGCTAACCGCGCGTCTTACATCTCATAGATCGTCCCTATTAGCATTATCCTCGTCCTAACCCTCACTCTCCTCTAACTTGCTCTTCTCTTCCTCAAATTAGTCTTCTCAATAATATATCCGGGATATAGTAATAGTGATCTAGAGGTAACCGCTAATATTTAACTTATCTATACTTATTTATCTTATAGTAGCTTCCTTTAAAATCTTCCGGGCTCGTTCGGACGTCTATACACGTGCCTTATACTAGGACACTAAACTCGTTTATTACTTACTCTTATTCCTAGCATTAACTAGATAGAGTAAGATATACTACTAAGGCTTAGATAGGGGGTAAAGGTTAGGCCTCATAAGACTTCATAAAATACTATATAAAATATTAGGTAATTTGGGTAATATATTTATAATACGAACTTAAAAACTTCTAAAGAAATAAAGAGGTAGAGAAGGGAAAGAGGATAACTATATTACTTAAATAAGTTTCTTAAGTTCTATCTCCGTGAAATAATAGTAACTTTATATCTCTACGAGAAGTCGTTAAATCCGGTAAACTCCTTATATTTCTTATTACTCTAGGGTTAGCTATCTTCGCGGAATATTATTTAAGAAGAGTAGATAATATTCGCTTTATTAGTAGAGGGGCTAAAGGACTAGACGAAAGTATAGCTATTAGTAAATATAGAGTAAGAGACTAGAAGAGAAAGAAGTAGGGTAAAATAAATTATTATAGGCTAAATAGGAATAAAGATTATAAATAAGATAGACTATTTATATATTCGAACTTATATAAGGAATATAAGGTAAAACCGTAGTACTTATACTCTAGGAGTAGGAAATTAGCCTTATTTTCCCAAGTTATAGCGAGATTACTACGAGTTAGGAATAAGGGAGTAACTAGATTAAGGGTTCGAGAGATTAAATAAGTTTTATTAGGCCCTTTCCGCTAGTAGTAATAGTACTTATCCTCTTTATTAGGTACTCTTATAGTCGACGAGAGTTATAGGTAGAACGATGACCCCGGAGTATTAATAGTATAAAGGTTAATAGTAGAGAAAGCTATAGATATATAGATGAAAATTAGAAGGAATTTGATAGGTTCTATACGAGTAGTACGTGTAGTTAACGTATATATAAGCGTTTTCCTTAGGAATTTGACACATTCCGAGGTAGACTATCCTAGTAACATGTTGTAATTAGAGCTACTCACGGCTAATATGTGTATTATTTTTGAGCGCTATATATAATATACTAATAAAAATATTAACTTAAGGTTCTATGTCCGAAGAGCGAGGAAAAGAGCCGAAGCTTTATATCTATAATACTAGTACGACTATAATTTCACTTATAATCTCAAAATCCGTAGTATCTTTGAGATTAAATAGCTTATACTCCTAGATTTTAGGAAATACTAAGTAAGCTAATTACTCTCTAGTCTTGAGATACTTCGTATATTTAGGAGGGAAGGTACTAAGAAGGAGGAAAGCATTATTCTGAGATATAGTAGCTAGTAGAATACTAACTACTTATTAGCTAACCTAGTTTAGTATAAGTTAAAGACATTTTCTTTGATAGAAAGGAGGCTGAGAGCGAGATTAGTATTAATATATTCCAAGAGCCGAGATCCCTAAGTTATAGAATTAATAACTATTATATGTATATTCTAACTATATAAGAAGCTTCTTACGCTTGATTTTCCTCGGATTTAGTTATAGTATTATAGTGAGCTTTAGCCTAGAATATCGTTAGATACTTCTAATTAAAAGACTTTAGTAGCTTATCTTAATTAAGTAGTAAGAAATATTACTTTACTACTTTTATTAGCCTGATATATTATCTCTATAAATAAGACTCCTATTATTCTTTAAAGAAAAATAAGTATATAGCGTTTAAATATAGAAGGAGTCTTATATAAGTACCTATTTAAACTAGAACCTATTATCCCCCTCTTATCTTAAGTTCTTAGTTATATATTCGAGAAAGTAATAGAAGTAAGTATTAGTTATAGGCTTAGCCTTTACTTACTTATTATAGTGGGACTACTCCGATTCATTAATAGAGTTATTAGATGAGTAATAGCTATTAGAATAGTATTAGCCTCGTATCCTCTTAGGTAAAGGTTTAAGAGGTAAGGAAGGTAGACTAGAAGATAAAGATCCTTAACTAGACTACTATAGAATTTGAGCTATAAGGAATATACCTCTTAGGTAACGATTTAGTATAAGTATAGGGGGTTATTTAATGACTTCCGTAAGGAGGCTAAAGAAGGCTATAAAAGAACTAGATACTTTAATTAACGTGGCTTAGTTAAGCCGTCTCTAGTTTATACCTAGAAGTTAGATAACTCTCTAGATCTCACTACTCTCCTTAATTCTCTCCTAGGCTTCTATATACTTATCTTAAAGCTATATAGGAAAGTCCTTTCCTCTATCTAGATATAGAACCTGAAATATACTAATATTATAGATTATCTACTAACTTTTAGCCTCGATATTAATTCTATACTCTAGGGAATCTTCTAGCTAGTTAGGGAACTATTAAAAGAATTCCTCTATATTAACTAGAGTATATATAGTTATTATATATATATAAATAGTATAGATAGATATATACTAAGAATAAAAGTCTTTAAGTCCTAGCTTTAAAGTTCGCGTTAACTTAATAATACTTAATACCTTATAATTAAGGATTTGAATTATATAAGCGATATTTTTTTCCGCGTTACTTTCGTTAGTTAGTAGAAAGAATAATAATAAATACTAAAGGAAATACTATCCTTATAAAGATTAATTATAGTAGTTGGTTTTATATCTATTAATACGAGAGTAATTATAGATTCTAGTTAGAGCCTCACTTACTTAGAATATATTAACTAATACTAATAGAGACTAAATAATAACCCCTTATCTAAGTCAATTCCCTATATCTATATAATCTTTAAAATCACTATCTTTGATACCCTTATAGTAGTATACTATTTACAAACTACTAAGTAATCTCTCGAAAATAACTCTTACCGACTTATAGCTCTCTGACCTCTATATTAGCCTAATAGAAGAAGATAAGAGCTCGATTCGACTATTACTTGAAACATGTTTAGTAATAGACGTATTCTTTACTATAATTATATATTAGGGAAATATATAATACCTTCTATACGACTTTTAGACCTAGCCTAAGATAACGAAAGTATATTCGAAAAGAGTTATAAGTTTATCTATATACTAGGTATAAGTATTAGGAAAGTAGTACTTAGAGAATTAGGTTATGTTTTAAAGGTAGACTCTCTCTATATATACCTAGTATTTTCTTTATATTAATATAATATATAGAGTAGAGAGTATATTACGTATTACTAGTAATACTTATATATAGGGTATTAAGATAGCTCTAACTAGACGAGATATAGAAAATAAATACTCTATAGTAGTCCTTATTCGAAACAGGTAATAGCACGAGTTATAGCTAAATTTAATAGAGCTCTATATACTTTTTATATTAGTAGATAAGTAACGCCTCGTATATTTGTCTATAAATTTATATAAGATATATAGCGTCTCTAGGCTACTCCTAAGCTTCCTAGCACTAATATAACAACGTCCTAGGTTTAAATCATAGTGATATATATATACTAGATCTAATAACTATTAGTATAGATCCCTTTATTATTCCTCGATTTAATTATTAGAGGAGGATATAATCTAAATAGGAATATAACTATCTATTACTCGCTATAGTTCAATTTTATAGAAGAACTAGGTTAATGAGGTATATTATAGGTAATATTTGAATAATTCCCCTTAAATACTACCTATATACTCTTGTAACTCCCGCTTATCCTGACCCCGAAACGTAAATAGGATAATAATATAGGATTAGGATCTATTATAAAGAAATAGTATACCCTACACGCTTAAGGATATATCTCTACTACTTCTTCTATATGAATTAAGGACATTAAGGTACTCTCGTTATATTCGAGTATAGTACCTAGGCTATCCTAGGGTAGTAGATAGAAAAAGCATTAAGAGGCCTAAAGAAGGAAGACATTACCTAATATATTACTAGACATTATCCTACGACTAAGCTCTTATTATTATTAGTTTCCTTTAAAATCCTTTAAACCCTCTTTAAGCGTATCTAGCCCTACTTTAATACTATAATTGAAATTAACTATAGTATAATCCTCTTCTCCTTCTTCGCTTCGAGCTATATTTATCTCTCTATTATATATACTATAAGTGAAATTAATATAAGGATTAGTGATACTAGATATATAAAGAAAGTATCGTAAGAAATCTGTAACTAGAACTATTACTTCGAGGCTAGTATTAGAAGATTAAGAATATAAGAGTGTTATAGCTATTTGAGGGATATAGTAGAAGAGTATAATATATAATTTTAGTTAGAGATAGTTAGAAAAAGGAGTACTAGTAGTATAGTAGGCGAGGCCTAAGTAGGATTAGTAAAAGGTAAGTAAGGTTCCTAAGGAGGATTTATTAAGGTAGGGAGATATATAAGTTAATAATAAGTTATATAATTTCGGTCTTTAAGAGTTTATACTTTTTTACTCCCTAATCTACCTCTTTAGCCTCTTTAATCTCCTCCTACTTTCTTTATATCCTCTTCCTTAATACTCTCTCGTATATAAGTCCCTACTTAATAGCAAACTCATCCTCCGTATAAGCTTATTATATATTGACTTTCGTACCGAGAGGGTCGAGGTCTAGGCATAGGTATTACTAACGAGGAGTAGGGACGAAATTCTTGATAGGGTAGAAGGGTAAAGGTAAAGTATTACGAATAGATATTAGTATAGGTACTAGGGAAGATAAATTTACTTAGTAGTCTTTCTAGTAGAGATTCTACCCACGATAAGAGGTTATTCCGCTATAGCAGGAATAGTATACTCCGTCTACTAGTACCTTTCTTACTACTACTCTTATTTAACGATTATAAAGAAGGTAAGATATACCGAGTTACCGGATAAGTAATATAAATAATAGATAATATAGCTTGAATTAAACTAGTACAAATATTTATATAACCTAGATAGTCTTACCTTCCTTTTACCGAACTCCTTAACTTACCTAGTCTACTTTAGCTTCCGTCTAATAGACTACTAAAAATCCTACTAATATCGTCTCTAGTATATCTACTACTTTAGTCATGAGTTTCTCTATACCTAGCTACCTCACTATTATTCACTCTCTATATTATTACCGCCTAACTCTAGTATTACCTCTTATAGATCAGCTAGGCTCCTAAATACTACTACTACTTGTATCTAAAATAATCCTACTCGTATCTAAACTATTATATTCATCGTTAACTAATTTAACTATAACAACTCTATTATCTTTCACCTCCCTTTCTTAATATTTAATATCGTGCTTAAACTATAATATGAGCTCATTAAGTTAATTAAGTGATTTTTCTTTCACTTACTCTAAAAGCCTGAGGCGAGGCGATCGATAAGACTTCTCCTAGTATAGCTGAGAAAGCTTTTGTGGTCTAGGGGCTTAACGACCTAAGATCTAGCCTTAGTAGTAGGTAGTAGCTATAAGTCCTTGAGCTAAGTAGGCTAAGAGGAGCTATAGGATTTCTCATTAATCTTGATCCTAGGTATCTCTAAAAATAGTTAGATTAGTAAGCCTAATAATATGATATAGAGTATACGGCCGATCCTCTAGCTAGGATAGCGGAGCCTCACCGGGCTAATAGATAGCCAAGAACTACATTATTCGCCTTTAAAGCCTTGATCTTTACTTATTCTTTGTCTATATCATTATTCTAGTAGGACTAGGGTAGGGAAGAATCTAATATATTAGCTATAGGAGGTAGAAAAACTCGTCGGACTACTGTTTTACGCGGCTCCGTCCAAGGTATAGCTTAATTAGAGCAAAAGTTTTCTAGAATATTATATGATATATTATTACATCCCACCCTATATACTCACTACCGTCGTTCTATAGGAATAGGAAGCAAAGTAGCTCATAGCTATTAGTATAGTAGTACTTATTACTCGTTACACTATATAGAGGGCTAATTCCTTCTCTAGACTTACACATATCTTTCATGTCCTCGAAGTAGAACTACGTATCTAATAGCCGATTAATATTACTAGGAGCTAGCTCCGGGTTAGCTATATTCAACTTTAAGACCATCTTCTAGACATTAGAGTCAAATTACTCGATATTTAAGACATATAAGTATTCAAGCTACTTATTCTATAACGACTAGTTCCCGGCGAGATAGTACTAATTAAACTATATATCCGCTTAGCTAAGGCAGACAAACACGCTTCAGAGGTCTCGCACAGCGCGCTACTGTGGTGGGGATTTCTCCCCGGTGGTCACGTGGCGAGCGGTCATGTGACTACGGACGTCTAGTTTCCATATATTACCCCGCTTTCCTTCCTTGTTCTTAGAAATCAACCAACCTTCACTCCTTAATTCCACACTTCACTCGTACACTGTGATCCCATGCTGTGGAAGCCCATTATACTATATATTACTCTAGAACCACTAAATACCCATCACAGTGGCGACCCAGGGAAGATTCACGTTCTAGAGCTCTATCTTCATATAACTCCCTCGTAGTGTGGGATCACGGTTCCGCTTAGGCTTCAATTACGTCACTCGTACGACGACGAGGTGCTTCATTAGCTCAAGACTCTCCTCTTACGACTGAATTACGACTGCTTTACAGCTCACTGCACTTTCCGCTAGTTCTACGGATAGCGTAATCTCTCTGCTAAGCTTCAAGTATCACAGTTCACAGTCGCGATTCAGGCTTCAATTACGTCATTCGTACGATAGCAACGACGTCCCTGTTTAGTTCAAGACACTCCTTTTACGATTACTTTTAGCTACTTTATATCCTACCTTCGATTTCCTACGATTCTACCGATTGCGCAATGTCGATTTTCGCTACTTCTTCTTCTACTACCCTTACCTTCGATTAGCTCAGGACTAGGGCTCGCTAGGCTAGTGCTATTTGTATATGGCATATCAATCAACTAGTGCGCTGTGATCCGGCTAATCCTGATATTCAGAGCCAGCTAGACTATTACAGAGAGCTACTTTGCCAAATGGAGGACTTTGCTTACGCTAGTATTCGCCCTACTAAGCTACCTACGTTTCCAACGCTACTGTTTCCTGACTTTCCTATAAGCCCTCCGCTTCTACAACTACCTCCTCCAGACGATAGGATCGTTACTTACAATACTGTAACTGGGGCAATTATACAAGTTGATTGGGTATACGGATAGGTGTGTGGGTGGGTGCGTGGATAGGCGTGTGGATAGGTGCGTGGATAGGTGCGTGGATAGGTGCTTTGGATACGATTTCTACGAAAAATGGAGTGTTTACTAGTGCTTTGAGAGCGACGAATTAGGCTGGAAACACAGTGGTTTGGAATCGAGGGCATACGCAGGGCAGAGCGTACGATATTTACGATATTTACGATTACTTTAGTACTTGAGAGAGGCTCTTGTCATGTGGTGCTCAAGGGACGAGCACTTGTAGGTGGGGGAAGTATGTGGTGGGGATTTCTCCCTGGTGGTCACGTGGCGAGCGGTCATGTGACTACGGACGTCTAGTTTCCATATATTACCCCGCTTTCCTTCCTTGTTCTTAGAAATCAACCAACCTTTACTCCTTAATTCCACGCTTCACTCGTACGCTGTGATCCCATGCTGTGGAAGCCTATTATACTATATATTGCTCTAGAACTAATAAATACCTATCACACTACTACCTCTAGTATTCCATATATAGGAGTATACTACTCTAGATAAGGTTAGCTTAATATATAGGTATAAATCGCACTACTACCTAGTTAATCTTAGGGAGAAACCAGGTAATCCCGCACTATCTCATTATTACCTCTATTCTAAGACCTTTATATATAATAGAGTTAATAGCTCCCATTTTCTGTTCCTATCGATCCTTAAATAAGAGCGGCTATAGTAGTACAAGAAAGCCGCTATAAGAAGATCTTAGTACTCGTAATACTATAATCATAATAGCTATCTCTACTAACGAATAGGTCTTAGTTATATATGTAAGGATATACTTAAAAAGAAAGTAGTATTTATTAACCTAGGTATAGAGAAAGTTAAATAGATTAATACTTGGAATAATATAATATAGAAGTAGTCGATTTCTCGAAAGTACTAGGGTACTATCTCGCTCCTACTAACACTAGTATTCGTATATCGTATCTATTATAGTTATAGTAATACGGTATTCCTCGCGATAGCCGTATAATTAGTAGTAGTTCCTAGTAAAGCTGATATAAGTACGCTCCTTACTATACAAGTAACTACCTATATATTTAGTAATTAAAAAGCTAATAGAAGAGCTCTCATATCTCAGAGACTTAATATATTCTAGATTAAGTACTAAGTTCTCTAGTATATAGTTCTAAAATAGATAGATACTAGCTATATCACTAGGAGTCTTAACTAAACTATAGAACTAGGTATACACAAGTATTCTAACGTCCTCTAAGTAGCTTAGTACTAGGGTAATATTATAATCGATAACGTCTCATAAACTAGCCTATTAATACACTATATACCTTATAGCACGTTTCTTATTAGAAGGATCTTTATTTTACTATATATGTCTCTAGAAGTAAGTATTAGTATAGTAGCTTTTATTAAGGAATACTTTAGTGTCTAGCCTAATTAAGCTTCGAGCTATAGTCTATTTACTAAGATCTACGTATATCTACTAGTGATTATAAAATCGAGCGTTAGTAACGTAGTTCTATCGCTTTTACTAGTATATATAGATCTAAGGTAAGCTATCTATTATACGGTTCAGCTTTATATTCTTAGTATTTAAGAAGATGACAGATTTAGAGAAGTAGCGGTAGCTAAGTATGCTCTCAATCCTCCTGAGAATAGTAGACTATAGGTTACCTAGGTACTCGGCTAGGATAGTTTTATAGATAGTCTACTTACGAGAAGACGATTTTATACTAAAAGTCTCTTAGCTTAAAGTAAGCGAGGTAGCTGAAGATAAAGTATAGTACTATAAGATACTTAGTAACGTAATAACCTCTTATAGACATAGCGCTAAAATCATGTCTAACTAGTCCTTATCTTCCTTCCTCGTTAAGAAGCTAGTATAATCGTGACTAGTCTCTGATCTCAGGTTTAGAAAAAATATATATACCTTAATACTCTATATCCCTTTAAGTTACCCGAAGTAATAGTGTATTATCTTATATAACGGTATATACCGGGAAGCTAACTTACTACCTCTAGTCATATAAGAAGCACAGAGAATAAGATAGATATCCTTATTAATATTGAAGAAGGGGAAAGACTTTGGGAGCTACTAGATCCCAAGTCGTACGACTATAAGGCTACCTATAATCCCACAGATACTATTAATGTTATAAGTGATCTCCGAGCTAGATATAAGCCCGCTCTTGTCATAATACACAGAGAAGCAGAGATTCTTTAGTATTTAGTAAGTAGTATAGAAGTCACCCTCTCTATTAAGAAGGCTTGAAATCAATAGTATTACCCCTTTAAAGGCGCTAGTATAGCTCTCCCTCTGAAACTCTTCTACCTTCATGATTCCTAGCTAGCTTAAAACGTTAGGTAGAGGCGGTATTATATAATCTATACCCTAGCCTTAGATAATAGGGATAATATCAGCTAGCGAAGCACAATATAGGTCTATATCTAGTTACTAGTAGTACTTGCGGTATTAACGATCTTACTCTTTGTACTACTCGTGAGTATAACCCTAGAAAGCATAGAGCTAGATCGTAAGCTAGAGTATAACATCACTACTAGCTATAATACTAGGCTATCTCGTAGTATATTCCACTAGTATTATACTTTCCTCTACCTCCTCTTTATCGGAACTAGAGTAGGTATCTATAGAAGAAGATTTATTAGGACTAAGTCTCGAGGAGCTAGATTTAATAATCACATCTTCCTTAACTTCGGGTATTAGAGAGAGAGAAGGTTAGATAGGTAGTAATCCTAAGTTAGTGTCCCTAATCGAAATTATACTACCCTTAGGTTTATATAGGGTATAACTATAATATTCCTCCGAGTCCTATAAGCTATATTCAAAGGCGTCCGACGGGATAGGTGACTACTCAAGTTTATCTATATTATCACTATACTATAGATTATCCTCGAAGACGTTATAGATACTAGGTAACACTACTAGTATAGTAGCTCAGCTATAGTTACCTAATAATACTAATCCCGGTCTCAACCCTAGCCTTAACGTCGCAACTTCTATCTACTCCAAGCCTCTATTACTAGTATATAAAGAGAGGGTCGAATAAATACCGAGAGTTATAAGGCACGAAAACTGTATTAGCTAAGAGTATATAGGGTTATAGGAGCTTAGGACACCCTAGGGCTAGTTCGATCTAAGCGGGGATATAAAATAGTATACTACTTAAGATTACTGCTACCTCGATAGTATTAGCTAGAAGTAAAGGGCTCTCATTCCTAGGAGGATATATAGAGGATATTTACGCTCTAAGAACTATCCTTATAATAGGGTCGTGATCTACTAAGGTTAGGCTACTATATCGAGTAGTGGATTCGACGTCTTATATTATCTGTTATTAAAGAAGAAGGGAGAGAGGGGGAGTCTTTACTAAGGACACTTGTAGCTCCTAGTCGTGTCTAACGATCTAGGTAGGCAAATTACTATTCGGCTTTATTAATAGAGGTTAGTATAGTATGAATTAGAGTACTCCTATTATTATATACTTAGCTTTCGAGTCCTATAGTTACTACTATTAATAGCGCTTCTGCTTCTGCCTCTCGACTTCCTATACCTAGGCTTCTCGGGCAGTAGTATATTTCCTCGGCTAGCCACCCCGATTCTTAGCCTTTATAGTAGCCTTAGGGGAGACGTCTTACTCACGACTAGCTATGATAGATATAACCGTCGACTTAAGTAGGGTAAAACCAAAGACGGGAAGGCACTAAAAGGGAAACCCAAATACGGACTAGCACTGAAAGATAAACCTCGATATAGCCGGTGGTGAGCCTTCTACGAGCCACGCCGGATCAGGAAATAAGGGCTCGACGTCTACCTCTATGATAACACTACCCCTAGCACGTGTCTCTGGACTACTCGGGGCTATAGGTATTATTATCATCGTATTTATACTAATTTTTCTATATATACTAATCTACTATTAAGGAATTTTTTTTCCTGAGATTCTCGAATTTACTCCTTAGACCTTGAGTACCGACTCGACTATTTAGTCATAGTAAGGTATAATATTAAGATTAGGTATTATATACTCCCTAAGCTTATCGTACTAGTTATTAGTAGCCTCTTTCTCTAAGGACTAGTTTATTATATTATAAAAGCTAAGTATACGCTTATAGTATTTGGGCTACTAATTCTAATTCCTCTTTCGGGCTCCTCTCAAAGCCCTGAACTTTAACCGGTACTCTAGCTAGGTTCACTATCTACTACTTCCCTTAGGTAGTCTAGATCTACCTTTACAAATAGCAACTAATACTCGATTCTATTATAGTTTTGTTATATAAAATTTTATATTCTTTATTAAGATACTTCCTAAGTACACCGAAGTTAGACATTTTATAACCGTGGCATAATAGATATCGGTACCTATAAATAAGGTTAGGTAGGTATAATAAGGGCAACGAATCGTCCGCTAGAGGTAGAAGCGCCTCAAGAGTCTAAATCACAGGAAGGAGATACAACTCTTAAATAATTAGCTCTTGAACACTAGCTAGTAGTTAGTAACTAATAATAAGGTACGACTATAGTTGACCTATAGGTATAGTACTATGATAGTAGGTATAGAAGAGCACGTTATACCGCAGTAGATATATGATTAGATTAGAAGTAATAATCTACCTAGGGTTCAATTTTTATAAGAGGTTCTTCTTATAAATACTAGTTTCTATTAATATACCCCTAAGGTACCTAGTGTATTACTATTCTCTAATAAATAAAAAATTAATAATAAACTTATATAAGGTATATTTAGGCTAAAACATAGGTATATAGTAGTAGAAAGGTTAATTTACTATTCTTTTACTTACTTCCTTAGTATTATATATTAGCTTCTATATAATATCGATACTAAGCTTTAATTATAACGTTTCACATAGCGCAGCACGTACCACTAAGTAAATAGAGGTAAACTTTGAGTTTTTAGTAAGCTATATACTTAGTTCTCTAGCTAATTAACTACCTCTTTTACTCTATCTATTTCTATAGTTATACGACCTTATAGTAATATCTAATTATAGAAGTATTTATTTATTTGATCCTACTTATAAGTTATTAGCTAGTAGATTATCCTAGTAGAATATATCGCCGAAATCATCAAAGATAGGTTCCTATATAGGATTAGACTAGGTAGATTCTATATAATGAACTTATCTTAACGATAGAGGTTCTAATTATATACTACTAGGAGTCTTAAGGGTCTTATTACTAGAATTAGGCTAGGGCGCAGTTCTACTAGGTAGTAGTAAATTTGATTCCGTATCTAGTATTTTAGAGGGTATATTTAATCTACCTTCGAAAGCGTTCTATACCTATTAAAGCAGGCGTTCCCGATTAACGTATTCTAATTATAGTATCTCTTATTATAGGATTTCGAAGATCTCATATCGAAGTTTAGTAGTTTCTCTAGAATAATTAATAAAGTCTCTGAATATTAGCTTAGGAGATAGTATAAATCTTGAGCGATGATATATATAGGCTTAGAATAGTATCGTTAATTAGAAAGTATATCTTATAGACTATATTCTACTATTCTTCTTTAGACTTATTTTAATCACGGGGTCTTAGAAGTTCCTTTTACTCTTTCATTAGACCTTCTAATAGTCTTAGACTCCTCATATCGTATCCAAATAATTATCTTCTATGACTAAGCAAATCCTTATTATATTCAAATATTATATAATAATATTTGTAATATACTACTATATAGCGATTATATATATAAGCTCTATATTAATTATTAGGTAATACATTTGAGAAATATAAGTATACGAGGAGAGAGAGACTAACTTAACCCAATGAACCTTACTAAAACCTAGACTTTTTATATAAAGGCACTATTTACTAAGATAATATTAGTTAGGTTCTCTTTAATAGTATAGATAAGCCCATCTTCGAGTATTACTTCCTAGTTCTACCCGAGTTTTTAGCCGTTTACTATTACTATTACCGCGGTCCCCTAGAGAAGATAAGCTATCTATATTACTCGAAGCACGCTTTTACCTACTTCTACTAGGTATAGATAAGGTTAAACTAATTCCGGTACTATAGCTAGAAGTTTTATATACTTCGCCTAACTAGATATAGCGCTATAAATTATCCTAATTATTTAACTAGCTATTAATTAAAGACTCTAATATACTATTTAACTCTATTAAAAGGTCACGAGGTAATTCATTAAAGAGTAGCTAGAGTCTATAGAGGATATTTTAGTATACTACGAATTTAATATAGCTTAAGTTTCCTTCGTCGTCTCGACTATCCCTAGTTAATTTATTCTCTAATAAATCAATAGAATTAGTATATGAGCTTAATAATACTTCTTCTCTACCGAAAGTAAATATACTATAAGATTTAGATTATAGTTAATAGATTAGAATATTCTAAATTATAGAAGAGACTTTTCTCGAAGTAGAATAAAACTTAGAATAATATACCTAATATAATTATTATTTAGATAACCTAAAGGATTCGAAGCGTAATCTATAGTATTTATATCTATTATAGAACTAATATACTTAGTAGCGAAAGTAAACTTTTTATTTACTACTAGAGGACGTTTTTTACGCATTCACCGTATTAATAAGATAGCTACTATAGTAAGGGAGGTAATTAATATCCTTAGCTTATTCCTTATACTTAGGGTCTTACCGGGAAGAGATATTTTATTTTCTGCCTTAGATATATCCTATATTATCTAAGCTAGAGGTAAGGGGTAGCTTTTCTCTTTAGATAGGCTTATAGAGGGATAGACTAGTATATCCCGGATAACACACGTTCTAATATCTCGTTATAGATATAAGATAGCCTTTATTAATATATAGCCTACTATATTATTACCTGAATTATTATCAAAATTAACTATCGTTATCGTATATTCATTAACCTAGCTAGGGGCTATAAGACGCCCAAATACGTCTCCCTCACTTATATTATACTATACCCTAACTCTAGTAACGGGATTAGTTTCCTAACTAATAGCAGAAAACTTGGAATATCGTATACTTATTAAGCTATAAGCGCTCCTATAGCTCTATATACTCCTATGACTAATAATACTTGGACTCCTTCTTCTCTTCCTTTCTAAGACCTATTAGAACTATAGGTAAGTATCTTAGGGTAAGAACTAAGATATACTCCTAGTAGGATTCGAAATATTAGGAAAAGGCTATTTACTAAGGAATTATTATATTTGGTATAACATATCCTCTTAAAAAGGGGGCTACTAGTGAGATAATTCGTTTAGGCCTATACTAGGACCTAATAGTAAATACGGATTTACTATAGATAAGAGGGGATCCTTAGTCTTAGAACTATTAGGATAGTTATATCTTATAGACATAGAAGAAGAAGTATACGATTAAGGGCATTAAGTATTTATATAGAGGTTATTCGCTATTTCGTAAGGGTATATTAGTTACTTAATAACCGGCGGTTAGGATATATATTTACTAATACTATTAGTATGAGGTCTAACTTTAATGTAATTATAACTATCTATATTAAATATTATAGTTCGATTTACTAATATTAGCTTATAGTATTAGGCGCATTAGTACTAATTAATTATCTCATAGCTCTTTTTGTTATCCGCTATATTAATAGGGCTATAACTTAAATTATCGAGGGTAAGAGATTATTACGAATACTATTAACCAAAAGTTAGCTAATATTATATTAAAATAAGAGGAGGTAGAGATATATAAAGCGAATAACGAGTATCTATACGGAAGTAAGAGACTTATAGTAAGAGCTTCCGGGTAGTACTCTAGATATTAAAAGATAGCTAAGAGGTAGCGATTAATATTCTAGCTCGTATTAAAGCTTTACTTGATTATAAAATTATAGAAGTATTATTAGAGACGATCTTTAAGAGTAATAGGCCTAATATGCCTATATATAGTTAGAGTAATGCTTTATCGCCTTAACGCTTAAAATAGTATTAAGTATAAGTAGCTTAGAACTCTAGGGAAAGCTATAGTATAAGTACTAATTATACTAGTAGCTAGAGAAGGGAAATTAGGCTGAGAAGCTTTTATTACCCTACTACATCCTTCCGGCGTAAATACTATTTAGCTAGAATTAAGGGAGTATAGCTTTATATAGCCTATATTTAATAGTATATATTTGCTTATTCTTAATATAGAATCCTGTATTAATAAATATAAGGTAATAGGTAGAATAATAATTATATTACTATATATACTTAGTGAAAAATATTAGGTTAAGATTAGAATTAGTATAGGATAATTATACTACTAGATGATATTAAATAAAGCTATAGAGATTTTAAGTAATAGTATACTAGGATAATACCCGCTTTCTTACTTACTATTCTCTTATTTTAGATTTATAAGTTTTTCTATATAAGAATTCGTTATATCTAGGTACTTACTAACTACTTCATATACGAGTAATAATAATATTAACTTAATTATAATTAGCTTTATCTCCGCCTTAGCTAGGACACATTCCGGGACTCTTTATTCGGATTAGAAGGGATAAGTTATACTTATACCCTATAAACACTTCTATTATTTAACTTACTAATATACTATATTATACTCAAATCCTTGAAGATAAACTATAACCTAATAAAGTAGACGAGGCGGTAAAAGTAATTTTAATTACTTTCCTACTCTATACTAGTACTCCTACCCATTAACTCGCGGTAGCGCCTCTAGACTATAGGTATGAAATTCTAATATATGCTTCTATATTTATATACTATATAAACTCTAAGTATAATATAACTACTCCTTAGATACTAATTAATAACTTAACTCTCTTAACTTCTATCACATTTAATAACGTACCTCATTTATCTAATCACCTCATATCTACGGAATATTTTCATAGCGAAATTAGGAACCTTCTCGAACTATTACTCTTATTTATAGATATTAGTCCCTACGAGTTCGAAGATTTTTCCGCTAGCGTTATATTAATATATAATCTAATAAGCCCGGACGTTACCTCTCTTATTTATACTACGAAGATAGATAATTTCACTACCTTACGAGATATTTAAGAATAGAGAGTAATAATAGTAATTAGAGAATTTCAGGTATCTTAAATTCTGCGAATCTCTACCCCTCTGCGAGGATAAGCAAGTTTATCTCGTTATAACTATCTATAGGCAAGTTGTACCTCTAATTTTAGTCAAGCTATAAATTAAGACCACTACTTTATAATAATATATAGAAAACCGGTAAAGCACTTTTGCCCGGTCACTAGCTATAGCTATAGTAGTAGTAGTTTATAGAGAGGTTATTCGAGGGTAGATAAGGTAAAGGAGTACGTGAAGAAGGCGTATAGTAGTAGAAGACTATAACTATAATAGTACGAGGAAGGAGGCCTCAAGTAGAAGCATATTATTAATTTGTAACTTAGAATATAAAGTTAAAGAGAGAAAGTTCTAGCTAAGGTAAGCGGAGGTAGTTTTATACTAACCTCGCTTAGAGTTATGTAATAAATAGATATAGTCTCTAGAGCTATAACCCTAAGTTAGAGGGCATAGGGCGGCCTCTTAAGTAAGGCAGTAGTATAGTGTATAGTATAGCATAGACCCTAACATTATTCTCTACTCTATTAAATGTTAATAGAGTTTTTTTTTATATATAACTAAGCGGTAGTAGTACATACGCACTGCTATCTCTATTAACGTTTAATAGAGAACTTTTAAATTTTTATAAGGGTTAAAAAGTACTTGATTTTAGTACTATAAATATACTAAAGTATAATAAACTACTACTATTACTATTATTACTAGTATTATATTTAAAAGGTATTATATTTTAATAATAAGTATAAATATATAACTTTAATTAAGTATTTACCTAAGAGTTAAGGCTAGAATTTAAGGCCAAGATTATATAAGCTTAAAAATTATATTAGTACTTATTTACTTTACTTATAATAATATAAGGAATAAAAGTTGTAACGGCGGAATTAGTATAATAGCTAGGGCTCAAAGATTAGAGAATCTAATATATTACAAATACTAAGCTAAGGAGCAAAAGTCGAAGAGATGCCTTAACCTTTAATAGTCTTTTACTATTCCCTTACTAGCTTACTTATTTCAGTCCTATTTCCTACTATATGATAGTACGGCAAATCACGTGGTCCTACCTATAAAGGCCCAGATACTTAAGATTTAGGGGAGACACTAAGCGAATAGGTCAGAGCCCTAAAAGAAGTAGAATACCTATATACGAGGATCTAAAGCTAAAGAGAAAAGGTCCCTCTTAAGGGCACATAATACTATTTAATCCCAATTACTCTATAGGCTACTATTATAGCCTATAGGTAGCTTAACTAGTTTTTAAGCTACTTACGGTAGCTTATAGGCAGCTACTATAGCCTATAGGGGGTATTAGGGCCTATAAGGTAGTAGTCAGGTAATGACGTAAAGTCGTTACATCTAGCGCCATAATACTACTAAGCTATTACAAAAGTCTTTAAGTTAAATTTATATAACTTTTAAGGTAAGACTTATTAATAATAATAGTTAAGGTATTATTTAATACTTTAATATAAAAAAAATCAAAAATTAAAGTACTTTAAACTCTTTAAGCCTTATAAACTCCTCTTTATATATAGCATTTTAGGTCTAGGCTACTAACCTTATTAGGGCATTATATACTTCCTAACTCCGTCTATTATATCTCTCTATATCATTAATTAAAAATCTATAAATAGAACTTTAATAACTATTATAGTTATAAAGATATAAGGGTATAAACCTTGAGGTTCCTCCTTTAGAATCGAGGAGGCTCGCTTAATATAATACTAGTTAAAACTTAGCCGCTTTTAGAAAAGCTAGTCAAAACTTAGCCCTTTTAGGAAGCAGGTTTAGTTATTTGGGGGGGGGGGGGGTATACGGGCTATATCTCGCTACTAGCTATACCTATTCCTAACCCGAAGCCTATACTCCTACTTCTCTTAATAAGTCCGACCAAATTGAATCGAATACTAAACTCAAAGTTCTATTTGATTCGATTTAATAGAAACTCTAAACTCTATAGTATTCTTCCGATAGGTACGAGACCGTAGTCGTTAACTTCTATACTATAATACTACGAACGAGATCTCGGCCGCTTTACTAAAATTAAAGCCGGCGGCCCTATATAAGCTTCGGGGCTATCTTTAATTTTGCCGTGATCTTGATTCGAGATTAGGAGGATTATATACTCTCTCTTTTAGGTATAGAGCCTTTAAGTCTTATAATTTACTTATTAAGCTCTCCCTCTTACTTATAAAACCTCCCTATTAAGTATAGTCATATCGTGCTCGTAAGCTCACACTAATGTGATGTGTAAGCGTGCGGGAGGAGTCCTTTTAAGAGCTTTTATTTAAATAACTATTAACTTCTAAAGGCTGTTTTCTATCGTCTTTTATAAGACACCTATAGTATTCTCTTGCCCTTACCTCCCTAAGCTCCTACTCACCTAATTCCTTACTACGGGCTAATATATACCTCTGAAGCTCGTCTCTAGTAGGTTTATTTTACCTCGATATCCTTACTTACTCCTTTCTTTGAATATTATATCTATGGTTCGATTTTTGCTTCCGTTTTCGGTATATAGAATACGTAAAGAATCGTCTAAACTCAGAAAGGGGCCATCTCTGATTATAACTAGAGTAGTATTCTAAGGGGAAGGGTTAGTAAGTATTTACGGATAGGGTTTCCTACTTATAGGTTATAGGCTCGTCCGTAAATTGATCTATAGATACCTCCTCCTCATTCGTAAGTTCCTCCTCTTCGCCTATAGGACCCCCCTCTTCGTCTATAGGACCCTCCTCCTCCTCCTCCCCTTATATCTCTAAATATTAGCTAGCTATAAGCTAGTACCACACTTCCTCCTACTCCTGCTCCTGCTCCTATTCCTGCTCTTACTTATACTCGTCTATAAACTACTATATATTAGCCCTGTTACCTACCGTTTATAAGCTCTTACTAGGTCGTCCTCTTCCTATTTCCTCTCTTGCTCTATCTCCTACTACTTCTCCTCTTTATACTACTGTAATTCGTTATCCTATAATCGAGCTTAGAACTCCCTCTACTCGCCCTAAGCTTGCCTTTAGGCTTCTCCTTCCGCTAGTACCTTCTCTAAGTCCGTAGGATCCCATATCCCACGTCTCTATACCCGTAGCTTTACTCTCTTCGCCCGTAAGACCCGCTAGTCATACCTCTCTTGTATAAACTCGCCTTTAGCCTCCCGATATTAATCGTGCTTTCGTATGAGGCAGGTTACGTAAGTATAAAGTCGATACCCGCCCTCGTTATCGTGAAAAGGGAAGCTTATAATCGAGCGAAAAGACTTATACCCGGAGTAGCGTAGCTGGTTCAAAGGAAGTGTGTCTATTAGGAGCCTATAGAGCCTATAAAGCCTGTGGAATTAGCCTATAAACCTTGTAAAGGGGAGCTTATAGAACCTATAGAGCTTATAGAGCCTGTAAAGCCCGTAAATAGAGCCTGAATAAACTATAGAGCGGCCTAAAGTTTTAGTATTCCCGTATAGACCACAAAAACTAGTCACATGACAGCGTCCGTTTTCTCCGGAAAATAGCGACCCTAGAGGCTAGAAGATATCGAGAATCATGATAGGATAGATAAGAGCGAACCTGATACTATTATACTCTATACGTCGTATAAAGCCTTAGGACTCGAGACAAATAGCTTTAACTAGATTCTAACCAAGGAATAAGTAGATAAGCTAGGCACTACATTCTATAGTACCCACGATCCGCACAACCGTACATTAATTACTAAGGGTATAGTACGAAACGTTCTCTAGACCTAGGAAGACTACTATCTCTACTTCCTTATCCTAGTTATACTCTAAGAGTAATACGAGGCGAGAGATATAGAGATGTGGGCTAGCTACTCGTATTACCTACGTTAGCTTTACATCGCTCGGAAAGTTAGTAAATACGATAACTTTAATAGCTAGTATATACACTATATCGAAGTTCTCTCTTCGGCGAATTATTAGCCTAAGTACCTTATAAAGGGAGAATTCCTATTTAATAAGCACGAGTCAAAGCGAGTCTCTATGAGAAGTCTAATTACCCTAGCTACTAGTAAAGATAGCTCTCTATAGACTATAGTACTCTAGGCTAAATTTGTCTCACCGAAGCTTAATAGATCTTAAGTAAAGTACTAGATGAAATATTACGACGAATAGTATAGAGCCTAGTATAAAGAACAAATAGGTGAGTTAGAGAAAGTTCTTTTATCTCTATTATTTCTCGTTATTAATATAGAAAATATATATATTATAACACCTTCTATACCTTACTAGTATATTATATTAAGCTATATATAGGGCAGTAATAGCGAGAACTCCTTTCTAACTATAAAGGAAAATATTACTAAGTTATATATACCTAGTAGACTAGAAAAACATTTCAATACCCTTCTAGTTATAATCAAGGATATAATAACCTTAACTAGAGAGCTAGGTAAGCGGTATCTATAGGTCGATAGTCTATATATTATATAGGATAATATAGAGAGCAAAGATACTAATATTACTAGTATAGCTAATATCTATTCGGGCTCAATACTTACCTTAGTCACAGTAACCGGGGATAATACAAATACAGGTCTACCTAGTATCCGAGATAAGTCACATAACTAGATTTAGTACTTAGTATACCGAGAGAAGGGTATATTTATTCTTCTAGATAATCTCGAGCTAACTATTCTAAAGTCTCCCTAAGTCATATATAAATAGACGTAAATATAATTTTATATATTAAAAATATTTCTTAGTTAGAACTAATCGTTATTATAGTTTCCAAGAATAGTTCTTCTCTTCGAGAACTCTAGTTTTCGTTAGTAGTTAAGCTATCTTCTCATACTACGCTATAACTTAGAGAGAAGATATTATCACGGAAGTTAAACCCACAAATTAAGGATTATCTTTAAACGATATAGACTTCAGCTACACAAGTATCGAGTACGAACTTAGGCTACACTACTACTAGAACCTATAGTACGACCTTAGAACCGATATCTACTTAGTTCTAATAATAACTCTATACGAGTATCTTAACCGAAAATTGACATACGACACAGATGTATTAAATACCTTCAATAGTATATTAAAAGATTTTAGACGTATTCTAAGGTCAATAGTAGTTATAGGATCTATTATACGACTTATAGACTAGGTTATTCTTTTCGAACTCAATACACATAGTATTGAATATAGACCCGGATTCCCTAGCTAGACCTAGTATAGCTAGACCTATATACCAACCTAGGCCCTCGTAAATGAGATCTTTGATTAGAGTAACTATAGCACCTAGATCGTCTAGTATAATCGAGGTAGAGAGCCCGATAGTATCACGGAAATACCGAGAGAAGTTGATATCGATTAGAGTACATTAGTTAAGGATCTAGATAACGATGACGACTTACCGTTTATCCTCTATATACGCTTTGAGTAGTTAAAATACAAGAGGCTAATAGTAGTAACACGGTCTATACTTCCTAATAGCTCCCTAGTAATCCCTATTATAGCGAATTATTATAGGTATCTATAGTTCTAGTCTATAAGTACTACATTGAGATTTAAGTACCTAACTAAGTATAGATTAATAGAGATCTTCGATCGTAACGGGGACAAATACAGCTCCGTATAGTGAATCAACTATTAGTTAATATAGAGTACCCTTATAAATACGAGATTATTCTCCTTTCGGATTTTACTATAATAAAGGAGGTTAGAAACACTTATATTAAAAATAAAACCGAAAGGAATAAAAGAGAGGAAGAAAAGCGAGTAGTAAGAGACTTAATCTAAGATAGTTCTATAGTTCTTAAAGAAATTACCGAAATAGTAACCTAGAAACAAAGGATAATCGATAGCGAGTTGAATATTATATTAGTTACCTAGAATTCAGGTATATCTAAGTATATTAGAATTAGAAAGATCTAAACTAAGAGTATAGAATTCTTAGAGGAGCCTAGGTTAATATAGAAAGAGTTTATCCTAGTATAAAGCGATTATTTACTATAGTATTTCTTAGATAGATATTAAAGCGGTTTTTAGAGTAAAGGCTATATTCTCGGTTTTCTATACTTAATTAATTATCGAAGTTTATTATACTTATCACTTAAGGTTAAGTACTAGTCATAGCGCTATAGATAAGAGAAGCCTAATATTAGCGACTCGCGATAACGTAGTCATAATTCATATATAGCCTAATATAAAACCATCTCCGGAATAGAGATCTACTAAGAAGAAACTAGACCTATTCCTAGCCTAATATAGAAGTATAGTATTCCGCTAGTAGAAAATCTATAAGGACTAGTAGGATATAGTCTATAGCTATTCCGCGACTAGTATCACCTATAAAACAGATAAGCTAATTACTCTATCTATAGTCGCTAAAGAATTCGTAGTATTACTAGGAGACTAGTATATTATAGGCCTATAGTAGAACAACCTACTATACTAGTTATATTAGTGTATATTCGAACCTAAAAACGAGCTATTATAGTCTATAGCGAATACTCTACTATATTAAGCACTTTCTTAGTCGTAGGCTTCAAATAATAGAGTCGTATGTAACTAGGTAATATTAACGACGAAGCTTATAGTAATAGTAAAGCTTTAGCAAATAATACCTAGGTTCTAGACGTTCATATCACGCTAATAGGAGAAGATATAACAGGTCAAATTTTAGAAGGTATTATTACCCTATAGGGTTAAATTACGTATAGATCATTTTCAGTTCATAAATAGGATTCGTCTATATATACATTCTCTATCCTAGAAGCATCACGAGGTCCGTATATTCGGAAGTTTATTAGGATAAAGAACCTATATTAGAGACTACTCTCGTGCTTCTAGAATTAATTTATACTAGAGAGAGTATAGATACTTTAATTTTAGAAGCACATTATAATAGGACATTTTCTCGAGTTAGTCTCTTTTACTATTCCTCTATTTAATATAGCTTAGTTCCGACTTTCTAACTTTAGACTCTTCCCTCGTTTAGTTTCTGTGCTTTATACTATAATTTTTACTAAAGCTAAATATAAGAGCTATAGTAATAGTTATCTATTAGCGAGGTATAAAACGTATATCACCTATACTATAAGATAATAATATTTGATTCTAGAAAGACACACGTATAATTCCCAAAATACCTAGCTTTATTTTTAATGAATTTTAGAATTATTCGTTTATTCTCTTATTATAAATCAGAGATAGCTTATAAACTACCTAGCTAATATTAGTATAACTTTTTCAAGTAATAGCTAGCGATTAGATAGCTTATCGTACCGGTAGCTATACTACTACTACTACGAGGCTATAGTTAAGCTAAGCGGAATAGGTACTATCCTTAATCTAACCTTTACTTCTTAACTTAGTAAATATTATCGAACTCAAGTTGTCTTAGTAATTCCTTATATAACGACCTTCTCCCTAGAATATAACCCTGAATCTACTATAAATAATACGTCTTCTAATACAGATTTTATAAAGAAGAAGGTGATATAGATAGTTCATAGTAAAACTAGTAACTTACTTCTCTAGAGTAGTACCTCTATATTACTATATATATCTACCTTAGTTCGTATTATTAGAATTAATAATAGACTACCTCGGGAGGTTAAAGAGGGTATACGCTTAACGAAGTTTGATCCCGATATACCTAGGCTCTTAGCCGAGTACGAAAACCTCGTAAACTATGAACTATAGTAGAGATTAGAGTAGAAGTATCTCTTCGGGCTTTACTATACTTATACAAAGCTTAACTTAGGAAGGCTAGACTTATATGATATCTACGATTACTCTACTAACCTTTACTATTTTACTCCTTATAAGTTCGGTATTCGGTAGTTAAGTTTTACTACACTAGGTCTTAGTCTAGTAGATACGCTACTATTTGGGGACCCCGGATTTCTGTGGACTAGTGACGAGGAAATATCTTACTAACTCTACTATTTCCTGAGTTATATCAGAAAGTATTACGTAGCCCTAAATAGGTTCATAGTTAGTTTCTCTGAAAAAACTATTAAAGGACTATCTAAGAGGGCGTATAATAAGAGAGTAAGTTACTATATAGCTACTCCTATAAATTAACTAATATACTATAGTGACTAGACTAAATCAGACTTCTTCGGTTTGAGCTAAAGTAGTATAAGAAACATAGTTACGACTAGCCTCGAAACTATAATTCAAACCAACTTAAGTAAACTATTAAATTCGGGCTAAGATACTTAGGGTCAAATAATAGAGATAGATTATTATCTAGATATCGGGGTAGAGAAATCACACCTGTTATTCCTTATAGCTTACTTAGATCCTAGCTTTAATACTACGACGTTAATTATATATACGAGATAATATAAGTAGCTAATAAAACCTATTAACTTTAGTATTTTCGTGTTATAGATACGACTAATATATATATCGTATCGTAGATACTAGTCTACTACTTTATTATATTAAGCTATATTTAGGGAGATATAAAATAGCTAAAGTTATTAGAAGTAACCTTCGAAAAATTCTAAAGAAAGTCTAGCTTAACTAAAAACATTAATATAATTCCTTAGTCTATAAAAGACTCCATTACTATATACTAAAACTTAGGCATATGGTATCTCTAGGTTAATTCACTATATATAATCTAAGATAATATAGAAGACGTAAAAAACCAAATCAGACACATGGATTTGGATAATAGTTATAGTATATGGTTCGGATACAAATACGGGACTACCCGGAGTTTAGCTAGGCTCAAGGTATATATTTCAGCCCACTTTTACTTTAGGTCACGAAACTTTCATCTTAGCCCTATCTAAATAGACTTAATACTTGAAAAGTCAAAATAGATAACTAGAGGCTAGATATATTAAGAGCTAATCCTCTCTACCCGCCTTCTTATCTTTACTAACTAGTAAGCTTCCTTCTTCTACTAAAAAGGCTATAGAGTAGAAGATAAGTACGATAATAGTGACTATATCTAACTAGAGGCTCATAGTAGTGGACTATATAGTACTACACACTTTACTACTACTAACTCTATATAAAATATAGTTATATTCTCTTCGCTCTTAAAAACATATATTTAAAGATAGCTTTCGAACTCTAAGGATATTAAAGCTATATTTTCTGGGATTATAAGAGCTCTGAAACCTAAATATAGAGAGTTTTTCTAGGGTATACTAACGAAGTATATATATGAAACTCTTCTCTAGAAAATTTATAGGGAATAGAAAGTCATAGCTTAGAGGGAGGGATTCCCGAGCTAGTCTTAGACTAGTTAGGATTTTAACTAAAAGAATAGCGAAAATTTCTCTATTTCAGTAAGTGAAGACTACTATAGTAAGTAGATATCACATGAATCTATCGATTTCTATTATCTCGATAATACAAAGAGTATCTACTAGCTTTCTAGTACTTATCGCACTTAGCCGCCTGATAATCCGCTATAACTACTGTCACTAGACAATAAATTATTATCTATACTATTAATATTCGAGACTATATCTACTACTCTTCGTGTTTCTCGTAATACTATTTAGTCTCAGCTAATAGTAGAGAGCGAATATACCTTGAGACCTTATATCATTAACCTAGAGGAGTAGAGGTTAACGAGATATATATTACTATTCTAAAGAGAAAAACTTTTAGGAAAACTAGTAGAATAGCTATTAGTAGTACTTGACCCTATTTAGAGAGCTATATAGCCTGATATACTAGAGTTTGTCCTCGTCAGATTATTTAGTAATAGGTATAACGATAGTTACCGAGATAAAAATACTTAGTACAATGAGAATTATATTAGAGGACCTGACTAGTATAATACTCACCTTATATTAATAGAATATCGGGGTAAGATTATATATAGAGTAGTAATCTATAGGCTAATTCCGGTAGATAATTAGTAGTAGCTTCCTCGTGAAAGGAAGCTAATATTATTAGGCTAAATATAATATTGAATAAATTATCTTTACTAAGCCTATAAAGGTATAGTAGTTAATAAGAATTAGATACTTTAAGAAGAAGCTAGGGAATAATGAAACTAAGCACGTGGCTATAGAAACTTCTAGAGCTTCCTAGAATATATGACCTCTAGTTAGTATTACTTAAAGCTTAAAGCTATAATCTCTCCCTATAGTACATTTCTTCTAGTACTCCGAGCTTCGAAGAACTCCTATAGTTACTATTAAGTAGGGGAGAAATATAAAGCATTCAATCCACGTATCCTCGAATAGAGTTAGAAAGTAGTAGTAGTAATACTAATTTTAAGGATAAGAGGTAGCTTAGCCTCAGTGTCTATAGCTTAGTGTAACTTCATATTAATATACTAGACTAAGCGAAATAATTAATAGAGCGAGTAAATACTATAGCTATCTCTATTTAATACATCACTTTATACTTTATCTAAATACTATATTTTAATTACTCTATGAGTAGGAATTAAAAAGTTACTACATAGAGATATTCTAGTTAGATAATAGACAAAATTAATAATACTATGAACTCTTTCTCGAGCTATAGCTATAGCCCATATAGGCTACTCCTCTCATACTACTATATAGTGAATCGATATCCTACTAATATTTTTCCTGTATTATCCTATAGATATGTACTTCTCTCTATATTATCTATATAAAGTATACTATATAGAGAGAGGTTAAATTAGTAGGACCTAGGGTCCTACTTATAAGCTATAAAAGATATTAATGAAACTTTATAAATACTCTACTTTAATATATTACTTCTCCCTATATTATTTGTATAATAGAACTAATAAAGCTATTATAATTATCTAGGGATATATATTATACCTTAATCGTGGGCTACTAGCTACCTCGGGGATAAGGATCTATATACGAGCTTCGATACTTTATAGTATTACCTTAACTAATTAGAAGTACAAACTATAGAGAGGATACTATATAGAGACGTTCTATTTTTAGGAACTATAGGATTAATACGCTATGAACTCTTTCTCTAATAATATCTTCCCTTTACTAAAGTATTACACTTTTGAAAGGGTAGTATAGATCTTGTTTCTAGGATACTATAGATTAGCGCCTAAATAGACTTTTGTTAGTATCTAATCGCTTTGGTGAGCTAGTTATACCTAGCCTCACTTAAAGTTTTCTAGTACTTATATATATTCTAGTAATATATTATTTAACTTAAAGCTATATAAAAGTTTCCTTACTAAATAATCTAGAAACTTTTATCTAAGATTAAAATGTTTTGAATTATCGATATAGTTACCTCTTATACCGAAGCTATAGTATTTTCGCCTATATTATTAGTAGCCTTATTATCTAGCTCTCTAACTCTCACCTAAGTTAAGCTAATAAGCTTAGGCTTAAACCCTGAAGTTAGTCCCAGAAAAGATATTTTGACTACTAGTAGCCGTATACTTTCTAAGTAATACTAGGAAGAGTTAAAACCGACTATTTATCACCTATATCTCGACTATAATAGGACTTTAAAGAGTATATCTAAGAGTATTATAGGGTCAAATCGATATATACCCTAAATTCTATCTCTTACTTAAGTAAAGACTAATTATATTAATAGGAAGAAGTAACTCACACACCGGATATCTAGATAGGGTTTTGAGAAGAATATAAAGCGTGACGAGAGATAAGCTATTATCCAAAGTCTAAGTTAGGAGATAAAGATAACTAGGTTCGAGACAAAGTCGATTCGGGGTCATATACTAGATAAGGCGAAGCTAAGTAGATAGATGAAGCTAGAAGGAATATTATTTGAGATAGTGAAGTATAATATAGATAAACTATTAAGTACACTCGGTATATACTATACTAAGATAAAGTCCTTATAATATATACTAATAGTCGAATAAAAGCTATTATTAAGAAAGCGCTTACCTCGATTCCCTCGGTAGAGTAGGACTAGTCGCTATCGTATATAGAAGACATAAAGGGAGACTCTCTTATTTAGCTAGACTCTATTGTATTCGATTAGAAGATAGTAGATATTATCGGATCTCCTAGACTCGGTCGATTAATAGGGGCCTTAATAGTAGAAATATATAATGATATTCCCTTCCTAGACATCGCTATAGGGGAGCCTTAAGAAGAAGATCCTTATAGCCGAGATATCTTAAGTCTATACTACAAAATCGATAATATTAGAAATAAAGTAGTAGGGTATCCGAATAAGTTAGTAGGATAATTGTACTTTCAAGTAATAGAAGGTAGATTAGGGCCGGGTACCTAGCTATTAATGCTACTAACGACTATATAATATAGCCTAAATATTAATTTATCTTAGACTTTCCTCCTTAATTTCCTATATAAAGAGCTATACCCTTTCCTATTAAGAACAAGTAATACTTAGACCTCACCTGAATACTTTTTCTTAACTACTTTAATACCTTAGGTAGAACTAGAATATAGAGTATAATTTAGAAGGTTAGAGGAGATTGAAACTAAGAAATTAATAAAGCTAGTAGCTAGTATAGCGCGGATAGCTTATAAGTATACGAGCTCGTCTTAATTTTACTATATAGAGAAATGATATTAATATATAGTCACTGTAATAGAAAGAATACAGGAAATATAGTTATCCTAGATTCTTGCTACCTACTTAGGGGTCGTTGAGAATATCCGACTTTAAGGAAGATATATAGAAGCTCGAGACCTTCACTAAAATTTGTATACTAATATATAATATATACTTAGGCTAAATTATCTCTTAGCCCTTAATTCGAAGTATATATAATTAATATTACTCAGATAGTTTAGGAAGTAAGAAGAAGAAGAGTAGACTATTCGAGAACTACTCTAAACTCGTTTAAATCTTTAAGGGCTAGGATACGATAATTTAATTAATACTATATATAGACTAGGACTACTCTTATAGTAATAAAAAAGGTTTCTAGAAAGCGAGTAGCTACTAATAATCGTAGTTAACCTCTGAGCCGAATTTACTATTATATATTCGGGACTATTTTAGGATTTCTTTCTTACTAATAATAGTAATGAGTTACTTCTCGTGATATTATATTTAGTATACTCGTTTAATATAAGTAGAATATATACTTAAAGTAAAGACCTTCTCGAGGAAGTAAAGTATAGATTCTAGAATATTTTATAAAGGAAGGGTTATATATTCTTTTATTACTAGAATAAGATAGCTCATATATAGAGACTCGCTAGATATTTGGACGAGAGCGAGGAGATCTTATAATATCTCTTAAGGGATTATAAAAGCTCTATAAGCCCTAATTATAGAATAAGTATCCTAAAAGAGCTTAGCGAAATACTTAGCGAAAAAGGTCATATAGATAAAGTGACCTCCTAGTTTGAGAAAGAGTTTATAGTCTTATTAGATAATATTAGACTTGAAAATCCATTAACTAAGTTAAGCTACTAAAGAGTTAGGCTTTACTATACTGAAATAGGATAGTACGAAGAAGCTATAATATATTTCTAGTAAATAATCGAAAGACTTAACTCAAAGGATCCGTAGAGTATTAATACTCGCTAAGACTTTATTTAGGAAATTAATAGGTAAATAAATGATATTGAGAAGATATAGAATAAAGCTTTATAGATAGTGTATACCGAACTCGATAATAATACTATAGTAGAAAATATTCTAATAGAGGATTTATTAGAGGAAGAATTAGTCGCTTTTGAGAATTCTAGTAGTAGTAAGCTCTCCTTTAATAAATATAATAACTAGGCTTCGAGTATAATATACCTAATATATGTATTATTAATACTTCGAGGGCTTCGAAGGGTTAGTTAGTTTAGTCGTCTACCTCCTTTCCTCTAGGGTATAGTTTCTTCTATATCTTCCTATACTATATCTATAGCCTTAATATAAGGACGTTTTGAATCTCCTCCACGCTCGAAGTAATGCTTACGTTTTCGGGATAGGTATTCTAAGGTATCTAAGTCGTATTATATTAACGACCTAGTAGCTTACTCTAAGGACTAATTATTTAAATAGGTATCTTAATCGTAGAGGTTATTACTATAACTAGCTAGAGGCTAGTTATCGGGATTCACTAGGTATTAGGAACTACTACTCTACTCGCTTCTATAGTCGTCTATGACCTCGATATATATATACTTTAATAGTAGGCTTCCTTACTTATACTCTTATTAGGTAGCTAATGAGCTCTTATCGTAATATAATCCGGAGAGGCTCTCGTACTAGTTAGTAGGGTCGTCATAGTCAAACTCTCCTTCGAGTACGATATACTAAGAGACTAGAGGCAGAGGAACCTGCTCGTTATAGCTAGGCTCTTCTTATACGATATACTAAGATAGTAGAAGGGTCGAGGCTTATTTACCGGGTATATTGGAATCGTAAGGTATTAGGGTAGGAGTAGGGAGAAGCTTTGGTCATATCACCTTCTGGACTACGCTTACGATCGTATCACAAGTAGTTAGGTAGTCTTCGAAATATCGAATAGTTTCTTAGTTCTATAGCTAGCTAACGAAGTACTCGAATATCTAATAGGTTATTAGAAGTATTTAATCTAGGGGAGAGGTGATAATATTAGACCTTATCTAGGTCTAAATTATTTAAGATATTTAGCTCTAAATCTTCATCTAGATTAAGAGATATTATATTATTAATTATGAGATTACATTCTTATAATAGTTACGTATCTACCTACTATATAGTAAGTAATAGATAGTCCTAAACGACACATTAGTAGTATTAGAACAAGGTCAAAATTCCTAACTAATAAGAATAGTTAGGAATTTAGTCCCTATATCCTCTAGTACTAAATTAGTAGGTTCGGATAACGTGCCTGTTCTAATAATAGAGAAGCTTCAAAATCTCGTACGAGCTTTATATACCCTACTAGCTTTCTTATACTAGAGTAATTACGTCACCGGCTTAGCTAATACCGTATCATTTAGTAAGTAATAGGACCCGGATTAAACGAAACGATTCAAGTCATTTTTGACCCCTCTTATTCCTATACTAGCTACTTTAAAACGGTGCTAAATTTAGTTACTATAGGCGAGGGTTATAAAGACTATATATTAAGTAGTATAAGCATTTATTTAAGTAGGGTTTAATCGTATAGGGATTATACAATCTATTAGCCGTATTACTATTACGAATACATGCCTATTTCGTAGCTAAAAGTAATAGGTAATATTGTTTAAGTCTATGAATTATATATTTATCGTAAGATAGAGAGTATATAGAGTTACTAACTATAGTATTAATAACGAGATTATTCTATTAGGGTCAACGATGAGTATTAATAAAAGCACTTAATTAAGCATCCCACTAAAATAACGATAATAGTTACTTCCGAATAATGAGAATATCGAGGCATATCCCTATAAATAGCTAAGCACAAAATACCCTAGGAACTAAACTAAAGCTAGAATAGTATAGACTAGATATTATAACAATATTGTACTTATTTCGAAGGATAAAGATATACCTTTGGATACGTAGTTTATAGTATTAAGAGATATGCTACTAAATAATATAAGAGAAGGTACTATATAAGATTTTCTAAATAGTAAAGAAGTCGATTCGATAGTTCACGAGAACATAACCTCCTCGCACTTTTCTAATAAGGTTACTATCCTATTAAATACTCTCGGATATATATAGTATCTCGAAGCTATAAGTAGTGTTTATACTAAGATACGATAGCCCTTAGCTTAAAAAGGATAATATATACTTAGGGAATAATGACCAAAATTATAAGTAATTACTTATAAGTTTTTAGACATATACTAAGCTATATAGAGTGAGAATATTAAAGAGTATACAGTGAGCTCAAATCTACTAGTATCGTATACGAGTTTATATAGCTTCTTATTATTATACTTAGGATCTTTGATAAGATATAAGATTTTAGTCTAAATAGTATTAGGGGCGAAGAGGGCTTAATCTATAATACTATACTATCTGTATTCTTTCCCCGTTTTCCTAGAAATGATATAAAAGTCTAATAATATAGTCCCGAACCTAAGATCATGAATATTTAGGCTAGTTAGAAGCCTAGGGGAGAGGAAAGGTAGCTAATTATTTTAGGCTATTCTCAGGCGCCCTGATACACGGAATCCGGTATCCCTGACCTATACGGATATAGTTAATACGGCTAATTAATTTATAGTATTCCTAGACTAACTTTAAGTACACTCGATATATAGAGTACCCTAGTGTTTATGGCTAATAAAGGGATCTGAGATACCTTTACCTTAGCTATATTATAAACATTAGCTTGAATTCTTCCCCTTAGGCTATAGAGCTAATAGTCAAAGTTAGCTCGTATAATAGTAGCTATAATACTAACCCACCTCTATGAAATAGTCGTACTAGGTACTAAAACCTTAGTATTTGCTAAAAGAACTACCTCTTAAATAACCTATTTATATTAGAACTATTCGGAGCTAAAAAGGGGAACAAGTCCGTATCTAGCTTTAGAAGCCACTTGAAGTAGATTCCTACTAGTCTTAGAGATATCTCAGAAGAAGGAAAGGCGGTTTTGGTATAACTAGTAGGTTCTTACTAGTAGACTTCTACTAGTCTTAAATATATTTAAAAAGAAGGAAAGGCGATTCCGGTATAACTAGTAGATTTCTACTAGTCTTAGGATATTTAGAAAGTAGGAAAGCGAGTCTATATAACTAGTAGATATTTATTAGCCTTAAGGGAGAGGGAAAGAAAAATGTTATTTGATTACTTAATATTAAAGTAAGGTAAGCGACCTTGTAATTACTACTAGGAGCTATTATGCTTTATAGCGGGAATTATAGACCTAATTTTAAAAGAATTAATTATAATATAAAGAAAGAAATATTATATTATCTTATTTAAAGTATAATTAATATAAAAAGCCGCTTTTAATTAATTAATATATTACTTACTTAGAAATATGTTACTTCCTTAAACTATTAAATACGTGCTTATAACCCTAGTTAAAGAAGAGACCTTATTTAAGAATTAAAAGATAAAATTATTTATTTATTTTCCTTTCCTTAAAAGTAATAAGTGAACTATTCCCTTACCTTTTAAAAATATATAAGTTATAAATTTATATTAAGAATACACTTTCTATTTTTAACTTCTCTTAGCTATTAAATCTTAACTTTTAGTATTTTAAATATATTTATTTTTAAGTATTTTATTATAGATTTTCTAGTATTAAATATATAATCTTAAAATATTTAAAGTATTATATACTTTACTCTCTTAATCTTTAAAGAATAATCCCCCTTATTATAATTATTAAATTACTTAAAAGAAGAAGTAAAAGGTTAAGTAAACAGAAATTTACCTTAATTAATAAGGCTTATAAGTTAATAGAGTTTTATAATATTAATATAGCCTTTATTATTTATATTTATTAAATTAATTATTACTTTATATAACGGCTTAGTAGGACCACGTGATTTGCCGTACTATCACATAGTAGGAAATAGGACTAAAACAAGTAAGCTAGTAAGGGAATAGTAAAAGACTATTAAAGGTCGAGGTATCTCTTCGACTTTTGCTCCTTAGCTTAGTATTTGTAATACATGAGATTCTCTGATCTTTGAGCCCTAACTATTACACTAATTCCGCCGTCACAGTATTTAATTATTATAAATTATTATAATATTAACTTTTATAACTAATAGAAATTAATTAATTAACTTATTAAATATATAAACCTTATTAACTCCTTCTTTAACTTTATATAATAATAAATCTTTAAGAAGTTAATATTAATCCTTTAATTAAAATAGTATTAAAGTAAATTTTAATATTAAAATATTAAAAGATAAGGTTTTATATAAAATTATTAATATTTAATTATAATAGTCGCTCTATTAGGATACCTGAGATACCTATAGATAAAACAGAGGTACCGATAATACTATAAGTAATACCCCTGAAAACCTACAAAAAGTAATAAGAACTCTCGACTACAATAATACCGAGTATTAGACTACTCTCGGAAGCCCCGATAGTCTAGAATACAGAGACCCTGAGGAGGAAGAGATAGTATAGCGAGAGAAGGAGTATAAATATAGGCCTCGAGCCTTAAGCTAGAAGACAAGCTTAAGTCTCGAGAAAAGACAGACCCTAGTACTTAATTACAATTATATACTTATACTTATCCTTATACTAATCCCTATACCTCCTCACGTGTGGCCTTACTCTAGTATATTATAATCCCTCTTACTACCCTTAGGCGACTACCTATTATATTAATATATTAAATACTTATATTAATATAAATATATATAAAGAAAGAAGGGAAAGTTAATACTTATTATAAAGGCCTAGATACTTAGGATTTAAGGGAGATACTAAGTAAATAGGTTAAAGCCTTAAAAGAAGTAGAATACCTGTTTATAAGGATCTAAAACTAAGGAGAGAAAAGCTCTCTCGAGGGTACATAATACTATTTTATCCTAATTACTCTATAGGCTACTATTATAGCCTATAGGCTACTACTATAGCCTATAAGGGGGGTGTTAGGGCCTATAAGGCGGTAGTTAAGTAATGATATAAAGTCGTCACATCTAGCGCTATAATAAATACGCCTTCTCCTTTCTTAAAAAACGCCTTAATTTTAATTAACTCCTCTATATACCTATTCTATTCCTCCTTTTCTACTCCTCTAACCTAATTATTAACTAGTAAAATACTTATAATAAAACACTTACTTCTACTAACCCCTAAATCACCCTCTAGCTAAACTATACTAATAACCCTCTCTTGACTTCTACTTCCTCACTTACCTCTAACTTCTTATTAGCTCCCCAAATACCTTTGGCCTATATATATAACTAAACCTCTTAATCGACGACCTCTAATAGCCCTACTACTATAATAGCTACTACTACTAGCTATATAATCTCCTTATATTAATATACTCCCCCTTAGATCTACTTAAACTTCCGGTTACTCTCCTAGATCTCTCCTTACCTAGTATAAACCTACTATATAACGCTATAATTATAATAACTTATATACTCCTGGAATTAGATCTACTATAATACTTATACTTCCGTATAAACTAATTCCTACTCCGGATCTATATACTCGTCTAACCTATACCAGAAATCAACTAGACTCCCTATATACTTCTGAATATAATATAACGGGTACTTCCTAACCTACTAGTCTAAATGATTCTCTAAATCCTATACCTTATAACCTACTTACCGATTCTATACCTAGGCCTATACCCGTTACTACTACTACTAGCTCTACTAGGACTAGAATATAATACGTTCTCCTTAACTAATCCGGTCTACTATAAACCCCTAGTTAAAACTCACGGTACTACTCTAGGAATATCCTAGGGGTGAACTAGGAAATAGACTACTACTACTATTAACTCCCTCGCTAGGAACCTCGGGAAATAGAATACTACTAGTTAGTATATTAATAGTACTATCTATTAACTAGTCTTACTTCTCTTACTCTTAGTAGGTATATACTTACCGCTACGCTTCTAATTTATCTATTATAGTATTACTTACCTAGTACACATTACAACACTCCTCCTTATCCTTATACCTCACTTGATCTATCCTCCTATCTATCTCTTAGTCCAAATAAACCCGTCGATACGTAGTACCACTTATAAATCACTTAACCTTCAACTACTCGATCCGCTACTTCTCCCTTATCACTATAGAAATATGAAACTTAGCTAGCCGCCGCTATACTTACTTATATACCTTCTATAATACTTCTTACCTTCTAATAGGTATTAAAATAATAGCTTTACTCCTCTTCCTATCCTACCTAGCTTATCTACTCTCCTAGCTATAATTCTATATCTAATAAATTAGCCTAATATGAACTACTACGCGAATATCTAGCTAATTAATACCTAATCCAAACGTATTAGTAGTAACCATAACACGTCTATTTATACTCTCCTATACCTTCTGGATCTTATCTTTAATAGTTATATAACCCACGTCTCAGTAATATACGTAGTAATCTAATACACTACTTACCTCCTAGGTAGTAATAATACTACTACTATATATAATAATCTTTACTAGTATAGTATACTCTTCTAACTTCTGCTCTACTAACTTATAAACGGCGCTAATATCCCCTCTCCCAAACTCGTCCTCTATATACTTAACTATAGAATACGTAATATTAGGATAGCTAGTTAGGGACTAGAACATGTGAATATTATTAGCCTTAATCCTTATAATATTTATGAACTCTAGCTTAGTATATAGTAGTAATATTACTATTAAATAAACCATCTATACCCCCCTTTCTACTAACTCCCCTAACTATTATATCTTAGGCCAGAACTCGGCTATACTATCTAATAGTATATAATACTCATTAAAAACGAACTACTCTAATAAATATAATCCCTATAACTAGTCTAAAAACGTCCTAAACGTCTTACTAACTACTAACTCCGGCGTAATAATAATAATCTAACTAGGGGAATAGTACTATCAGGGATTCCACTTAACGCACGAAATACTGGCTTACTAATATCTCTCTACTATATAGTCTTATAATAAAACTAATAGGCTAATGACTACTATCGTCCCGGAACTCATACTCTTAGCTAGTAACTAGAATAATAACGTCTTCCTAACCCCTATTCCTATTACTACTATAATAGGGCTCTAGTGCTTTATAATAGCTTATAATATAGGCTCCTATAATCCACGGAACCGGGCCTCACTCCCTAATATCTTCTCTAGCTTAGTATAGATGTCTACTCCTTATAATCGCTTCTATTAGGCTAACTACGTGTCCTATATCTCTTCCTCAAATCAGTCTTCTTAGTAATACCTCCGGGATATAGTAATAGTAATTTATTAATATCTACTAATATTTAACCTATCTATATCTATTCATCTTATAGCGGATTCCTTTAAAATCTTCCGGGCTTATTTAGACGTCTATAAACAGGATTACTATTAGGCTAATAACCTCTTCTAACCTCTCTACTCCTCGTCCTTACCCTCTTCTCCTTAATTACCCCTCTCCTATTCTCTAGAAACGTCACCGCCCTCCCTAGACTTCTACTACTTCCGCTTTAGTCCCGTCTACTACTAATACTCCTTTTTCTTACTATCTCCCTATAAAAATAGGCTAGAACTAAGCTTCCCCGTTATCTAGAACTATAACTTCTCCCAAAACGGCAAAACTAACTATAAATAATATATTAATAACTCTCTAACCTCCTATAGTAAATACCGGTAAATAATCTTAATATTTCTACTATTCTGATACCCCTTATAGTATATAGCTATAAATATAACTAAACCCTCCTTAATAAAAATATTCTATACTCTACTATATATTATATTCTTCTACTATATTCCTAATAACTCCGGTACTCTAGCTAGCTACCTACTATATAAATGTATTAAAACCTATAATAACTCCTAAAACCGCTCTATATAATATTAATATATAGCTATAGCTTCCCTCTTTAACTTCCCCGTATCTATAAACTATTCTCTTAACTCCTCCTCCTTATATATCTACTCATATAACTACTACTACTTATATACTATAAACTAGTTCTGTTCATTATCTAAAAACGACTACCTAACTCTAGTCTCGGATAGCTAATTCACTATTCTATCCTAATAGATTAGGGGGACTTACTTTATATTCACTTCTTAGTCTATATCTACCCTTACTATTATTAACTTCTCAAATAACTCCTCTCTTACTTCCCTAATTAACCTATAAATTATCCCCTAGAACTAGCTTATACTAAACCAGATCTTAGGATATAAAACATTATCTCTAATTCACTAGATCTTCCCTTTTACTATAGAGTATACTAGATCTTGAAACCGTATAACTAGCTATGATATAACTACTATATAGGCTTAGGATCCTTACTATTATAAGCTATAGTTATAAATATATAAACTAAATACTATATTAATATATAATAGCTATCTACTTTATCCTAAGCTTTCTTTATACTTAACCTATAACTCTCGTAATATGTAATAGCCTCTTATCGACGCTTATACGCCTCTTAAACTACTATTAACCGGGCTAACTTAATTATAGCTGAATATTTAGGCATATAATCCTTAGTATCTAATTACCTATTATCTTCTCATATTCCTAAAATAGCTAACCCACTAATTAATATACTCTTATACTTATTATCTTATAATAGCTAGTTTAATAACGTAATCTATAATCGTAAAATCTATTACTAGATTTAGCTCATCTACTTAATCTCTTCGTCTAATTCTCCCTCCTCCTTAGCCTCGCTTCCTGAACCTCCCTATTCCTCCTTCTATTATATAAACTCCTTAATATTCGTCTATATATTATTAATAACTATCTTTTACTTCTCTATTAACTCAAATCCCGGCTACTTCTTAGGTTCGATATCTTTAGACCAGAAAATATAACGTAATAACTACTTATATACCTCTATATACGCCTTTATAATAGTTATATCTATTCGACTATTAAATAGTATTTAGACGTCTTTATTTACCTCCTTCTAGTTCGCCTTAAATAATACCTCTAACCTAACTATTAGTCGAATATAATAGTATTAGGTATCTTAAATTAACTAATTAAATACCCTATATAATACATTTAACTCTAGCTCATTATCCTTAATAAGGGTAACTAATTCCTGTAATTCCCCCCGATTAAACACTCCTAAATACTTAACTTACCCTATATAATATAACTATAGATTTAGCTCTCGGGCTTCTTCCGGTTTAGTGATCTAGTAGTATACCTCCTCTTCTACTTATTATATAGTTTACTTTAATACTATCTTAGTAGTATCCAAATTAATGTCTCTAGATAATATCACTAGACTAGCCTTTATAGTACGTACCTTGAAAAACTAGGCTCCTAGTCTATAGACGAAAAAATACTAGTAATAGATACTACTAAGACTTAGTAAGAAATAAGGCTACTTATAGACTCTAAATATTAAGCTACTTTAGGCCCTAATTAATCTTAATATACTAATTCCGTTTCTGGTCTCAAAAAGGGATCTTCTTCTTATATATAATAGGTTATAAATTAGTATTTAGAGAGTAGCTAATAAGAATAGTCTATTATATTATACCTAAGTCCTACTATTATATACCTCTTTATAAGACCCTAAGACCCCTCTTACCTCCTCCCAAATTACCCTCTAATACCCCTAGCCTTAACCCTTTTAGCTACTCGATCGAGAGGGATACTAAAGGGCACCTTTCGCTTTATAGATACGCCTAAGCTCATCGACGAGCCCTAGGTACCTAGACTAGCCTTATAAGCCTCCGCCTAGCTACTAAGGTAGAGAGCGAAGCCTAGCTAGGAGTACTACTCGTAGCTAATCCGGTGGTACTTAGTCCGAGCTACCTTAATATACCTAGGGGCCTCCTTAATACTACGTATATAGATAGACCTAGCTAGCTTAGATGAATATATAGCCTACTCGTTATTCCAAGTATAGCTACTAAGGTCAATACTATAGTCCTTCTTAAACTTAGCCTATAGTAAGTACTTCTAGTTAATCGCAATTACTACGTACCGCTACATAAGGATCCAGGCCTCGGTATCTAAGTGTAATTTGAACTCCTTCTTAAGAATATCTATTAAGCGACTACTCGACTATAGCTCACTCTTCTTACCCTTAACTATTACCTATAAAAAGGAGGGTATAGTAATAATCTTATTAAGGGCAAGTATCTATAGTTATTAATAGAAGGGGAGTATAAGCTAGATATAGTATATAAGGAGCTCACTAACCTCCTTAGGAAAGTAGTAGTAAATAATCTTAGTTGAGCCTGAGATACTATAGCCCTTGTAATAGAGGGTTATAAAGCTTATAAGGCTATTCTCGACAAAGATATTCCGCTATAGGCTATACCTTATATTATATAGCTAGAGGCTAAGTAGCTTAGTTCCACGTATAGGCTAGCTAGCTATAATATAGATAATTAAGAGTAGGCGCTTAAGGAAGGTATCGACCTTCTTCAAGTACTACTCTACTGCTCGCCTATTCTATAGGCTTGATCCTAGTATAGAGAGGAACTCTACTTAGAGCTAGTCGTAGTCGAGGACGCAGTCAAGTAGCCACCGGTCGTACCCTTATAAGGCCTCGTTCCACGGGTCTATAAGGAAGCTCTAGCCTAGTTACTCGTTTGACGTATCGTCTTTAAGGCTCTAGAGGTTAAGAGGTAGGATATAGGTAGACCGCACCTCCTTAGGGTAGACTAAGAGGAGCTCTTATAGCTACTCTTATACTACCTTAACTTAGAGGGTAACTAAGTATTTCAGGTATATTATATTCAGCTCGAGGCCTTTATACTTAAGATCCTCGCTATTATTAGACTAGATAATAAAGCTAAGCTCGGTTATTATATCCTAGATACTCTTACTATATACCCGTAGCTTCTAGGCCTAGTTTATCGGGGAGTATATACTATATACTATAAAGCGGTCCTATATCGTGTTAAGGATATCGGTAGGGTAGTCGGCTTCGTCCTACTCGACTACGAGTATAGTACGCTAGACGACTAGTAACTAGGTGATCTTAATAAAGGCTAATAGGTATAGGGTATAGGCGGCGGCTACTTAGAAGCTCTTAGCGATATTAACCTAGCTATAGCTCTCCTTAATACTTAGGATAGTAAAGAAGCCTATAATAATACTATTATAGATATTGTTATATAAGGGGTAGTTAAGTAATATAATATAGAGTAGTAAGTAGGTATTATCGAGCTACTACTATAGTTATAGCTATTTCTATAATAACTCGCTAGGTAATTGACCTATGTTAGCCGTAGCTAGTAGAGTACGGTCGAGCACTATCGCTTATATATCGGTCAAGGAGTAGTATAGGTTAGGGCCCTACTACTTCTAGGCCCGGCGGTAAACGAAGTAGAGTAGCTATTACTACACCTACTTATATTTCCTATACGTGTCCTCCTAGAGGTAGAAGTAGAGTAGTTTCTTAGTACTATAGTATAAGAGGAAGTTATTTACGCGATACTAGTCGAAGATATTTATATAGCCCTAGACTAGAGACTCACGTGCTTACTCGATTACTTAGTCAAAGGAACTAAGGAGTATAGAGAGTAGGCTATTATCTTCCTTTACTACTTATAATAGTAAGCGGCCCGGTAGATTAATCAGGTATATAGCTTAGCTAAGTCTACCTTAGTTACTATAGCTACTAAGGTACAGGATTCACTAGGTTAGGTCTAGCTAGGGAGAGACCTTAGTCACGTGTCTCTCGCTGGTATAGGCCTCCTAGGCGGTTTAGGCGGCCTGGGACTTCTATGCTAGCTCTTAGAGGACTTGATCACATAGTATTAAGAGCTATAGGGTAGTATTTAGGGGATAGTACCTCGCTAGCACTTATACGTATACTAGGAAGAAGTAGTAGAGCGACGGGTTAGTGTAGAAGGTTTAGTAGGTGACGGGTGAGGAGGTAACACGCTTAAATACTATCTCTGAGACGTCGGATATAGTCGAGGGACATCTATAGCGGGTATTCTCCTAGCTATAGGCCTCCCTTAGGTACTAGCTCATCGCCTGCCGTATCCGGTATATATAGCGGGGTAGGGGGTAGAGCTAGTACGAGATACTATCAAAGTAAAGGGCTAGGTATAGGACTACTACTACTATCTTAGCTAGGTTATTAAGAAAGGTCTACTTAGTAAGTCGTATTAGCTTTGAACTAAAGACACATAGATAGTCCCTAATAAGCGCCACTATTACTATCGCCTTATAGAAATTATAGAGGTAGCTTAGGAGAGCCCTAGGGATAATAGCACACTAGTAGCGAGCGTAGACAAGTATATGGTACGTCTCGTTATAATATAGGAAGTCTATACTTAAGTGTACTTATAAAAGAAAGGTCGAGTATAGTAATAGTAAGAGAGGTGGGTATATTAAGAGGAGAGGAAGGAAAAGGAGGTTAGAGAAGAGAGGAAGGGAAGAGGAGACACGTTAAGGCGTGTGTCTTAAGTATATCTTCCTTAATCTATATAAGAGAGGTATAAGTAGGAGTATAAGTAGGAGTATAAGTAGGAGTATAAGTAGGAGCACAAGTAGAAGCCTAAGTAGAAGTATAAGTAAGCGTTATATAGATATCTCATCTTACTTAAGGAGGCGGCGACGATAATTAGGGAGGGGGGCGGCCCCTACTAGGTAAGGGGGGAGCTAAATAGAATTTGAAAAAGTAAGTTTGGGGCTATCTTATATTAGGAATATTTATTAGGCTAAGGCCCGGTTTACTAACTATAATTAATACAAAAATTACCTATTAATAGTATAATAGTCTTATATAACTCGTTAGCTATAGCTAGATTATCGTATAATAGTATACTAAAATATTATTACTTATAACTCTTCTTTATTATTACCTTTAGTAAATTAGTCTCTATCCTCTATATCCTCTTCCTCCTTCTCCCACGACTTACTTACCTAGATTAAATAGTATTCGGTAATCCTAATAGCGACCTAATGTGACGATATTCTACTCTCACACCTAGTCACTTGCCTAGGTATCTGGTATCTAGTATCTGGCATCTGGTATCTGGTATCTGAAGTCACCTGACATTTGCACGTGACGCGGCCGCCTCGCTAAGGGAATCTGGATGGAGTGCTCCTGGGGAAATTTAGGAAGCTAAGCCCTATATGGACTAGCGTATTATGGGGTGTATATATACTCCTATAACCTCCTATATTCTAGTCTTTCCTTCCTTAGCTTTGAATCGTCTTTATAAGGGACCTTCTACTTTGCTTTCGAAGCCCTGAATACTATACCCGTGATAGTATTCAAAGCTCATTCCCTTTAATCCTGTGGAGGATTTCAAATAAACTAAAAACACCCCTATTTAACTCCGAATAAAGGTACCGTTACGATTACGGAACCTCAGAACATAAGCTAAAGCTTTAGAATAATAAGAGCAATGAACTGCTCTAGACCCTCACACGCTAGTAGTGCATTAGAAACCCCCGAAAAAACCCTCCCCGAAAATCGAAGAATCCTATTAAAGGCTATTCTTTAACTAAGTCCTATAGCGATAGGCACCTATAGGCTAGTAACCTAACTACTAACGGTAAGCCCTACCCTCTCGTAGGCCTCATATATACGCCGGCAACGAGACTACTAGGGAGGATACGTGGAGGAAAAGTGTAATAGGTCGACTTTCTAGGACCTAGGACCCCACGTGACTAGGAAGGATGTCGAATTCTCAATAAGCTCCTATTAGATTAGGTTATCCCGTCGGTGACCCTTCCTAATCCGAACACCTCGTCGACGTTCTAGGAGGCTTTGCGGATAAATCTATTAAGGAAGGGTACTCCCTATTTATTAGAAAAGTCCTAGATACGGATTATCTAATTACCTCATATAATCTGAATAGCTAGTTTAAGGACCCTATTAACCTCCTTAAGGATATTAACCTAATTATTAAGAGCTACCGAGATATTACTATGAAGTTAGCTGAATATAAGAAGAGATATAGAGATACTAAGGGTATTTTTGAGAATACAAAGCTCTAGAACACTAAGCTCGAGGTAGACGTTAAGCGCTATACTATACTCCTTAATCGATTTATGTTAGTACTAGCCGCTCCTGTATAAGCCCCGGAAGTAGCCCCTAAAATTGACCCTCGAAGCTATAAAGGATCCCCTACTCCGTATATACTATATAGAGCCCCTAGAGTAGTTATCCTACTAGACTTAACCCTCTTCTATGGAGATCGTACGGTTTTCGACGACTAGCTAGTCCAAATTAAGAATAAGCTACGAGGAAACGCCGATATGTACCTAACTAAGGATCTTAAGATTATCTACGTTTCTAGTAAACTTGTAGGTGACGCCCTCGCCTTAACTAACCCTCGTATGAACCAGGAAAGCCCCTATTAGTATCGCTAGCTCTCGGAGATATATAATTACCTAAACGAGCTATACTCTAATCCTAATAAGCTATAGAACGCCCGTCGTGACTTTGGAAAGCTTATACTTCGCCCTAGTTATGTGTTTCAGGAGTTCTATGCCCGCTTCTTACGACTATCTACGGAAGGTAATATTACTAAATAGCTTAAGTGGGAGTTGAATGAGAAGCTCCCGGCTAAGCTCTAGGAATTAGTACGTATATATTATAATGACCCTTCCGTTGATATTATCTGCTTTGCTTAGTTCTATATTACGAATAATTAATAAATCCGAGCTTTATATAATAAGGCTAAGGAGTATAAGAAGACGATGGTAGGAATAACTAAGCCCTCTTCTCTATATACCCCATAGTAAGTAGTTAAGGAAGAGTCTATGTCTACTGCTATGGTTAAGTACGAACTCCCCTAGAAGTATAAGTAGCGTCCTATAATAGGTGATCCCTTAACTATTAAGTGCTTTAATTATAATGAGTTCGGCTACTATGTCTATAACTGCCCGTATAAGTATACTGCGGAAACTAAGGTAGCTCTGTCTCAGGTCGAGCTAGGCTTATTCTCGCTAGAGCCTTATGGTAGAGGTTCTAATTCTAAAGAGGAACCGGAAAACGAGTACCCCTAGAGAAAGTCTCTACTCTAGGGGCTTATAGTATTAATGTGGTAGAGATAGACTTAACTCGTCTAATAGGAGGGGATGCTCTTATAATGCCCTATACTATTAGTATAAATAGATTAGGAATTAAGTCTTCTTCCCTTATTAATACTAGAGTAAATAGATATGCTTTTATTAATACTAAGCTTACTTAGCTCATAGGGCAATTCCTAGGGGTTGAGCTATAACCCCTCCCTTTACTATGTACTATACGAGGATTCGACGGTAAACTAGTAGAGTCTACTAAGAAGTATATCAACGTACTACTCTTGATTAACGGACGCGTTATTAAGGCACCTATAATTATCCTAAACCTTAGAGACCACGATATTATCCTTGGTAGGAAATAGGCTATATACGTAGACGTTCTAGTCGACTACCAGAGACGTAGGCTTATATAGCCTAAGAATAGTCCTAAGACCATATGATATAGCCATATTATTAGTACTTCTTAGTAATAGCTAGAGAAGTAGACTAATAAGAAGTACTAGAAGGACGCGAATCGTCGGGATACTATTATGAGTTATTCTTAGAAACCCACTATTCTTAAGCGGTCGTTCACTTTCCAAATAGACTAGAGAGAATTATACGAGTCTATGGAAAAGGAACTTCTATAGCTATAGTAAGAAGCTATTCCTAGAAAGAAGCTAAAGAAGCGGGATAAGACCCTTAATAAGGAACGAACGCTGGATCTAGTTATCCTTACCGCTATAGTATTTAACTTCATGGCTAAGAGAGAAGAGAATATTATTAGCCGAATCTCTATCTACGAGATTAATAAAGAACTTAAAGCCCGTGAATGAGAAGCTATCCCTAGACTAGAGGACTAATAGCTAAGGGAAACAGAACTCTAATAGCTCTAGAGGATATTACCCCCTAAGCTCAAGGAATATGCGTCTATTTTCTCAAAGAAGGAATTAGATACCCTACTACTATATAGATTATATAACTATAAGATTTAGATTAAAGGTCCAAAGGGTACTAAGAGTATTAGATATTAACTACTACGTTAGTAGTCTACTCAAGAGCTTCGGGAGGTTAAACGCTTCTTAGAAGATAACTTAGTAAAAGGCTTTATTAAAGCTAGTTAAGCCCCCTTTACCTCACTAGTTCTCTTTGTAAAGAAAGCGAATAGAGGACTACGCTTCTATATTGATTTCCGTCGCCTGAATGATATTATACGAAAGGATTAATACTCCCTCCCCCTAATTAATAAGACCTTGAGCTAACTATCTAAAGCTAAGATCTATACTAAGCTAGATATCCGCTAAGCCTTCTATCGTATAGCTATAGACTTAGACTCTAAAGAACTAACGACTTTCCGTACCCGCTATAGAACGTATAAATATAATGTCCTTTAGGAAGGCCTAACTAATAGCCTAGTTATATATTAACGCTATATGAATAATATGCTTTTCGAGTACTTAGATGATTTTTGTACTATATACCTAGACGATATCCTGATTTACTCAGAGGACCTAGTAGAGCATAAATAGCATATACGAAAGGTACTTAATAGACTATAGCTTACCGGACTTCAAGTGGATATTAAGAAGTTAGAATTCAAGGTTACATATACGAAATACCTAGGCTTTATTATCTCGACTACTAGTATTAAGGTAGACCCTGATAAGGTAGAAGTTATGCGGAACTAGTAACCCCCTATAATAGTTAAGGGAGTGTAATCTTTCCTAGGATTCTGTAATTTTTATAGATACTTTATTAGGGAATATAGACGAATCGTAAGACCCCTTACTATACTCACGAAGAAGGGTATTCTATTTAAGTGAATAAAGCAATGCGAGGAAGCTTTCGACTTCCTAAAAGGAGCTATAGTTTCTACCCTAGTTCTATAATATTATAATCCAGATCTCCCTATAATAGTAGAGATAGATGCCTCAAAAGGAGTTATAGCTAGCCTACTCTCTTAGTAAGACCCGGAAACAGGCCTCTAGTACCCTATAGCTTACTTTTCAAAAACTATACTACTAGTGGAGCTTAACTATAATATATATAATAAGGAAATACTTACTATTATACAAGTACTAGAGGAATAGAGAGTAGAACTAGAAGGTCTTTAGGACGCCCCCTTTAAGGTCTATTCTAATTACTACGCCTTGGAATACTTTATGATTACTAAGAAGCTCTCACCTAGATAAGCTAGATAAGTAGAGCTCTTATCCTAATACTACTTCAAGCTCATATACTATTCCAGAAAGTCGAACAAACGAGCTAACGCTTTATTAAGGAGATAGGACGAAGTAGATACTCAAGGATAAGTAGAGGAGAAGATACGAACCTAAGTACTCTTCCCTAGAGACAAGATTAACCCTAATATAGTCAATGACCTCTAGCTAGTAGTGATGCTCTATGAAGTTGGGTTATTAGGCCCCGATATTAGCCTAAAGAACTAAGTGTATGTGGAGGACTACCTAGAAGTAGTTATTACCCTTATTAGAGGTGTGATTCCACTAGAAGAAGGTATCCTCCTAGAGGTTTTACTAGTCGTATCTTATACTATAGTACTACTAGAAGCTCCCGCTAAGTTTAGTAGTTTATAACTAGTAGATAAGATCCTATAAGATAATTGAATATCGCCGGAGCTAGACGAACTACGTACTATAGTATAAGCTAAGAGTGACGTCTAGATACTATAAGACGGACTTCTCCTATACTATAGTAGACTCTATATTATAGACGATGAGATAATCGCCGGACTCCCTTTACAAACTACCCTAATCTGTGAAGTATACGATAAACCTTTGTCTAGATACCCTAGATATGCGAAACTCTATTAATTACTTAAGGAACGATATTACTAGCTATTTATAAGTAAGGATATCGATTAATATTATAGTAATTACTACTCTTATAGGAGATCACACGTACTACGAGATAAGAAACCTAGTTTCCTTCACCTATTACCTGTTCCTGATTACCCCTAATAGTATATTACTATGGATTTTAAGAGCTATCTAGAAAGCAAAGCAGGGTATAATATAGTAGCTATATTTGTAGACTAACTATCGAAACGCCTAATCACGATACCTATACGGGACATGATTACGGCCAAGTAGCTAGTGCCCTTGTTTCTACTATATGTCGTATACTAAGTAGGTATTCTAGAGATAATTATATTAGATTAAGGACCTTAGTTTATCTCTAATTTTTGGAACGAGTTCTGTACTAGAATCGGTACTAAGCTTAGGCTCTCTATTACTAATTACCCCTAGATAGACGGCTAGACAGAGATAGTTAATTAATACTTTAATTAGAGACTATGCCCTTATATCAACTATTACTAGGACGACTAGGATGACTAGGTAGCGATTATCGACTACTAATAAGCCTCCCTTTAATATGAAACTATCGGCTAGTCCCTATTTATAACCGAAAAGGGATATGAACCTTGTACCGCTTTCGACTAGAATTCCCTTATAAAGGCTAACTCGCCGAAGGAGAAACTTAATAAGGATAAAGCTAAGGTATTAGTGAACCGATTACACGAATCGTGGCAGCTCGCTTAGGGTTATATAGAGAAGGTATAGGAACGATATGCTATATAAGCTAATAGGTACCGTTGTCCGATCGACTTTAAAGTAGGCGATAAAGTATAGGTTATAGTAAAGCACTAGAAGACTAATTACCTAAGCCGTAAACTAGGGAATTAAATAAAGGGCCCCTTCGAGATTCTGGAGGAACGTGGCTACTCGTTCCTCTTGAAGCTACCGGAAACTATAAAGGTTCACCTAGTATTCCACGTAGAGAAGCTACGGAAGGACCCTAGAAACCCTCTACTAGGTTAAGCTAATCTAGAGCCTCTGCTAGTGGTTCTAGAGGATAGGGAACAGGAATACGATATAGAACGGATCCTAGCGGTGAAGCTAGTGAGAAAGAGGCTAAAGTACAAGATCTAGTGGGTAGGTTAGGACGAGGATCCTGACTAGTATCTGGCCTTAACACTAAGTAATAGCCCTCTAGCCTTATAACGTTTCTACGAGAAGTAAAGCGATAATACCAACTTACTAGGACCTCTACGTAACCTTTAATACTAGCTAGACTATGTAAGAGACGATATTCGACTATAACTACGTAAGGACGACGATATACCTTTATAAGTCATATGACCTCGGATATGTCCGTGATTATGTGATATGTATGAGTACTATAAGAACTACCGAAAATACTAAAAACGATAGGGATAACGACTTTTCCTAAGCTCGAGGGCGAGCTTACTCCGAAGGGGGGGGTAATTGTGACGATATTCCACTCTTATACCTAGTCACTTGCCTAGGTATCTGGTATCTGGTATCTGGTATCTAGTATCTAGTATTTGAAGTCACTTGACATTTGTACGTGACGCGGCCGCCTCGCTAAGGGAATCTGGATGGAGTGCTCCTGGGGAAATTTAGGAAGCTAAGCCCTATATAGACTAGCGTATTATAGGGTGTATATATACTCCTATAACCTCCTATATTCTAGTCTTTCCTTCCTTAGCTTTAAATCGTCTTTATAAGGGACCTTTTACCTTACTTTCCAAGCCCTGAATACTGTACCCATGATACCTAACGCTATAATAACATAGTTAACTTAACCCCTAAATACTTACTAGTAATTACTTTTAATTCTCGTAATAACTCTTCCCTAGCCTATAGACCTCTAGTATCTCTAAATAAATATTCTAACTCCCGATAATCTAATACTCAGGTAAATAGCTATATATAGACTATATACTATACGAAAACCTAGCTTAACTTATTAGGTAAAAACCGGATAATATATTCCGTATTCCCTCGCTATTTCCGGGCCTTATTATATATAGTTAAAATATATAACTAATTATTAATCACGTATATATTCCGGGCTAAATATATATTATTACTAACCTTAATTAAACCGATTTCGGGTCTATAGGCGAGCTAGCTATATTTAATATAAATACCTCTTATACCTTTCCTTAAAAACTTCTTTTTGACTATTAAATATATATCTATATAGTACTTAATCTATTTATCCTTATTACTTACTCCCTTCTTTATTATCTACTATTTTCTATAGGCCTTCCTTATATAGCTTAATAACCCTTAATATCTAATATCTAAATACTTATTTTAGGGATACTAGATAAAACTATACTCGTTACGCTAGAATTCCTAGCTCTATACTATATTATCGATAACCTAGCCTAAATTAATATCTAGGATAGCTTTATTAAATATTAACTACTTTAATATTTCCTATAACTCCTTATTTATTACTTAATATATCTTTAAAATCTTCTTTAACTATATAGGTTTACCTACGTAAAAAATAGTCTACTAATCCTCTAACTAATAGATATTAGGGGCTAACTTATATATTTTATTAAATACTTTCCCTATAGCTAACTAACTTAAAATATATAATATTAGTAAAAATAACCCTTCGTATAAATACTTGCTCCGGATTTACTTAATACGTACTAGTATATCTAGAATATCGTTGTAGCTCTATAATATTAGCTATACTTCGGCTAGGACAATTACCTCTAATATAATTAACTAGTTAATATATAAAACTATAGCTAAAAACTTAGTATAATAGAACGATAATCGGAGCGTCTTCGTATATATATCTATACCTATAATAGCTATAAAATACATTAATAGGGAATTATATATAGAGATCTTACTTATATCCTATATAATAATTAATATACAAAACTATATTAACTCTATTATTAATACTTAGTCCCGCTCTTCCTCCTCTATAAACTCATCTTCTAGTAGATTAGTCTATAATATGATCCGGATCTTCTAGATACTCTCTAACTACTCGTTTATAAACTATACCCTAGTCTCGCTCTTATCTCCCTACTCTACTAGTACTATTTATATCTAATAATATAACCCCTACTACTAAATCCCACTATACTTAGTTATAGATATTAAATTTTACGGTAATTCAAATAGGTACTAGTTAGCTACTTTATTCTTAGGCGATTTCTACTACTTTAATGTATCTTTATAATCAGACGCTACTAATATATCCAAATACCGCTCTAAAATCCGTCTCTATACCCGGCAAACGTGGGCTAATTCGGGCTCGTTAGGATTAGCTTAGTAGATGAAATAGTAGGTCTTAATTATATTATACTTAGACTAACTCAAAACTATATTCTATTAGGTAAATTATAACCACGAATTAGCTTTAATAGCTAGTACTTTCTTTAATAACGTCAACTATTATTCTTTAGCCTAACCCTTCTATACTTTAATCTCATATATAATCTAGTTATTAATAACTTCTTAGTTATTATCTCTACTACTACTATTATTATTATTACTATTATTATCCCTGTTATTATCGTAGCTATCGTCTACTTAGCTAGCCTAGCCGGCACGTGACTATCCTAGCTAAACTAGCTACTAGTTATTATCTATAACCTAATACTACTCCTTCCCTTCTTTGAACTATAACTATAACTTAATAGCGTAAAATAAGTCTTTATCTATAATCCTCTTCTTCTAGTAAACCTTATTTCTATACTATTTTAATACCTTCCGGCTCTACGTTCGAAATAGGCGGGACGACTAAACCGGGTAATAGTCGTACTTAAACCTATCTATAACCTCGATTACTAGCTATAGCACTAATTCATCTACTAGTAAATTAACTATAGAATAATCATATTAGTACAGGAACCCTTTAATATACTAATTCACCTACTTATAGAGCTCTAGCCGGACCTGATATTACCTATATAAATAGTTAGATATAGCTACTAGATATATAGTATAATAACATTTTATATATAAATAAAGTAGTACACTATAACGCTCATTTAATATAATTAAATAGCTCAATATTTAGGGGATAGGTTCTACCTAGATAAGTTATTCGTCTACTATATTAATTATATACGTATTAATAGGTTTAGTAGGGTTTTATAGGGGTTAGGGTTAATAGAAGTAGTAGTTAATTCTAAAGTTCTATACTCGTAGATATCACAATCACTATACTATACAAAAAAAACGGAATTAAAGGTTAGTTCCCCGATTTTTACGAGAGTTAATATTAGGCTTCCTAGATACTAGCTATTATTAGATAGGCGAAGCGTAGCTTAGTATTCTTACTAGAGAACACGAGCTATACGCCATAGTATATCTAGTTCACGGGGTTAGTAAGCTACTATTAGATATCTTACTAGATCCTAGCTAGGTTATTAGGATATAGTATATAGTAGAGTGAGAGTGAGGGAGTCTCGGTAGCTACGAGGCCCCGGTATTTAGTAGAGTAAGCTATAGCCTTCCGGCGAGTATAGTCCCAAGAGATAGGGAAGTACTAGCGACTCGACGCCGGTATATAGTGGAATATAGCTAGGAGGAGGAGCTAGTCGGTCCAGGTTCGGATGAGACCGTGGGCCTCACCGTTACTTTTCCCAGGGAAGTTCATCTCTTTCTCGGGATAGAATATATAAGGGAAGAGGATAAAGACACTAGTATCTTCGTATCTAATAACTCGGCTAAGGTAGTAGTGAGGTACCTTATATAGTAGGATACTTATTACCTTTTCGCCTCTTCTAAAGTCATAGTAAACTATCGAATATAGATATAGGTTCAACTTAATATTAGACGAAAAGTGGGGGTAGAGGTTAATTACTACCCCTTAACGTATAAAGGCTAGGCTAGAAGTATATCTAAGAAAGCTATTAATATCGAAGCACACCTTAGTAGAGCCCTTTATTAACTAGGAGTAATAGAGACAGAAGCTAGTATATTCCCGACTCTGAGCTAGGGCCTCGCCTTCGGTTACCTAGCTACTCTTCGACGCCGGACTAGTAGCGGTTCGGTCTAGGTCCGCCTCCTAATCGCTAGTATCTCTGTCTCGGTCTCTTTCCTTATCGCTACTAGATGAGTTAAGATCCGTCTCCTTATCCTTATTAGATTAGTTAAGGTCCTATTCGTCGTTATTATTATTATCGCCGCCTAATCGTGGTACTATATTACCCTCGAAGATTCACTACTAATCCGGCTACGTATAGGCGCTCTACTTGGTAGCGGTTAGGAGGCTAGCCTTCTTAATTATGCGGGGGAGTCGAGCTTCTTTGAGTAGCGTAGCGTAGTCGTTAATAGATAGATACGAGGGGGAATCTATAGTTCTATCGTATAGTATAAGTATTACAAGGTGCTCTTTAGGACTATAGCCCTTGAAGTATAGCAGGTACTAGCTAAGCTTATAGGCGAAGTCGACCTAGGGTATATCTGCTCCTTATAGCTAGGTGTCTAGGAGAGCTTCGTCACTCTTATCCTCGATATTAACCTTAATACTCGCCTTAGCCTAGGTACTAATTCTACTCCTATACGCTACTAGCTCGGTAACCCCTGCCTCTATAGAATCCTCTAATTCGTCCTCGAGTTCATCTATATTATACTAAGACTCGCTGTCGTTTAGCTATATTAAAGTACTAGGCTCATCTTCGACTAACTCTATATCGTCTATATTATAGCTAGACTCGCCGTCATCTAGCTATATCGGAATACTAAGCTCATCTTCGATTAACTCTATATCTATAATACCCTTAATAGCGTTAATATCCTCGACACCTATAGTATCCTCGCTCCTATCTTACTCGAGGCTAGTAGCGAGCTCACTAATAGTTCGGCTCCTCTTAGAAGGACTCTTAGGAGGAGACTAGCTACTTGGCTCGAGGTTACTAGCCTCTAGGAGATCGTCTTCTGCTCCTAAGAGGTCGACCGGCGAATCGCTTACTAGGCCTATATCTTCTTAGTCCTAGTCCCTCTCATTTTGGGCAGTAGCTCCCTAGGACTAATCTAGGGTAGGGATAGGGGTAGGAATGAAGGGATAGTGCGCTGCTCGCCTCAGATTAGCTTACTATAGGCTACCTAATAGGCTATTACTTACTAGGGGTAGTAGTAGTAGTAGTAACCGAGCTTCGCTAGCGCGCTTGGCTCTGAGTCCGACGGCGCCGCCGCTCTGGCGTCGAGAGCTTTGGTCTAGGCATTAGGTATAGTAGTTACTATAATTAGGAAGGGTTAGGGGAATTAAGGATCGAGATTAGAGTGGTATAGCCGGCGTGGAAGGCGGGCGGGAGTGGTTTCGAGGTTGACATCACGTGATGTAGATAGTTACCGTTCTGGGATAGCGCCGCGGGTCACGTGGTGTAGATAGTTACCCCTTTGGGACGGGAGGCCCCGCGACCCGGTTTCAAGGGGGTTCCGCCCCAGGGGACGATTAATCGACGATACGGTCCGTGAGAGGGGCTTACTCTCCCCCCCCGGGCTAAAGGTTATTTGAGACTTTTTCCAGGGTATTGAACAGGGGGTTCATACAGGGGTTTATAGCTAATTAAAGCTTAGAACCTTCTAGAATTCCACCTCTCCTTTACTAAATACTGCCGGCAGAATCGTCCACTGCACAATTGAAGCTATTCAGAGATCAATTAAATGGATATACAGCGACTTCTTAATACTCCTCCACGGAGACGCCTACCCTCTGAGATCCTTGAGACTCCACCACCACCACCACCAATTCCGCTTTCACAGCTCTCTACGCAATCGTGGGACTCTCAAAATGGTCCACGTCCTCTTTCACAGCTCTCTACACAGTCCTAGGACTCTCAAAATGGGCCTAGACCCCCTGTGAGCTCTCTTTTACCTCACAAAGCTCAAGCTCTCAAATAAGCCTCCCACAGACTCCTCAGAAGACATATGCACCTCATACGACACGAAGCGATCGTATACGAATCAAGACTGCACTCGATTTTAATATACCTCCACACGAGATTCAAAAGAAGTACGGTTTTACAGCGAGACAGATCCAGCTCGCAAAGCAACGACTTACCCCAAAAAAGAGACATACAAAGCCGAAAATCAATACTCCCACACGTCGTCAGCTTGAGCAATGGCTCCTCCAATCACCCTCTCGCCGGCATATCCCTTTTAGATACATACGAGACTTTACGCCACCAGAGCTCGGTTTACAAGACTGTGGAGGACAGGCTGTGCGGACAGCTTTTAAGCTTGTCGGGTATGGCAGACGGGTTGCAAAGAGGAAGGGATTCTCAGACGATCCAGAGGTTATGCAAGAGCGTGTCGACTTTGCAGAGGAGGGTAAAACTTGGACACCTGAACGACTATTTCACCAGGTCTTTTCTGACGAGGTTTGGGCGATGGGAGGGGCACACACACAATCGTATATCACAGTAAAGGAGGACGGCTCTGATCGCCTTAATCCTGAGTGTGTTCAACACAAGTATCGCAAGCTCCCGGCTTGGATGTTCCACGGTACGATCGTTATGGGAGGAAAGGGACCAGCGACATTTTGGGAGAAGGAGTGGGGGAGTATGGACTCATATAAGTACGATGCTGTGATCTTGAATAACGTCGAGTCCTTTTTTGATACGAATCCCGATAAACCCTTCGTTTGGATGCAAGACAACGCCTCCTGCCACCGCTCAAAAGAGACCCAAGAGAACCTACGAATACGACGAATTCCCTATATTAAATGGCCACGGTACTCCCCTGATCTCAACCTTATTGAGCACGTGTGGAATTGGATGAAGAATTGGATACAGAAGCACTATTACACAGCTTATTACGATGCCTCTAAGATCCCGCTATCGCAATTGAGAAGGATTATCTGGGAGGCTTGGGAGGCTGTCCCTACTGACTTTATTATGAGCTTATATGAGTCCTGGTGGAGGAGATGTCAAGCTGTAATCGATGCAAAGGGAGGACCAACCAAGTACTAATTAGGAAAGCGGTGAAGTGTGCGGTGAGCTGTATATAGACAGAATCTGGAAGGTTCTATATATTTTGATTGGCTATAGACCCCCTGTTCAATACCCTGGAAAAAGTCTCAACTAACCTTTAGCCCGGGGGGGGGAGAGTATTAGCTATTAGATCCGATCGCGACCCGCCCGGGGATCGACGTGGGGAGGGTCGCCGTCGCCGTCGCGATGATCGTGGTGGTCGCGCGCGCGCGAAGCCGCCTCGCTTAGCCGGCCGCCGCCCGGCCACTGGACTAGGCCTACTAGCTCTCTAATACGACTTATCAGGATAGCACGAATTATAGTAAGATAAGCTATAGCGATTATATCTTCTAAGCCTAGTAATAGCTTACTAACGACTAGTTCGCCTCAGTCCTTACTCAGGTTATCAAATAGGGCTTACTAGAGGACAAGGACTTCGAGTAGTTATAATACTATATCGAGGTAGAGTAGTACCGGACAACTAAGTCGTCCAATGATCCCCCTAGGGAAAGGACATCGAGTATTAATCCCTTTAAGAAGCGAAAGGCTTCTTAGGAGTTACTAGTCCCGGTACATGCCTAGCTATATTATAGTACAACATTACTATAGTAAAGCCACGAGTACTTTAAAGCCTTAGTCGAGATAAGTAAGACGTAGTAGAAGTAGTACGAGATACTTACTATCTTTCTCGTACCCTCTAGCCTAGCTCAGCTACTACTATTAACCTGAACCCCACCGCCCCGGCCCTCGCTATAGCTATTCCTAAGACCCGACTTCCCCTCAGATATATTAATCCTATATACGTATCTAGACGAGGACCTGGTCTCGTCACTCATAGTAGACCGGGCTCTATTAGTCACTAGTACCCTACTAGGAGTATCGTTGACGTTAAGTAAGACGCTCTTAGAGACCCCCTAATAAGCACCCTAGCTACTCTCGCTAGGAGTAGAGCTGAGCTCGGTATAGCCGCCGCCGTCATAGAAGGGCATAGTTCAGACTCACGTAGTAAGGGAGCTATCAAAAGTAAGGGCTAAGAAGCCCTAGCGAGAAGATATACTAGACGACCCTATACGGATAGTACACGCGCTTATCCACAAGTTTAAGGTAGCGGTGAATGATCCCGAGACTACTAAGGAGGTTTGTCGCTAGGTTCGCTAGGAGGCAAAAGACCTCAATATCGTAATACTCTTCTAATACTACCTTTACTAAGGCAGACGTAAGCTATTAGAGCTAATAAGCCCTAACAAAATCTGAGCCTCTAGGTAGGATATATCAATATCTATAGCCTCTCTACTAAGATGTGGGAAGCGTATTATTAGCTTCTTAATACCTACTTCGACTTCCTCTTTATTACTAAGACATGGTTTATTAACTACCGGGTATACTCACGAGATCACTAGTTTGTGATAGTAATTACCCTACTACCTAGGAATCTCCTTAGGCGGCCCTAAGGCAGGATCTACTTAATCGTATTATACGAGGCCTAGAGTAAGGTATCTAGGATACAAGTCACTAAGTATAGTATCATATTCTACTATAGTAAGTAGACGATCTCAGGAGTCTATTTCCCCCTAATAATACTTAACTCAGCTATAATTAGATTATTACTTAGCTCGATGAAATCCTTGACCGTAATCCTAGGTAATATTAATACTTGCTTTCGAGATCCGATATACTAATCCGGCGAGCCGGGCTTACTAGAGTATCTCTAGGTCTTTATAGACTTCTTAACCGAGATAGATTACTAATATCTCAAGCCGATATAAGGAACCGAGAAGCTCATAATAGATCACTACTTTATATAGTTAAGTCAAGTAATAATACTTAAGCTCTTAAATAATATAGATCAGAAGATTAAGACCGACTACAAGTATACCTTAAGCTTAACCCTAGGGAGGCGAGATACGGGACTAGTACTAGATTAAGAGATATAACGCTTTCGGGTAAGCTAACTCTCAAAACCGGATCAGTGAGATACTATACTAGCCCTCGTAGGTCATATAAGCGCACTATTCGCGGCGGGGGATAATATTAACTAGATGAACGCGAAGCTAGTATAGTATTATTAATAGATCTAGGAGTAGACGATTAGTTATATAACCCTACCTTAGAATCAGGTAATATAAACCCGGCCGCGAAAGATAGCGATCCGGGACTAGATAGTAGCGGTAAGCGTCCGCCTATATAAGCTAGCGAGCTAGTCCTTAGAGGAGAACGATATTATCTTTCTAACCCCGGACACCGCGGATAAGGGGATTAATGTAATAGCCGAGAACCTAGTTATCTTTGAGGTATACTAGTTAGGGCGATCATTTCAAGGGTTACTAGTCGAGGTTAGTCTAGAAGAGAAAATCTCGTAGACACGGGATTAGGTAGTTAAGGAGATTCGATAGTAGTAGGTAGAGAAGAGTTATAAGGTAGACAAGATACATATTCGGTTCTTAAAGGCTATATAGGATACGGTAATAATTACATAGCTCTAATAGCTCTATAATCGATACCTTACTAAAGGGAAGACGCTACGGGTATAGAACGAGTCTGAGATTTACCTCTTAACTAAGGATATAAGTAAGAGACGAGACGTAAAGAACCTCTAGCTAATCTCGATTATCTATATCTTTCGAAAGGTCTTTGAGTAACTACTCTTACTCTAGGTTCAGTACTAGCTATAGGTAAAACTTTACCTTATATAGGCCAGATTTCGCTATAGCTACTTAATATATAGTAATACTATAGTAGTCCATATACTCCTCTCGTCTAAGGTACGCTCGACTATACTCTTTCTCGACTTCTAGTTAGTATTTGATATAATCGACTATTAATAGCTCGATACTAAACTATTAGCCAAAGGATGTCCGTAGGTAATCCGAACCCTGATTAGTAACTTAATATTTCGTGATCTCAAGTCCCGGATCCTAATTAATAGAAAGATAACTAACTAGTTTTCGAGATTATATAGTATCTTATAAGGCTCACTACTCTCGCTATAGCTCTTTAACCTCTTTATCGATAATTTACTATACTAAGTTAATACTTAAGCGCTAGGAATTCTATTATATCTCTTCTATATAGATAATAGAGTTATCCTAACTCATATAAATATAGATCTAACTCTACTCCTCTGGATTATAGAGGAGTAGATAATAGAAAATACTATCTTCCTAAACCTAGCTAAGTATACGGTAATAACATCTTGTCTAGACCTACTAATACTATAAGTCTATAGCTAGGATATCCCGAAAGCCGAGTTATATATGTATCTAGGATTTCCGGTAATAGTAAATAGGATCGACTTCTAGAAGTACCTCGAGTAGCGGATTCAAGTAGTAATTAGGTAGGTAAAGTAGCTAGGTATTTATAGTAATTCGTAGGGCCCGGTATATCGTCTTCGAGTATACTAGTAGTTCCTAGTACTAATATTCGAATATAGGGCGCCCTTAGTATAGGTGTAGGCATAAGAGAATAGGAAGTTATTTAATTAGGTAATATCTAGCTTTAAGGGGCTAATAGTATAGATCTCGAATACCTCTAATACTCGATAGAAAGTTATAGTAAACCTATATAGCCTCGTATTACTTCTAGCTAAATTCTAGTACCTATATACGGTATACTAATTGATCTTAGAGCGGATAGATACCGAGACCCCTCTAAAGTAGATTCTAGGCTAGAAGAATAAACCCTCTACCCTCTAGGCTTTTATAACCTATATAGTAGAGAATATATACTATATATACTTCAAAACAATAAGCAACTTCTAGCCTACTATACGAGATGCTCTAGTACACTTCTTAAGATCCGAACTCTCCTATATAGTCTATACTAAATCTCTCACGTCTCACTTGACTTCTATTATTCTAATAAAGAGCTATAAAGCTCCGGGTCTCCTCTTAGCTAATACCTCACTTTCCACATAACTCTTAACTTAGGGTCAGCTCCTCTAATACCGATAAGGAGTATTTATATAAAACTATACATATATATATAACCTAGAAAGCCGGTTTCGCCGAGGCTATAAGGACTATCTAGCCTTAGCTCACCTGATTCGACTTTCACGACTGGACTAATAATAAAAGCAAAAGATAAAAATAGAGCTAAAACTAATAGGGATAAAGTTTACTAATATCGACTTTCTCCTTAACTCGGGACAACTTCAGAGGGCCTCTTCGATCTTAGCTATAATTTAGGAGTAATTAAGGCAGGTTTATAGGGAGATCTAGCTCAGTAAAGCCTAAGAAAGTAGTAGCCCTCTCATATCTATAGTAGTGAGAAGTCATTAAACTCACAACTAACCTAGGACATCGTTAAACTCACTATTGACCTAGGACGTTATTAAACTCACTTATGACCTAGGAGGTCATAAAACTCGCTATTAACCTAGGAAGTCGTAAAACTCACTATTGATATAGGAGGTCATAAAACTCACCGTTGAGCTAGGAGGTTATTAAACCTAGCTCTGACCTATGACGTCATTAAACTCATATCTGACCTAGGAAGTCGTTACACTTACTAACTAGACCTGAACTAAGTCGTAAAAATAGCTCGTCGGACTACAGAGAATATTAGGAGGGTACGATAGTATAGCCTCGAAGTATATATACAAACCACTAAATTAGGGGAGTAAGTAGTAATAATAAGTGGGGTAGTTATAACTCTCTACTCTACTATTATAGTTATAATAAGTAGGATAACCCGGAATAAGTACCAATAGCTAGAGATCTCAATATTAATAGCAAACTCTATCTATATACGGGGGTCTCCGGGCTCCTAGTAGATAGTCACACGGGACACGGGTAGTAATAGCTCGGCGGCGAGAATCCTAACTATAGGAAGAAATAAGAGGTCTATAGAGGAAGCGAGGAAGTTCTCTGAGGAAACACATTAACCACGGGAAGGGAGAAAACCTTAACAGAAACAGGTAGACTTAGACTAGGCTCTAGGGTTTAGTTCTTAGGATAGCCGTAGTACGTAATCTCACAGAAGACACACTACCGTATAAAAGGTAGAACTCCTATCATATAGGACTCCGGGTGAATTAATTAGGGGGCCTAGCTAGTAGATTCTAGTCGACTCTAGTATATATAGAGGCATTCGACTCCATATTCGAAGGAGATAGATCAATAAGCGAGATACTAGGCGTAGCTAGGTAGATTCCGGGCTAGGTATTTGACGCTCCTCCTTATATTAGCTAATCGGGAGCATAGCTTCTCCTAACTAACTCTCGGGTATAGCGATTAGACAGATCTATAAGTAGTACTAGATAGTACCCCTTATAGATATGAGGCTATATATTAAGAAGTAGTCGTCATTACCGCTAGAGTATAGACTTAGACGACTACGGGCTAGCAATGACGCACTTGTATTAGACAATAGTAGGCCATAGGTGAACTTCAGGAAGTATCGATAGAAGCGGCGAGCTTATATAAGATGATTCTTATTACCTAGAGGGGAAAGTAGAGTCCTATCGGTAATGCAAACGTAGCGACCTTCAATATTATAGCTAGTTATCGGTGATATAGATAGCAAATATGAACCCCTAACCCTAAGCTCTAGTCTAGAAGTATACTTGTAATCCTATTAAGTCAGAGAACTAAGTCTACTTTTATTATATCTATTATAATAAGGAAAAAGAAAGCTATATAGTACTTTTCTTTTAGAGAATATAAAGAAGTATATATAAGGCTCTTATAAGATTCCTATTAAGATAGTTATAAATAAGAACTATATAGTAGTTAATGAACTTGGTAGGCGGAAGATGATAAAGAGAAAGAGAATGAAGGAGTTCGCAGCGGGGGGGAAAGGGGACCCTTTAAGCTGTTGTCAAGGCAACCCCTTGCACGGACACACACACATATGTATATCGAAACGTCTCCGGACAGTCGAGTATCTCTGTTTGGCTTTGTCTGAGGAATTAAGCTTTGATTAGGGAAGGGGGGATTGTATAATAGACTGAAATTCCATGCTGAGAATTTCCTGACCCCCTAAGTGCATTCAAGCAGTTGTAACTCTTTGCAGAATTTCTTATATTACCAGATGTATGTCTGCAAGATTTTCTGACCGGTCCCCAAATTTCCGCCCCTTATATGCTCAACGGCAAAAGGCTCCGCAGTATCCGCGTACATATTGGCGACTCTCGACACAGCCCACGGCAGAACCCTCCCCATCCTCCTCTCACTCCATCCCATAAATCGTGAATCAACCACCTTCTCTTTAGCTTTGATAGCGCTCAGGAAGCCCGGCTTCCGCTCTTCCCATCTTGTTGTCAATCAGCTGCCTTCCGTAATTGTATATAAGTCTATGCTCTGCGGTGGCTCCAGAAACAGCAAGCCGATGATTTCCCCTTTCCCGTTCTTGAAGTCAAGAGCCCCATCGCAGATTATATTCCTTCCTATATGTGAGCCAGATCTTGATATGGCATGTCCATTCAGGCTACTATGCTCGTCAGAAATCCTCTCACTTGGAGTTCTTGACGTGGTGGCCCTCTGGTTTGCGGCGGGATATTGGGTGGCTGTATGGTGACATTGCCATTCAAGCGTCGCTTTTGATCCCGTAGCAGTCTTGCGATTCGGCGACTCTCTGTGTTTGCCAAAGCTTCCGGGCCCGGGCCAGCCTCGTCGCGTGCTGATTCTAGGAGCTGTTTTCTGTGCGACTCGAGTGAAGAAAGAGGTCATCGGAAAGCTTCACTTTCCATTCCTTGAACTCAGTGCTATTCAGTGCCCATTCCGGTTGAAGTTCATCGCCTTGTAGTGAAATCCGAGATGTATAGAAGTGGCGTTCGTACCCGACCAGTGGTTCCGGAGTTGTGATGCAAATTGCTGTGCTGAGAATTGTGCTAAATACACCGGATGCAAGCTTCGGGCCAGGTGGCGTGGTTGATCCTGTGAACCTGGTACACTTGTCCGTTATGATAGCAAAGGTTGCGCAAGCAGAATCATCCTTAACCATAGTACTCCAGGACGGCTTCACCTTCCTACCATCCAGCCGATCAAAAGAGGTGACATCCCATGCTTGAAGATAGCCGTCCTCACCTAATCCGGTGCTTCTCAGAATAGTCAAGACTTCTTTCGCTACAGTTTTGAGTATTTCTTGGCCTTCTTTTTGGATAGATCTCCAATCATCGACAAATGAAGCTTCGGATGGGAAATGTTGCACGAGAAATTCGAAGTCTCTGCAAAAACTTTGACTGAAAGCTCCCCGCAAGTATCTGTGCAAGCTACCTTCTCTTAAGAGATCCCACAAGCTCATTCTCCGAGAATTGCCTGTGCATCTGCTAATACTGAGGATAACCCGCTAGTCTAAGTAGAAAGGTTTTGGCGAATGAGATGGCTCTGGTATTTGATCCATCCAGTCAAGTACTATAACGTCTTTCAATATCCAACTAGTATTGGACTTCCAAGTATGCCCATATAATACATTCACATACACCCCACCAGAAATTTGTGCTGTTCTTTCCGCAACAGACCAGGAGGAAACCTTAGTACTCAGCTCGAATGCGTCATGTGAATCCGAGTACCGTTTCCTTGCCTTGCAAGCACAAGTCTTATTAGAAATAAGAAGTGTCGGACCCTTCAAAGTATCGGAATTATCGTCACCAGGAGTGCCGATCAAGAGCCTTTGCATAGAAAATATGTGTTTCGGCTGACCCGCCAGTTTATTTGATATGATGTCCATCCAGCCGTGCTAATGGCAAAGTGTCTCATTCGCTCGGACAATGATTGGCTGATTTGCAGGAGAAACAGCTCCGCACCTTCATTTCAGAAACCAAATCAGTGCTATCTCCAAGAAATCGTAGCTGTAAAGGTCCTCATAAATCAGCGAAGTCGGCCAGAAAAACTGATAAATAGTAATTCTTGGCCTGGAATTCACTTAATATGGGATCAAACCCCGGTACAGTGCTAAAGGTCCAAACAGGATTCTTGATGAAGGCATCGAGACAAAGTAAGCGCCGAGGCGTCATAAAGATGAGACCCCCAGGTACTTCGATTGCTAATTGGATGAAAGTGTTCGGACCAGGTAGGTTTCCTGAAACCGTCTCTAAGCAGAGTTGAGAGGTAATAAACGAGGCCAAGCCCAGAAAGAGTACTGATAGAGTCGAGAATACCAGCTTGAGTATCTGATCGAGTTTGTATAATAGCGCCCCTGAAAGACTTGCAGCCGGTACGTTTAGGCCCAAATAACGAAGAATCAACCTTAATGCTTCGTTGACATCGTCTAGAGACTCCTCTAGGAGGTAGTACTCCATATCAGACTTCACATTGATCTTTTCGCTCCTAATGTGAAAAAAAAATTCGATACCCGATCTCAAATCCTCTTTTAAAGATTTTGGTCTGTTTAGCTGCCACAGACTTTAAAAACAAGAGTGACAGTCAGGAAGTGTTGTGGCGTGATTGAGGGGAACGTTGTTCTGAGACCGACCGTCTTCGATTACACACAAAACCAAATATGCTCCAAATACGGATGAATTTCTCGCAAGCTGTTGATGATTTCCATTTTTGACGTAACTATTTCAATTAAAACTGACATGGGAAATAATCTCCAAGCAACGCTCAAGTGCAATCTCTGTTCACCAACGCCTAATAACCTCATCTCCTCGGTCTGTCCTCCTCGTCCAATTTGTCTCTTGCTCTCAGTTCCTGTATCAGCCCCGTCGCGCCCAAAGCTTCTCCCAACAAATGCGCAACGTGATGTTTCCGATCGCCGAGAATCTCTCTTCCCAAGCTGTAGGCTCCAATCACCTCTTCCAGAACATGACGCTTGTGATGCCTGACCTTGGAGGATTGACTTGCACGGCTCGCGTTGGAATGACTTCTCGATCGATGCCGATATGGACTCCTGCTTCGAGATCGAGAGAAACCTCGGTAGACTGGTTCCCCCTTTTCTTCGGCTCGTTTGAGAAGCTCGTACGCTCCGACGGCAACTGCTGCTGCAACGCCAGCCTTGAGAAGACTTGCGGCTTTGTTATCTTCTCCGTCGGTCATCTTAAGGAGTTCATCGGCTGCAACGACAGCGCCGGTTGCGCCCACTGCCAATGTGGCACTATCGGTAAAGGAATGGTGAGGAGGTTGATCCTCATGTAGTGCCATGATGTGGTCGCCGTTGTGATGAGTTGTATGTGCCGTCATAATTGATAGTGATTCGTATTTGCCAAAGAGTCGAAAGACTTGAATAATCTTTGTTTGAATGAGCATTTTTTCTGAAGTTCGACTCCTGGATATATATTGCGTTAACCTCGGGATATCACGCAACGTGGCTCGCGGGTATCAGCTGAGAATCATTCGTCGATATCTTGCTTCCTCAGTCGGAACTCGATCAGGAGAAATGATGGACACAATTTCTCCTTCTACTTACTGTACAGTAGCGAAACATATTTACTGGGCGTCGAAGAGGCTGAAACTCTGCAAGTTGAAATGGAAAGTTTGAATGTGTCATCGTGATACTACTGCATCACCCGGTTGAACACCTGATGTGGGACCAATATTCGTCACACTCTCATGCTTCACTCACACCACGCCTCACCCCATTTTCAGCCAATTAGAGGACGTAGAGGCTTCTAGCTTCGCAGTGGAAAGTTCTGATCGCGTGTGACAAGAATGAGGCATGGGCCGTTTTCGCCGCCTTAACCTGTCACTCCATATATTAGAATTTACACAAACGCCTTAGTTCTCTGGAGCGGCGGTTTTACAAGACGCTAGATACGTAAAGATTTTCCCCAGATGTGTCTCGATTATGGTTTTATCCAAGCGGACACCTTAACTCTCATCTTAATTCCGCTGCAATTACCAAAAACACCCTACACTAGAACCTGAGAGCTAGAACAACTTTTATTGGCTAAAATAATTCTCATTTCATTAAATTCTCTACCCACTCTTTCCGATGTCGAAATCGGTTCTCGCAGACCTCCCTAAGGTTGAGGGTCATTTAGGGCAAGTGTTCGCTAAACAAACCTCATCCTACGAAGGGTAAGCGACACCCCCACCGAAACATCAGCTGAACGCATCATTCACAGTCAATCCTCAAACACCGCGTCCCTCCTTTGAAGCACGACAACGAGTCGATTTCTGTTACTGCCAGTCGCACTCCGGAAACAAGATGAAGTGCCGATGGAGGGAAAGGCCACTAGTCGGTTGCCGGGCACCAACTCCGCCGCATCGAGATCGATCAGCGACAGTTTGATAAACCGATTACCCGTCCTCGAAGCTGCCAAGTTGCTCAAACACTTCCACCGTCGTAATGACGGGGCCCTCTTCTTACTAGTGAACACATGCATTAAGATTTGCTCTGGCATACACCTATCGAAAACCTTGACAATGCGCTTCATAGTACAGAATACGTCGATTGCCATCGCGACGACCTCCTGCGTTTTCATACCTTTTCATACACAAGAGGCTTACACAAATCGCGATGCAGGGCACCGAGGGAAATAGGGTTGCAGGAGGGTGGGTTCGGAGAAGTCCCGAATCAAGAACAAGGCCCTTGGCGCAATTGAGAATGATGGTTGAGGAACTGCGTGCCATACCGTGTCCGGGTATCGAAACGTCGGCTGCAGACCGGTATTTGACGTGCGATTTTCAAGTACAGACACCCACGGGCTCTTTGAGAACATCCGCGAATTCCACAAGCAGCTTAGAGGGGGATTTCATGTGTATCCGGACAAGTGTCCAGAAGTCAGCCGAATGATTGCGCTTCAGGACGGACATCAATGGGTGGTGAAGTTCATACATGAAGATTTGAGCAGTCTGAACGTTCTGGCTCGAGGGGACAATATTATCGGTCTCGACGCGGTATTGTCAATTGGGCGGCCCCAATTGTTCAAAATTGAAGTACAATGGTTCAAGCAAGGCCTCGACTGTGCTAGAAGCATTCGGCACCACCGAGACCCTGGAAGCCCAGAAAGTACAGCGCCTTGCTAGGACAGTGACGCTCCTCATAGCTTTGATTGATTGGGATACTGCGGCATCATGAATCAATTTTCTCTTTCTTGAGCACCTGTATAGGTTTAGTCAACTTGCTGCCCTTGCTCAGGCGTTATCACCCTCGGCTCAGTCAATTCGCCTGAGTAACATGAGCACCCTGAGCACCCTGAGCAACTCACCTAAGCGTACATGATCATCCACCTAAAAATTAGTTTATAACTATAGCCTTCGAAAATTATATTAAAATATCGATTTAAACATAATTATTAATATATACTCAAGATGATTTAGTTACTCGAGATTTAATATTTAATAATAGGGGCGGAGAATAAATTATAATGATAACGCTATGAAGAATATCACCTGAATTATGTCTGGATTTATCCACGCTTTGGTGTGGCTATATTAAATAGAAGCCACTAATAGAGAGGCTGTTGCTGCCTAATCTCTCAGCCCAGCCTGATCTTGTCTAACTTATCATCACACAAAGCTCGGAATATACTCCGTTCTCCTTTTTCTCAATTTATACATCTTTCATTCTACAAAAAATGCCTTGTCGAATCTGCAACGGTTCATTCAAGAACCGGAACCGAATCACAACGAAGTGTTCGAACCCGGACTGTATTGAGGGAAAGATCATAGTCAATATTCCATGCGACAACGACCATCCCGAAGACAAATCCTGCTATGATTGCCAAAGTATCATAACTGGCACATGGCAACCTGAGTGGGATAACAAGCTTGAATGGAACTATTGCGAAGATTGCGAGGGAAGAGGGGAAGAGGAGACTACGTGCTCGGCGAAATAGCATCTCAAGCCCGCTGACAGGACACCTGCGACGTGCAATGAATGTGGGGGCGTCTGGGATAGCCCACAATACTGCGCTCAAAGATGTAGCCATGAGAGCATTAGAGTGAGAAATTGTCAGCCATGCAACGGGACGGGCAGGTCTGACCGTTGGAACGCAAGCGGAGGTTATTGGTTTACATGCGACGAGTGTGGCGGAAATGGGAAAGTATCAACTTGGAACGTGGATTCAGATGATTGTCCGGATTGTAGGGGAAGCGATCTTGTCCAGAAAACGTGTTATAGTGCGTGGCACAAGCAGGTTTGATATGGCAGAAAATGTAACCATTTCCTTAGTAACTATAACGACTCTCCTATCAGTATTCAAGTTTACTCCTTTGTTTAACAAATTGAACACACATCTCAATATAACGGGGCTTGAACTCTGTCACTCGCACATTACTTTACCAGAGAACTAAATATATCAAATATCAAACCCCCGCCTTAATTCAATCTCGCATTTTTCTCGGCTAACGGTTCCACATTTTAGTGTGCAGGCTGACTCAGGGGGTGCTTAGGATTCTCAGGGCTATGCTCGGCAAATTATAAAAAGGACCCCCCCCCCCCTAGATAGCCAAAACCACCAAAAAAAAAGAGCTAATGCACGTAAAGGTCACAAAGTAGGGAGTTGCATTTCTCATAAATAGAGTTAATTAAAGCTAGCTAGGAAAGAACTCAAGTGAAGCGTGAGAACACCAGGAATACGGTTCACAGATCCTGACTAAGCGAACTAATCGCACTAGACTAAATCCAGAGATCACATAGTAATAGCACTGCAACAAGAGCCTTATATTTAGTATCTGTTTTGGTCTCTATTAGGTCTATTAGGTCCCTTAATATCTCAGCTAGGGTCCTCAATTTTAGCGCTAGGAATAATCTCAGGCTCTAGGGGGGCTTATAACTAAGCTAGATCCCGTGACTTAAGGGAATTTATAGAAAACTCCCTATTCCGCCTTATTAACCTGCCCTAGATTCTCGACTCGAATTACAACGTTAGCTAACTAGTATTAACTTCATTAAGTATAGAGCCTATTATAGCCCTTAGGCGAAAACGGGGGCTTATCACGTGCTATCTCTCCCGAAGATCATGAAAATTACTACTTCCTTCTATCATTTTTGTATACTCTTCTTATTAAACTACTAAATCTAAGTCTAATAATTACTTCTTAAAGCTCTATATATAATTCTAGGGGGGGGTCCTTTTTAAAATTTTAGGGGGGTCCTTTTTAGTAGCAGGGGGGGTCCTTTTTATAATTTGCCGGCTATGCTCAGGCTCTGCTCAGGTTAAAGCAGCAGTTGATTACGTGCGGCCACTAAAACGGAACCAGCGAAAAGGAAATTTAATCCTGAGTCTAGGGGGATTTCGGCCGAACTCCCGGGAGTATACTAACGCATGTTAAGGGAGTATACTAACGCATGTTAAGTCAACCCACTTAACCCGTTTTAGAGGAACGATATTGACGAATCCATTTAACCACTGCCCAAAGCATTGGTGGTGGAGAAGATATGATAGAAAACGTTGCGGTGACATGACATCTTCCACATGTAACTAGCTTCATTCGACAATGTACTTTTCTTCAAGCATGCTATAAGTTGCAGGCTCACGCGTGTTAATATTCCCCGGTTCAGGAAGAAATGCTTCAGGTGAAGGAGATTACATGTTCGTTGCACCTTGTTTGTGAGTATTCCATCATATTATTTATCACATCTAACGGTCGAAGATGCCTCCAACCCGGGTAGTTAGGAAGATGTTGATATACTGGTACAAGTGCTCCAGAAGCGTGGGTTGGTGTGAGGTGATTATACCGCGCCATGGTACGTACAGGGTGAGTCTGCACGACACCCCCGGAAATCCGGATCTGAGCCCTCGGCATCCAGGACTTCAAGTTCACGCGGAATGCACCAAGGACAGAAACTATTGCTAAGACTGAGACCACACCGCAGACAGATATAGTCGTTCCGGTGCGGGAGGCTACGGTGGGTGCACAATAAAACAATGTTATCAAAAAAGGAATAATAGATGGGGGGTTTGGGCGAAACAACAGAAACGAAACCAAGTCATAAAATTTTCCACTTCCAACTCATGCATGCTTCTTTGTCTGCTGCCAGCCTCGTTCTACATCCTTTTGTCTTTACGCTTTCAAGGACATCCTTCTTGGGGCTCGAGTGCCATCTGCCCCACGTTATGGCGAACTTCCTTCTGTCTTCCACCCTCACTTCTGGGCTACGCCTAGCCCACAGTGTCGTATATTCCCCATAAAAAGCATCACCAATGCTACCGCAATCATTCGTACATCAAGAGAACTCGCCATCTTTGGCTCATGCGAGAAAAGCGACATCAATTTCCGTCCTACCCACGGCAAGTCACCCATCCTTTTGTTTTTAACGTTCCCAGCGATTGCGCCACGCATAATATCCCATTTTGGGCTCTTTTGTCAAACTTCAACGCGAGAAACTAGTTCCCCGTTTTTGAGGCGCCGTAGTTGCGGTTGCAATCGTCGGGGAAGTGTCCAGAGGCAAGCTCGGCTAGCGAAAGACCGCCAGGTGGGTCGGTCTTTTCAAAAATACCAGGGGCGAATACCACAGGTACGCTGGACTTTGCAGTTTGAAGAAGCGCGAAAAGGGGAAATATAATCAAGAGGAAAGGTCGGAGACAATTAGTGGCCATGTGTAGTTCGTGGCTGTGAGCATTTCTGCCCCGGAGCATCGGATAACACCAGCATTGTTAAAAAGAACGTCGAGACGGGATTGTTGGGCGGGGGCGGAGACGGAAGCGCAAGCTGGAATTGTGGTGAGGTCGCTGAGGTTCACTATAGGACTCTTGAGGTTTCCAGTCCTTTCTGGGTAAATGGAATTGATGGACTGGATCTTGGCTGCGATCTTGCTAGCTGAGCGGCCGGTACCGCAGACCGTACCGCCTTTGGCGTATATAATCTTGACAACCTCATTACCGACTCCTTCATTCCTACTAGTGACAATGAAGACTCTACCGACAAGGCTTCAGTGAAAGCTGGACTTAGTGGGGGAAAATGTGTGATGAGTCCACCTATGTTTGATTGGTAACAATAGGGCCACATTCGAGTTGACGAGAACACTATGCTGCATCCTTCCTCTGTCGGTCATTGAGCTTAGACCCTATCTCTGTCAGTAACTGCTGCCACTTCATAACGTGAGCCTTGCTTCTTACTCGCTGGGAGAGCCGATTTTTAATCCCCTTGCGCTCAGCCGGGTTGGTTATACTGACCCAGTCATCCTTTGACGACTTCAGACACGGTTTCCACATGGAGTCAATTGCTGGTATAAAGTACGATTAGACGAGACCCAGGCAGTCGAGAGAATTTTGATGATATTGTTGCGTATCAACTATCAACAGCTGTATAATGTTATCTATTAGAGGCCTTGCTGGATCAGGTTTTGCGGCACCCCTTGCCAGATCTGAGAATGTCTGACACAATATGCGGCTTGAGAAGTAAGTAACAGTACGCTTGCTGGAAGATGCTGAGAGATGTACGACGCAGAATACAATAAGCCGTTGCTTTGACATACAATTGGAAGTGCAATGGCAGGCATTGAGAATGATCCTTCGCTCTCAAGTCCAGCTCCTTGAGAGAACAGTCAGCTATCAGTAGTGGAGTCGTCTTCGAGGATTTCTGAAGTGGGAATTATTACTAGGAAGGCGCAGCATTGCAGAGTCTCTCGAGGCAGCTTCATTTCAAGGTCCTCAGCTCACTATATTGGGCTTGTCAAATAAAAGCCGTACAAGGGTGGACCTCGACCGCTTCATGACTTCGTGATCTTATGTGACTGAATCTGCTACCTAGTTGACCTTTGATTTACCGTATCCCTGTTTATTAAGTACTGGTGAGTCCATGAATTTCTCTATCCTCGAATTAGTATGGAGTTCTTGTTGACATTCTAAAGAGATTTCAGGAGCTGGGAAGCCAAGTTTACGACACCCAAATGCCTATGCTCTCTCGCGAAGCTCCCAGGCTCTCAGCTCCCAAGAAGAAACAGCGATTCAGTATCGAATAAAACCTACCAAAATCGTGCACCAGCAGTGCATTCCTTCGACTTGTCTCGACTTCATCCGCGCCTCTCTTAACCAACTCAGCGTTGTATTCCTCAATCGCCAGACCCTTCGTCCTTGTTCCATTCTTGATATCTAACACAGCCTTGATGAAGTTATGCGCGTCTGCAATGCCGTGGTTGAGTCCTGTTGATCGTTAACTAATGAACGTTCTTACCCCGATTCGCATAATGAAAACTCACCTTGGCCTCGATGAGGCGGGACTGGGTGCGCACTGTCTCCTGCCAGGGTAAGGGTACCGTTTTTACTATCCCACTCGACGGTTGGCCAGTATGATACAGAGCTATAAGTCACGTCCGTGTCATCCGGAATCCACAAAAGAGAGGATTTCCAAGGCTCAGCGAGGTGAGCTGCAACCTCTTTGAGCTCTGCGAGTCCTTTTGCACCGCCTTCGTGAATTTTACCATCTGCAAGCCAGGTTGGCATAATCTGATATTGCCACGTTTCCGGTTTGTTAGCATCAGGAACATCTTGGACTGCCAAAAGTTAGCAAATCTTTCGGGGAAGTGGAGGTTCTCTTGCTTGATGTCCAGATTGATAGATTTTTCTCCGGATGTAGTGCTACAGAGTTCATAAAGTGAACGCTTCGCACAGCCTTGGACTTCTCGGCATCACCGTAGCAAACATTAAGATTGTACAAAACGACTTCCAAGGGAATAGCCCTGCCAGTTTCACCAGGTAATGCCAGTTGACGAACAGCTGACTGCGCCCCATCCGTTCCAATGCAAATGGAACCTGTAGCAGTAGTCCCATCGGCGAAGGTTCCGGTGACATCAGAAGGTGTGGAGGTTAGCGAAACGAGTTTCTTGCCATACTATATTCAAATGGAATCAGAAATTGAACCGAAACTGAACGAGGCACCTGCCTGAATGTCGATGCCCTCGGCGCAGAGGGCACGCATTTTCCTCCTCGAAACTCGAATGGCATTAACCATTGGGATATCTACAATGTGCTCTCCTGTCTTGGCGTTATAGAAAGGGACAGCGTACCCCTTTGGGTTGGAAGTATCATAAGTGGGGTCCACTTGCGCTTCTCGGATCTTGTCAAGCAGTTCTTCCGGGAGCAACTCTTTCAGTAGGGGACGTGACCAATGAATGGACATTCCCCATTCTCGACTCCTTGGACGGGAGCTTGTAGATTCGGATTCAAAGATTGAGAAGCTGATGCCATTCTTGCTTGTGTCAGCTGGGATTCGCGATGGATGAGTGGCAATCGATTTTATTCCCTTTCAACATACACTCTTAAGCCCTTGCGCAATCAGTAAACCGGTGACACCTACGCGTGTTAGCTAAGCCTGCAGGAGTTTGCGCAGAGAATAAGCTCCTACCCGCTCCGATTATCATAACATGCAGATCCGGCTTTTCTTGCCATTCAGAAGAGGCCATGTCTGCGAAGCCAGAGTTGAGAGCTCTTACTGCAGATGCTTGCTCGATAGACCGGATTGTCAATCCCCTGTGATCCTTGAGTGAATAGAACTTGAGATTTTGTTTGTCAATCACAAGGTGGGAGTGATAACAAGGATATTACGTAACGGCTCGCCCCGCCTCTCTCGACCCCCCACGTGACAATTTATCGTGGCCTTCGGTAGGCGTCGGACGAACTGTCAGATAACGGCCTTCTCGCAGATAATCAACTCAAACTCAAGCCGCGACGCCCCGAGCAGATCTCATTTATGAGTTGCAAAGCGACGCGACGAGACCGACAGACATGGAGAAGAACAAGGCGGAGACGTCTTCGCCCCCGTGGCGTTGCGGTACAATGAGCCCTGAGCGCGCCAGCGACGATTCACCGCCGATCGACTCCACGGGATCCAGCCCCGGAAATGCCTCGCCAAGTCTAACTGGCGACCCTGGCAGTCTCAATCCAGGACAAGTGAGCACACCGTCGAATGAAAATGACGATGAGGTGGGCATGCTTTGCTTTTTTCATGTAACAGGAATGACTGATTACCTATCTAGGCTGCCTCGGATTTTGGGGGTCGTGAAGCCGACGGAGATTCGGCGTATGGAGGAGATGATTCAGCGTGAGTGAAATGTGAACACTCTAGCTACTCACCAATGCTGAAAGGAAAGAAATCGCTCGGAATACGCTTCCCTCCTCTCTGAAGCAAGAGACTATGTCTTTGAAAATGGCAGAAGGTCAGGTTTCCGGATCCTTTTGAGGTGAATCAGCCTAATGTTTCTTAGGTACCATGGCTACAAAGAAGGCCGCTACATGTTGCCAAACGATGAGGTATAGTGATCCTGTCCCCGTACGTCGAAATCATTATTGACGAGTTTCGTCAGACTGAGATGGATCGAGAAGACATGAAACATCACATTTCGATGTTGATCACAGAGGGTCGACTGCATTTGTAAGTGCTGACCTTTTCCTGTATCCGAGCACTCGATGATCTCTCTCAAGACATTGTGCTAGCTCTCCCGGCAAAGTCTGGATCGTGGAATTTCTGACTCCTCGACTTCACAGAGCGCCGATTGGGAACCATCCACAGCGTGCTGTTGATATAGGAACGGGAACAGGTATCTCCCTTTGAACAATTGGTAATTATTCTTTTGACAACGGTATAGGTATATGGGCTATCGAATTTGGTCAGTCTGTCTACCTTGCATTCATAAACTTTACTAAACAGTAGTGTGCAGCGGATGCATATCCTTCGGCTCAAGTACAAACGCCAATTTGAGCATAGTGAGCTAATGACTAACTTATCCAGGTGATTGCAACGGATCTAAGTCCAATCCAACCCACTTGGTATGCCAACCCAGTTAATCGCACGAGAAGACATGAAGAGCCGACGCGAATCATGATTACCAGATGTAGAAGCTTGGAGATGCTAATTTGCTTAGGGTTCCTCCAAATCTCAATTTTGAAATAGATGATGCCGAAGACGAGTGGCTCTACAAAACAGACAGTCTTGATTTTGTACATTGCCGCTATTTGTTCCATGGTATCCGTAATTGGCCAAAACTTCTCGACCAAGCAATGCGGTATGTACTCGTCATCGTTACCGGTTTTTGTGATCTGCTAATTGCGTGGCTAAAGGACTCTCAAGCCGGGTGGCTGGATTGAGATTGTTGAAATGCATGTGGTTCCAACGTCATATGATAATTCATTGCCTGCGAATTCTCAGATCCGGGCTTTCTATGACGTCTTGGCAGAAGTTGGGCAGGGCATTGGCATTGACCTGGCTGTTGCGCAAAAGTTTCGGGGGATGCTTGAGAAAGCAGGATATGAAGAAGTTACCGAGACTGTCTTTGATTTGCCCCTCGGTGGCTGGATGCCTGATAGAAGGATGCGCGAGGTTGGATTGTTCCAGCAATATCAGATGACGGAAGGGATCCACGGTATTGCCTTTGGCCTACTCACCCGTGTTGCGAAGTGGGATCCTCTAAAGGTTGAGGTTTTCCTCGCTGCTGTGCGACGAGAGATGAGAGATCGCGATGTTCACTCGTTGTATAAATTGTACGTTGATGTCCCCCTTTCCTTCTGACATTAGCTAATGCTAAATGTGCTAGACACTTTGTTTATGGTAGGAAACCACACTAGTAATATCAACAGATTTGTATTTGCTGTATTATAGCGACTGTGGGGTCAAGTGAAGTGTGTGCCAGAGTTCAGAGTGCTTTGCCAACCTCGAGATTTTTATCCCTACAAATTTCAACAAAACCCTTTAAACCCTGCACCCTGCGTGCCGGCAGAACAACGACTCAGGAAAGTATATAGCCACTTCCTCCCAAACCAAACCTCAGTATACAGCACCCCTGCTCCCCTGCCAACGCAGACCATGCCAGCAAGCTTCTGGCTGTCAAAATGGTCTTCACAATCATCATGGCTCTCTAATCATTCATACGAGGGAATAGAACGTTCGGCGCCGGCTTCCCTAAGAGAGTAGCAAGAGGCTTCTATCTTTTTCCGCTTGCCAGTCCAGAACCTTTCTCAGTCGCTTCCCTGCCTCAGCTCTCACCCACTGATCGTGGATGTTTCGGGAGTCAACGGGTTGTTTATGTCTAGCCGAACCTCTTCGCGCAAAACTTTCATAGTTTCGTAAATTGCCTACTAGGACAGCCGGACCGTCTTGATGAGCAAACAGTTTGCCAGATACGTCTTGCGGTGGAGATATTGCAGCGAATTGCTCACTGGCAACCCACACCTCTCCCAAGGCTCGCTGATTCAAGATAATTCGGGCGGTTGGAAACATATCCATATGGCCGTCAACAAACATCATTCCAGAAAAGTCCCAAGTGGATCCATGGCCATTAAATAATTTGTGGAGAATTTTCTGTTGTTGTTCGCGGTCCTTCTTCTCCCGCAGTGCGTTGATAACAAACTGAAGCCGCTCATGGCAAGGCATAATGTATCATTTCAGTCACTGAATTAACATGTATAATTCTTGATTTGCAGGAGGGGGCACGAGCGTTAGGGAGCCGAGCTCAAAAGACAAATGTGTATGCAGGCTCTTGTGAAGCTCCCGAGCTCCAAGCTCTATCAAGTACAATAAAATAAACTCTTCGGTATGGAAATAAGCTTTCCCATATGCATCGTTGGCGGGAAGTCTAGGTATGAAGACTTGAGAGCAGCCTGCGGAGCGCACCGGGGGAGACCAGCAACGATCGCCTCAAGGCGGCGATCGGTCTTCTTCTCCTCGTTATCATCTTTAACAAGAAATCGAACCATCGCGAAAACTGGTTTTGGTAATTGATTGAGCACAATGCCGGATCAAAATCGAAGAAAAATCCAAAGGAGCTTCCTAGGCGGAGATATTGAACAAGGTGAGACTGTGAGAGCTATGTGTGAGTTCAAGATAGCCATCGCCTTCTTAGAACTTTATAGTATTTAAAAAATTTCTCAGGGGTCCTCACGGAGCGGATATTTGCAGAAAATTAAAGTGTCACTTCCAGCTCATGCCGGATGTAGCTCATTGATCATGTCGTAATTTCCGCCGAGAATTCTCTTTCTTGGGAGAGGCGTAAGCAATGATGGGATCCTTCACAACCGAACTTGCCAAGAATAAATGAAGATGTCCACAAATGTGTCATCCCTCCAATTACTGAGCGCTAGCCGCGTGCATTTCATCCTCTCTTTACAGCTAGCGAACGATGAGTTTCCAATTCGCATTGAGAATGCTAATCCCCTCAGCCCTAAATGTGTCCGGTTCTGTGTGGCTTGTGATATTCGCTTCCCAAACCATATTCATTGGACTTTCCACGCTGTAGGCAGGCCAAGCAGGCACAGTTGCATCCCTTCCCACCCACCCATTCGGATCAAGGTCATAGACAAAGCTCGCCCATGACTTGCTCATCAAGTTGCCGAGCTGCGTATATCTCTCGCTCCTGTTAGTGAACGGATTGACGGTATATCCAAGGCCTTGAACATTATTGAAGACAAAGGCGACCTCGGTGAAATGCGTGGCTCCCTGAGGCCAGATGCTTGTGGCGGGTACCGCGTTGAATCGATAGCAGTAAGCGGGTACATCGGCTGCAGCCCAAGTATGGCAGGTCAGTCTCCGTCCTGCAATGAACATCTGGTCGCCAAAATAGGCAGCACTGCGTCGAAACTGGGCACCATATGGAGAGCCAAGCACGACATCGCCGCCCAGGGTTTGAGAACTCGGTATTCCTTTATTTGGATCAGAAGGATAGGCTTCCAATATCTGCTGCACAATGTCCTCCGGCCATGCATTTTGAGCAGATGTGGTGGCTGTGTGCGTTCAGCTAGAGCGTTTCCACTTGTCAGATTTGAAGACTCACTGTTGAGATAGTAAACAAAGTCTGCCGTTTCATGGATCCCCAGGGGGCTGAATGCAGTTCCTTCATCCGTGTTTGCCCCAGATATCACGGGGACATGAACGAAAGATCCATCTGCCAACTGCTCACTACCAAGCCTGGCGATGAAATCGCCGTCGAAAGCTGGGCCCCATCCGCTGTTGAACTCGGTTTTGTTGAGCACATTATTTAAAACAAATAGAGGAAGTCTTCGGAGGCAGTCTAAGGAGTCGGTAGAATTGCTGCATCCGGCAGCTGCCACAAAACGCGCATACCTAGGTTGGTACCAGTCTGATCCATTAGTTGCCGAAGAATAGACAGGATTGCCAGACTCCATTATTCCTGCTCGAAAAAGCTTATCGTCTCGACCGTTAAATGCAACCAGATGAAAGCCAACACTCAGTGCTCCTGCACTTTCACCCCAGATGGTAACTTTGGAAGGATCGCCTGTTTCAGTCAGCTGGTGGTTCATTGTTCCTGCCATTTGCATACCTCCAAAACCACCGATGTTCTCTTGAATCCAATGAAGTGCCAACCTCTGGTCCTTAAGTCCAAGATTGGCCACACCTGCGCTTGCAACATCATTTCCATTCAAGAACCCGAAAGGACCAAGTCGATAGGCGATGCTGGCGGCAATAATCGGCTTTCCGATGTTGACGGAATTTTGAACAATGAAGGATAAATTGTATCGTAGATCAGGCGCCCCTCCATCAAAAAAACCGCCACCTGCATATCTGTCAGTCTCTGTTTACGGTAGAGGTCACACTAACCATGAATCCAGACAGCGACCGGCAGACTCGTGTTCTCGTAGCCGGATGGTCGCACCACATTCAGATACAAGCAGTCCTCACTCTGAAGTGGATCGTTAGCTGTATGCCAATTCGGATTAAAGCTAAACTTACTTGCTGGTACCCCACTTGATCACCACCATAGCCAATACATTCCTGTCTCTCTTAGCAATTGCCCAGCCGGTAGCTAACTCACTCACATATGCGTAGTTTGTCGCTGGAAGCACTCCAGTCCAGGCCCAATTCAATGGCTGAGGATTTGCGAATCGAAGCTCCCCCAAAGGCGGCTGTGCAAATGGGATTCCGAGAAAGAAGTCTTGAGCATATGTCGAGGAGTGTGAGCCGTAATATGACCCGTTGCGGATTGTTATAATAGGTGTTTGCCCAGATGAGGTGGATTGGGTCCTTGAGACTATTGGGTTGGCGCTGGTTGCTGAAGCCAGGAAGATGAGAGTCAAGAGCGGGGAAAACATCATGAGAAGTTAGCTGGTTTGAAGCTCCATTCGGAGAAATTGAGATATCTAAAGTTGTGGCATTGGATTTTTTATATCAGACCGCTTGACATCTTTGTTTTCGGGCCCGTCCTCATTGAGTACTACTCAGATTGACATTGCGGGGCAGGTCTCCACTTGAGAAGCCATGGAAGTCAAAGGCGGCAAATTTCATTGCGGTGAAGAACCCTGTGCTTTCCTTTGCCCGAGGAATGGCCATGATAGCGTCATGCAGGTAAGTTGAGGCGGGGTACAGATCCCCACCCCCCCTTCGGCCTCACTTCGGTATTGACCCTGAACGCTCAAGCCCGGCAGGTGTCAACCCTAAGGCCGAAGGCAGATCCCATCACTTGGAATTCTCTTCGATTACTGGTGGAAGATTCTGTCGGTAGGTTAAGACTGTAAAATATGAAATATGTGGGTTGTAGAAGTACAAGTAGACAGACATGCATGGAAAGCCAAACACACTCAAGGAGAAAGCTAGGTTGCCTTGAGTTGAAAAATAACCAAAGACCACGCGAACGGAGAAGAGTCGTAGACTCATTCGTTTGGTCGGAGAAGACCCAACATGTAGCCAAAAGGTAAGATGTGATTTCCGAACAACAGTATTAGGCCTTGCAATCGAAACGATCGATGAAATGCACTTTCCAAATTTCCTCCTAGTATATATAATACTCCAGAACGAATTCCAGATGCTTCAAAATCATTGAGCCACAGCTCTCCCATGCCTGAGTTTCTTGGAGAGGGAATTCTGGATAGGTGCTTCCGTGTCATTCATATCCATTGCGGAATCAGGAGGACTCTCGAGCATGTGGCCGGAATGTCGGTGAAAGGGTTCAGTCCCACATTATCGAAGAATTTGATCATTTGAAAGAGTTGCTAAAGACGGGGAACGAGGGAGTTAGCATTTTGCTCCATCCAAATTGTTCTAGAGGGTATTGGGACATTGTCCCCTTTCATAAGACAGTCAGGAATGGGAAAGGGGTTTCTCCTCGTGGCCTACCGGAGCATTATCCCCATGATACCACTCGCAGACTATCCATCCATCGTGCTCAGAATTATCCACCTGTATGCCATTGGGTCCGTCGTTGTAGAAACTCCCAGAGCCATACCCGGCCGTGATGGTAGTCGGCTCCCATCTGGAATATGACGTATCGGAAGCGAAGGCATTCAGAGAGAAGGGGTATAGATTAACGTCAAATTGGAGGTTCGTTCCATTGAGGAAGGCTCGGGAAGTGGCATTGGGAGTGAAAACCGGATCTGCCTGCCCCGCGCCAGTGTGATAAGTCTCGACTGGCAAGAGTCAGTGTCGCTCGAGTCTGCAAAGGATGGGATCATCACTCACTCGTCCACCCTTCGTAGGTTCTATACCCGTCCGTAACTACCATGCTGAGATAGAACTCTCGCGTGTTGTTCTGCGTACCAGGTACCCAAGTTTGTCTTCCTGTAATAGCTGCTGCGAGGGAGGGTACGAGGCCAATGATAGCAGATGCTGCAAGTGCAAACTTTAGGAGGAGTACCATTGTATCTCCAGTGCTGCAGGAACTGAATTGAACTTTTTTGAAAGCTCCGGGAGAGGGTCTTGGGATATGTTCGCGTCAACGGAGAAAGTTGACCTCCCTCTCATAGAGAACGCTTTCCATGCGAGGCATCCTTCGACAGCTGCTCCTACCTCGGACGATAGCTTGTACCTACGTGAAGTGGTGATGCAACTTGTAATCATCTGCCTCTTCTCGTATTACGGCCGCCGGCACTCATAGATCTGCACCTTCAAAGGTGGCACGAGATCATAGATGTGCAGGCCATTTCAGATGTTGCACTGGTCAGCCGCTCCTGGGGTTGGATGATCTGTGGTCGGTTTCAGCATCGTGGAATTCAATGCTTCTTCCGAGAAGGTCGTGAAACATGAGGTTTGACTGCGACGTTAACAACACGAGGTTTTGTAGAACGGAAGTGGTCGCGACTCGGAAGATTCCCAAGAGCAAGCCGAACGGGGCTAGCCTGAATTAGATAAGGTTAATTTACTCGAGCACGAGATATCTCTCTTGAACACGAGATACTGTCCCACCAGCACTCCGGTCCGGAATACAACGCATCCTACTCTCCGGGTGTCGTGTGGTGCAGGTGGCTCAGGAAGGTACAGTGTTGAAGAGTCACAGCCTCCGAGTAACCTTACATTGTCCTCGAGGCCTCAGCTTTTTCCCACAATTTCTTATATCCGTCTTCCTGACTTCTACGGATGAAGGCATGCTCCGTAGCCCAAGCCCTGGTGAGATGCCAGCGACCACTAGCTCGCAAAATTTGTGCGGGAATTAGTGCTAGAAGCAAACCCGTCTGCTTCCTCGCCCCTGGGAACATTTCTAGTTCAGTGTTGATTGTGCGGCATTTCCTTCATATTTTTGGTGAATACAGAATTAAAAACAAGGACAGTCTACCATTTCGAGCTGGCCTGGTAGCCCTTTGCCCGTTTGTTTTCTTTTGTCGTTGCCTTCAGTTGGTACGCAGGGGGCTTACTTCGTGGCCTTCTTTGGCCCATTCCCGCCCACTGATAAGTTGAGCGATTGGCATCACTCTTTTTTCCCACAATCAAACCTTCCAATGGCACCCCGGCCGATCTCAAGGGTCGCAGCAGAGTTGCGTCACCTATAGCAGGTCAGAGGAACTGACATGCACTTTGCAGATCCCAGATCTTACTCCCAAAACGGGTTGAGTGCAAAGACAAGGTTTTACTTCCATGCTACAAGTATCGCCTTACACCGTACAAACCAAACGGGGAAGCACCACTCCAAATATAAAGCTATCAAAAATGTTGACTTCGAACCGCCCATTGCGACCAGGGACAATTTCCACGACGCCGACCCAGAATTTGGTATCCATGATCATCAATAAGTAAACTAGATTCTACAAGTATATCATTTGGCACCTTTCTCATAGGATACAGCTGGACATGGCTGTAACATGGCGTGTGCAATTAGATATTGGATCTTCGCCGGTTTTGTGTCCACCTTTCTCCGTTTTATGTCGGTGCGACTCTGTGCTTGGTTCTCAATTCGTGCTCAAAGTCAAAGGACGCTCAACTTCCGCACGGGCAATCTAATAGTTCCCAACAACAACACCTTGGGACTTTCCTACGCTAGCAGCGAGATTACATTTGCCTGAATCTGAGGGGACAAATTTTGTCATCTCAAATACATCGATGTTCACGCCGACCCTGGTCCGTGAGATCATGCTGCCTGCAACATTCTTCCATAGCTACTTCGCTGTGGATAGGCTCGTTAATACTCGCGAGTAGCGGATTGTATACGTGTGCACTGGTCCGGGTGCAGTCGTAGTCGATGTCCGCAGGGCAACATCTGGCTAAGCGGATCCGATCACAGGTTTTTTGAACGGCACTTGGAGCTCAGCGCTACGCACACAACGATCTCCACTGATGATAAATATGTGCTTGTAAGCCAGGAATCCACAGGCAACACACCTTCCGTGGGACAGTTGAGGTCTCTCGTGTCCACCGATCCCAAAAGCCTGTTTCTAGCGGCTCCATAGGAACATAAAACTTGGAGTTGCTGTCGCTGTTTCCGCATTGTCGTCTGATGGACGGAAGCTATACGCCACCGACGAGTCACATTTCGGCACCCTACTTAGGGAACCTTAGGCGTTTTCGATATTGCAACACTAAAAACAAATTCTAGGAAGGGCGCTTCTTTCTACTACTAATGTAAACTGCCAGGCGGTCCGAGTTATAGGTTCCCTGATAGAAAGTAAGGTTAGGTTACTGTTATACTGAAAGAGAGAGTATTACGCTCCTCGCGTTTAATACTATAAAAATGGAGATGGACCACTTAAATGCTCTTCTCGTCGCCGTGCAAACTGGTACTTCTCATGTCAGCCTCACGTTCGTCAACAATGGCCGCCATATGGTGACCGCAGACTGGAACCGGTTCAACTTAGCCCGAATCCGAGTGTTCTCGCAGCATTTTCCATTTCCGCCTCTGGGCCGGGGCAGCTGCTGTTTTGGCCTGAGCGATGGGTGAGCAAACTTTAGTCAAGTGTGATCATTCCTGGGCAACCGCCTGAGCATACGCCGAAAAAGTCTGAGCGTGCATTGAAGAGCCATTTTAGTATCCGCCGGGGCTCGTTTGGGCACCCGTAAAGCCCGATTACACTTGCGCGTCTTCTTTCTAGGGGCGAGTCCTACTTTGGCTCCGATAAGGATCCATCTAGAACCATTTGGGCAGTCTTGACGCAGTCGGACGGACACTAGAGGAAGTAAAGGAAGAGAGCGAAGGTTAATATCGACTTACGTTCAGGGAACATAAAGTCAAGACATTGGAGGAGGTGAATAGGTGCTAAGGCGGAGAGGGGTATCTGAAGTGGTTGGCTGAGAATGATGTTGCGAGGGGAAAGGAGGATTTGAGGGGTGCGTTGGAGAGGTATGTTGTGTGTCCTGCGGTTCGAGATGGAATTAGAAGGGTGGATGATCATGATGATGAAGAGGTTGGACTGAGCTCCGGGAACTGTCGAGCCGCGTAAATGGTCAGCTCATTTGGATCGAAACTTGTAAGGAGATTGTCGAACTCGATAGTCTGCCGAACTTTCGAAGTGCTCTAGGTTGAACAGAAGGGGGATAATCTCTCCTCGTGCAGAATATTCAGTACGAGTTCAAAATGGTGCAGTCGGAATTCCCAAGCGGAAAATGTTTGATTCCTCAAAATCCTGATGGCATATCAAATCCAAATTGCTCAACTGAAGTCCCGCCTGCAGAAAATTCTAGGGTCCATCCTCAATATACATAGACCCTACCCATGATACGACTCCAGCAGTCTCCGAACTGCATAATGTCCATTCTCAGATGCTCTCTTCACCGCATTCTCGTATTGCGTTTGTCCGTCCACCACGACACTTGCTCCAGCAGTAAGAAGTAATTGCACCATGTCGACCCTACCATGCTCAGCAGCCCCTTCCAAAGCTGTCCTCCCATAGACTTCAGCAGCGGGAGCGTTAACATCAGCCCCATACTCCAATAGCTGGTAGACAATTTCTAGAGAACCTTTAATAGCGGCAAATTGCAATGCAGTTGAGCCAGATTCTTTAGCTGGGGGTGCGTTCGCATCAGCTCCGGACTGAAGGAGGAGGTGGACTATCTCTTTCTCTCCATCCCTGCAGGCTATTTGTAAAGGGGTATGCTGTATAATGCCAAATACAGCATTTACATCGTTTTTTCCCCCCAGAAGACATTTGATCATTTCCAGTGTGTCAAATGAGTAGAGTAGAGTAGAGTAGTGGGTACTACTCATACTCTACTCAACCAAATAAAGCACTACTCATACTCTACTCATACTCTACTCAGACTACTCATGAGTATCTTGAGTAGTATGAGTAGTATATGCACGTGATGACGCACGTGACAGGCTAGCTTTATTAGGTAAAGCCTCGGGTACTCCCGCCCTAGCGCCACCTCGCTAGCCAATCAAGTGGTAGCGTCGCTTGGTAAGCGAACCGAACCTCGACGATACTTCTGGAATTACCTCGACTTAATAGCTTAATAATAATAGTAATTGTATTAGTAAAAATTAGAAATCAGGAGGCTAGAATCTTTGAACTAAGGGGATTCTTTCTAATTAGAAGAATAATTAAGAAGCTCTTAGAATATTATAATTTTCTATAAGAATACACTAATTTCCTTGATTTTTCTTTCTTCCCTATACTTCGATTACATATAATAACTCAACTATCACTCCTACTTATATACTTTCTACTATAAATATACTTACTTTTACTCGATATACTCGAAAATGTCTCAGTAATCTATAATTAAGACGAACTTAGCTCAAAATCATCCTGATTTTAAGTTAAAACCACTCGATGAGTAGCCTTTTCTTTTTAAAAGAGGCTATTTAGAGAAGGTATTAGATCCTATACAAGAGGATCCGGAAGAGGCTAGAACATGTACTATTAAGTGCTTAGTTCGAGGTTGTTCGTAAGTTAATATATTACTATTTAATAACTTTTTAACTAATAAATCTAATAGTAAAACATAGATAAATCAACGACTATACACTCAAACTAGTAATTACTATACCTATTTTCGGAATTCACATAAATCTATTAGTCTTAAGGCTATTGAGGGAGAAAATAGTAAGTTGCTCTATATTAAATAAGAAGCTAGTTTACTAATATAATAATTAGGTGAAAGTGAAGCTTCTAGCCAAGCTTCTCAGTCGACTATAACTAGCCTTTTTAATAGGCAATTAGGACAACGAGATGAAAGCTTTACTATTAATCACTTTAAGAGATTATTATTAAACTTTATTATTAATAATAATATCTCTTTTCGAGTAGTTACTACACCGAGCTTTAAAAAGCTTTTATCTTACTTAAATAAGTAAGTTATTATAAAATCCTCTCTATCTATATATACTAATACTTTATAGTCGAGTACCTACTATATATTCGAAAACCCTTACAGATGAACTTAAATTACGCTATGTCGAAAAGTGTTTAAATATTAAAGAGGAACTAAGAGAGAATATTAAATCTCAAGGGACTTTCTCTATTACTTTAGACGCTTGGACAGGTATAAATCAAAAGGCCTTTCTTGGTATTACTATATAAGTTAATAATTTATTAAATAAATCATTTTTTGAAGATATACTAATTCTATTTTAGATATTTTATAAATAAGGATTTTATATTAAAGTCTTATTTATTAGCTATGAAAGACTTAAACGATATACACTCTAGTGTTTATATGCTTTCTGTTTTATTAGAAGCTTTAAGACAATATAATATCGAATATAATATTACTAGGCAAGTAACTTTAATTCTATTTAAAATTATTACTTATTAACTAACTTATTATTAGTATTACTCGAGATAATACTAGCTCAAACGATACCTTATTAAAGGCTTTTATAAAGCATTATAATAAGGAAGGTATTAAATTTCAAGGAGATATTCCTTATATAGCTCACGTATTAAATCTAGTAATTCAAGATATCTTAAAAGCTCTTATTAAGAATAATTATAATACTTCTTATTCTACTAATTTATACGAGCAAGAAATAGAAGAACTTAAAGATAGAGAAGAAGAAGGAGAATAAGTAACAAGTAAGTTTCCTATATAATTAATTTATAAGAGATCTATTAATAAGTTTTAGATTTATCGATTTAGAGAAAGGTTAGAAAGACTATTATAGGTCTTAAATATAACTAAGAAAACTGACGGCTATTAGAAGCTTAGATTAAAGCTTTTAATATAGAAAACGCTCGATTCCCTCAACTTAGTAAGTAATTAATTAATCCTTTAATTATTAATTAATACTAATTACTTATAGATCAAAAAACACGGTGGTCTTTGACTTACTATATATTAAAGAACTTTTTATATATATATAAAGTTATTAAGGTCGTTATTAATAGCTCTAATTCGAAGACTTTTAAAAATAAAGGTCTAGTTTTAACTAATATTAAAATTACTTATTTAAATAATATTTTAAATATAATTTCAATATTTGTTAAAGCTACGACTAAGTTACAGGCCGAGAATTACCTTACTATATATTATATTATACCTGAGGTATATAAAATATATAATAAACTCGAGAGTTTTAAAAGGGAATTTAAAATAAGTCTTTTCTTAGACTCTTTTTATATTATTAATAATATTATACTAATATTTAATAAGACAAAGCATTTATAGATACTATTAATAAGGGCATAGCTAAACTTCGAAAATATTATCCTAAAATAGGCGTTTTAGATAATAAGAACAAAGCGCTATATTTAGCTCTTATTCTTAATCCTCGGATTAAATAAGAAGGATTAACTAGTATTAGTTTATCTACTAGTATATCTTCGGATATATATAATAGATTAAAGACTAATTATAATATATAAGTAACGTAGTTTATTAGTACCTTACGTATATTAGTACCCTATACACTTTTCTTGATTTCTTACCCCTATTACTTTAATACGCGTTTTCTCAATAACTACAAATATTAGTTCAAACCTAAGAAGCACGAATTATCTTAGCTATTAAAGCTATTCGAATATCCAAAAAACTAAGTCATTAAAAGGCTATAATAATCTACGAGGTCCCCGAATCTATACTTCGTCTTAGAATAAACGGCTATACTTTAATCCGCGACCGTCAGCTAATAGCTTAGAATTTAACTAAACTCGAAGAGTAAATTATTATTAATTATATACTCGATCGGGATTCTAGAGGGTTTTCCCTATAGTAGACTAATATAGAAGATATAGCGAATTAGTTATGAAAAACGTATTAAGTAAAACCTATTAGTAAGCTCTAGGTATATCGCTTTATATAACGCTACCTAGAGTTAAAGATATATTTTAACTACGTTTATAACTTCTAAAGAGCCTTATACGAAGATCCTGAGCTAATTAGCACGTGGTTCCGACTAGTAGAGAATATACAAGTGAAGTATAGTATAGTAGATAGCGATTTCTATAACTTCGACGAGACTAGCTTTATAATAGGCCTAATTATACCCGGAATAGTTATTACGTGTGCTAATTAATATAGTAGAGCTAAGGGAATATAGCTAGGTAATCAGGAATAGGTAATAGCGATTATTTGTATTAATAGTAAAGGTTAGGATATCCCTCTATTTTTGGCTATTTAAGGCATCAACTACCTCACGAACTAGTACTCTGAGACCGACCTCCTACGTAATTAGGTTATTAAACCTATAAATAATAGATAGACAAATAATAAGATAAGTCTAGAATAGCTAAAATACTTCGACAAATATACTACTCCTCGTATAAAGGGCCTATATTAGATACTAGTTCTAGATAGGTATAAGAGTCACGAATCGATTAAATTCTAAGACTATTATAAGTCCTATAATATTATAACTCTTGGATTACTTCTATACTCCTCTCATTTTACCTAACTACTCGATATTAGATATTTTAGTATATTAAAGCAGATATATAGCTAGTAAATTAAAGGCTTTATAAAAGCCTATATCTACCATATCACTAAGGTCGAGTTCCTTATAGCCTTCAAAGTAGCGTATCTATAGTTAATTATAGTCCAAAACGCCTAAGCTAGATTCCGCGGAACTAGCCTAATTCCCTTTAATCCTCAAGTAGTAATCTCAAAGCTTAATATTAAGTTACGGACTCTAATACCGACTAGCCCCCCTCTAGAGACGCCGACCCTTAGGTCTCTCAGATACTACGTAACCCGACCGACGCCCTTTCGTAGATAACTCTAGTTCGGGATTATATTACCTACTATTAAGGAAGCTCACTAATATCACTTTTTTCAATAGTCGCTATATTAGTAAAGGGTATAGAGATTTTGGCTCATGAGATGACCCTTATATCCACTAAGCTATATATACTTCGAGTAGTAAATAAAGTACTTTCTAAACGTCGGAGGGCTAAAAAGAATCGTATCCGTTAAGGGGGTATACTTACTATAGAGGATATATACGATATTTTAGCCTAAGAGGAGGTAGACGAGCAGATTCGACGTGATAAGCGCTCTAGAGGGGGTCGTCAGAACAAGGGGTAATTAAGCACGTAACACTATAGAAATTACGGGAAGACTAGTCATAATACGCGAACTTATTAAGAAGATATAGATATGTCTAGTTTATTAGATTCTAATTAGTTTTAATTAATTTAATATATAGTAGTTGAATAATCGTAGTTCAAAGTAGTAGGGTAGTGGAAAAGTACGTAGGGTACTAATATACGTAAGGTACTAATAAACCACATTAATTCCTTTTATTAATTATTAATAAATTAATAACTAACTATTTAACTTAGATATAAACACGATTATAATCTATCTTAAGCTAGATCTAATTCCTCGGATCTTAGTATAGCCGATTCCGACTCCAATGACTTAGATATATATATTACTAATTCATCTTCTAACATAGAGGATAAATTAGTAACTTATTTAGAAGAGAAGAGAGAAGATAAGAAAGTAAGTAAAATTCACTTAAATTATATTAAATTATTACCCTATACTCTCTTAATATTCCTTTATAAATTAATACTAATATATATATAGACTAAGCCCTTAGACTATTAGAAGTCTAATTCTACTAGATTTCTTGTTTTAGCTTTAATAGCTAGGAAATATCTAGGAATCCCGGCTTCCTCGGCTCCTAGTGAGAGATTCTTCTCTCAAGGTGCTCTTATTATTACTAAATTACATAATAGACTAAGTAAGAGTACCTTTGAGATGATATCTTGCTTAAAAAGCTGGGGGTTATTTAATGATGAATTAGAAGAGGTTAAAAAAGAAGAGAAAAGAGAGAAAAAACAAGATTCTAAGGAGGATAATCAGTTTATTATTATAGAAAATTAGTATTTAACTAGTTTTATATAAGCTCTATACTATATTTATCCTAGCTACTTAATAAGTACCTTACTTATTTAATAATTATTAAGTAAACCTTAGTTTTATTATAGTCACGTGACTACTACTCATACTACTCAAACTACTCATGAGTATATACTCTACTCTACTCAGATTTTTTGGAGACTATACTACTCATATTCTACTCACGCTACTCATGAATATTCATGAGTAGTATGAGTAGTATGAGTAGTATGAGTAGTATGAGTAGTTCTTTGACACACTGGATTTCTTTATCATGATTTTGCACTGCAAACTGCAGAGGGGTTCTGTCTGCATTTGGTGGGTAAATCCCTGCTGATATGGAATATATCGGTAGAGTAGGTGTGGTCTGTACGTGTACTTGCCGATAGACTTCGATGTCCTCTTTATCCTCTTCCGAATCTTCTCTTAACTTCTGCTCAAATAGCTTCTCTTTAGAATCGCGGTCTGATGTTGCATCCCAGCCACTCATGCTTTCATCGTTAAATAAGTTGCCTGAGCTCCGATTTGTGGGTCCAGAAGGAGTTGACTTTCGAGGTGTGAGTACGGCCCACCGTCCGCACTCAAGACATGTTTGACCTCCATTCTTGACCTGCACTCCAGATAGAGAAGCTTTGCAGCTTGGAAATGGGCAGATCCCATCCTTCGCGTCAAGTTCATTGAGTATCATGGACATCGACAGGTGGTCATCTTGCTTGATGGCATGCTGCCAAGAAATCTCTCGTAACAGTCTGCCACCCCGCGCATTCATGATCAAGTACTGGCCAGTTTCGACCTGGGATTTCCCTTGTTTATCGTTGAAGACCACACCTATCATCATCTTGAAGGTTGGCCATTGTTGGCACAGTTGGTAAGGTAAAGCCATCGTGTCTCCTAACGCGTCCGTGAACTGTACAATCGGCAGATTGAGTCTCATCGGAAGACGGGCTTCTATTCGCTGAAGGCTGTTGTAAATTCCGGAGAACAGCAGCATAAGCTTGGACATGGATTCCCGCATATCCTTCGTGAGCCTGGTGAATAGCTCAAAAATCCTGCTTAACTGCCTCATAATGAGTTGAATGTTCGCCACACCTGAGGTTACTAAAGCCAATATATTAGTAGCTATAGTGAGGACAGACGTAGTTTGTACTCGGGTGTTGGTGACTGTGGTTTGAATAGCTTGGAGTATCGCATCTTGATTTTCAAGGCGCTCGTTGGCGTTGTCGGTCTTCCCTCCCAAGCTCTCGAGAAGGGCAGTCTGATCTTGCAGGTGTATTTTTGTCTCGAGCTGGTTTCCAATTGAGACTTCAACGTGACCTTTCACCCCTTCAAGAAGTCGCTTATGCGCTAGCATTTTACTCTCCAGTCCACATACCATCTGCTCCCTTTCATTTTCGGCCACTGTTATAGATCTAACCGTTTGAGTCATCAGAAGCAAGTTGATTACAGCAACATGACTTCCTAGAACCGATCTCAGCTCTTTAATTTCGTCTTTATACATCATGCTGAACTGCATTCTCCGAGCAAGGCCTTTATACCTATTATCTCTTGCGTTGAATATGCCAAGCCGGCTTTCGAACTTCGATATCTTGGAGAGGAACTCTTCCAGCGGTCTTTTGCATGTGATTGTCGTAGCTCGAATTGCGCTAAGGCTGATAAGCTCATTCTTATCTGGTTGGAGATTTTCAAGCTGAGCAAGTGCACGCCTGAGGGCTTCGAGTTCGAGAAGAAGGCCCTGGTATTGGGGGGCAGCTTCGCCATTCTGCATAGTGGAACAAAGTCAGTAATTTTCTTCATGATAGACGTGAAAGCTTACGTCTTGGAGCTCAACAACGATCTGCTTGATCAATTTCCCAACTGCAATGAAGTCGCCGACCCCAACACCCACCAACGGGATGGGCATGTTGTCTATTCTATGCCACGAAGTAGAAGAAAGTTTGTTGAAGCCAATAGCTAGAAATTCACAGACCCGCCGGCTCGAGTCTTGTGGTTTTACTCTTTCTGGCTGATCGCAATTTCCTGGGATTTTGTGAGTATGAGGACAGCCTCGCCCGTTGGGGGAAGCGCCTCGTGCACGGGCCACACTAATTGACCCTGACTCATCATACCAACACAGCCAGTGGCCTCAGAGTAGTGAACATTGAAGCTGCTCTGAAAGTCGAACGAAGTTTCCTCGGAATGCTAAAGGATTTGTTCCACTTGAACCTGCAATTTGTCTAGACAGAACTCTCCTAGTATTGTTCTTGTGACTGGATAATCATCTCGTATATGCCTGCTGGTCAGTGTCTCGCTAGTATCAGTTTGAGTTCAAATAATTACTTGAATGGGAGAGATATATGTCCATCAATCTCTGTCTGAGGCAGATTTGTTTGGCTAACGTAGGAGTGCTGGCCATCTTCTGACAACGTTTACATATTTTGTCCACAGAACACTGCGGCTCTCCCATCAGTAAACGAACCGGTCAGGAAGTACAAAACGTACCGCAATCTTACGTATCTGGCATTGCCAGCATGCTCCTATCTTTCTTACTTGGCCGACTTTCTTCCTCCCTTCCACGGTATAAGCTTTCTTACCCTTCGATACTGTTGTCTTTGGGTATTTACTTTCAAAGGTCGTCATCAACTGCTCGGGAGGAGGTAGGAAGGGGCGTGGTTCCAAGACAGTTCCAGAAATGCCTAGTCGCTCGGAGGTAATGATATATCCAGAAGTTGACCCAGTTCCGCCAGAGCTTTGTAATTTGTTTTGAGACTCAGAGCTCTGCTGTGGACGAGAATCCAAAGAATGTTCTATGCCGTCGAGTTCTGGATAGAGTTTGGTTGGTAGATGTTCAGAGAAGTGTCTCCTACTAGCTCCGATATTGCTAATTACTGATGACTTGCTTGATTTTGGCGCGCCCATGACTTGGTTACTGCAATGCTCATCTGAAGGCGAGTCAGAGAAGAGTGATCCGAAGGGATCTAGAGAAGTATCTTCAACCATCGACATCGATGAGGAGCCGAGAAAGAAGTTATTGTTCTGAACATGACTGATTTGCTCCAGAGTGTTTGGAAGATCGAACAAGCTAAGGTCGGAATCTACCTCTGAGTGTAGGAAAAATGGAAGTTGGTGATGGGTGTCGAAGTGGGTTAGTGAAGCCCTAAAAATTAAAAAATCTGGGCTACCGACCCCCTTGTAAAAAGGGCCACTGACTCGGTGGCCTAATAAAAAAAATGCGGAATATATCTTAGGAAATTGCTAGTGAATGATATAATACTCTAATAGGTGTCTGCTTTTCCAGTGCCGCCTTCTTAACATCCAGTATTTGTGCCAGATCCAATATTGTCCTTGTTATATAGTTTATGAAAACCCCCGTCACTATCGGTCCATCCTGCAAGGCCTGTATCTTTACAGTTGTTCCAGAAATCCTTTCCGTCCAATTCGGTATGGACACCATAACAAGCACCATTGCGGAATTCGCCCTAAAATATAGTTAGAGAAACGATAAAGAACAATTATGTCAGGAAACAAACATCTGCCGGATAATTGTATTGGCACACGGCTTTGGTAAGGGTAGCAACATATTGCCACTTCCCACTGCTTAGAACGCAGCAGACAAGGCCATTGTGCCGTGAGGCAGACACTCTGTATCAAAGTTAGCAGGAGATCAGACCAATCTCAAAAACACAGAACATCAGGCATCCGTTGCCTGATGGACTTGTACACTTACATGGCTGAGGTTGAGAGAATGGCCAAGGCCTCGAGAACTTTGATGAAATGCATATTGCTCTTCTAAACCTTCACGTTTTGGAGATTAGAATTAATGTTTTGCGACTTTGAGTAGACGGTTCACGACTTGAACTGTTGTTAAATCATTTGACTATATAGCGGCACGTAGATATATATACCTATTCGTACAGCGATATTCATCACGCTAAGGGTATCGTATCACCTACATTAGGATAAAGTGTAATGCGGAGCCGAAGGCCACCAAAGCAGTATAGAGAATCGGGTTAACGGGAAACTCGTCGGAATCACCGATAGTACATACCGATCGTAACACCGACAAGAAGTTACACGGCTATACCGATAGAGACTATTGGAAACCCGAAACAGCAAGCTGCGACCAGAAACACGGTAATTATCTTAAGATTAATTAAGTCTGTCGGGTTAATGTCTTTATTAGTACAGTGTAGGCAGTGAAGGTAATTACATTAATAGGACCGTCGTCGGAATCACCGATGGTCGGCACCGACCACGGCATCAATGAAACCTAGAAGCCCGATAGCTAAGTTATTTATTATAGGAGCAAGTTACTTAAGAACCGTGTTTTTTACTCCTCATTATTCGAAGAGCATCGAAAATTAAAGCTATACACTATTGAAATGTACTTTACACGTCTTTTCGTCTTCGCGGCCACTGCTCAAGCCATTTCAGTCAACTATGCTCTAGACCATCGTGATGTGGTTGAAGGATACTCGTCAAACGTGTCAGGCGATATCCTATTTGGAGATGCCGTGCAAAGCGGATTGGCGTCCATTCAGCCTTTTAGAGACAGTGTTTACGTCGAATTCCCAATTCCATCTTTGACGAGTAAGTAGTATAACCGAGAATTCGAGTGCTTGGGAGTGTTAATACAGCTTATAGGAGACACTAACAAGGGCGGCTTGCTCTTGAAATGCCCATATACTTCGGCAATGGGTAAGGCTTTTTGTGTTATGGTATCATTTCGGGAATACTAATATTATAAAAAGCTTGCTTCGCACTGATGACTCTCACAACGTGTAATTGTCTTGCGGCGTACGTCTCATATAATGCGGCAAATGAGGGTATGTCATCTACCTATAATAGAATAACCTTAATACTAAAGAAATATAGCTGTGGTTTCAAGGGCGAGGGTTGGTTCTTGTGGAGCACTAGGTGTTCTAACGGCAAGTATTTTCGTATTTCTGATAGACCGTTGAGTACTAACAAAGAGATAGACTGCTAATTGCCTCAAATGTGTTCAAATTTCCTAGGGTACGAAGGATAGGGCAATTACAGTCTATTATAAATAGAAGGTCAGGCGCTTAGAAAGCGTTTAGTTATATAAACTCTATCTTAAACTCTATCTCAAGTGCTTCTTTAAGTAGTAGTACCCCCGAGACGCGGGGATAGAATCGACTATCCTCAGCTATATATTAAAGCTTTTTAATACTTCTGACTTATATACCGCTCTCTATCTAATATATCTATACTTAAAATGCTTCTGCCTATTATTCACAAGACGATTGCCGCTCGCGGCCCTGTCGAAGCCCTCGCTAGAGACAAGACGAGGAAAGTATAACCAAGCATTAAGGAAGCTAGAACAAGCTGCTTTTAGGAGCTAAAATGGCCGCTCAGGTTACTTAGGCTTAGGCTGCGCATTTTGGCCCCTAACGGGTACTCATGGGGACCTATGGGCCCGTGCCACCCCTGGCTTTAGAAGATCTAAGGAGTAGAAATATTAAAAGTTGTTAGATTCGCAAATAGTATTAATTGCACTATTAGCTTTAATTGATCCTATAAGTTTTAAGCGAGATTTGATAAAGATGCACGTCCTCATAGGTCGCCACCGGGCACCCGTTACGTAGCTTACTTAGGCTTACTCTACTGTGCGTCTAGGCCGTGCCTAAGCGAAGTTCGTGACATTTAAGGTTTTTAATATCCAATAAGCCTAGGAGCTACGCCTTTAGTCTAATTTCGAGTATGTCACTATAGACATATAAGCTAACTAGTTAAATTTAAGCAAGTTTAGAATAATATATAGAGCATTATTATAAAGGTCCTAAACCCTTGCTTAATAGGAACCCTAGTTACCGTGGTGTCTAGAAATGTAACCTAGCCACAGGATACAGGTAACAGAGTCTATAGGGATCGATGTTTTAGGATAGACTATAGGTAGTAGAATATAGGTAGTATGCCTTATAGAACAAGCATTAAAACCCTATAATTTCAGTACCTGTAGTTACGCTACTGCTTATTAGCTAATAAAGATTAGTAACCGAGAATTAACTAGTTTTAGGACTTTTGTAATAATGCCTCATATATAAACTCTACTTTATAAGAGAAGTAGCACTAGCCCCAAGTTCTAGAGAATGAACCTATAATCCTTATAGATAGTGATATAGCAAATAATTAAGTAAGAAATATAAAATATTATAGTAATAAGAGAGGCTTTTAATATTACCCCTATTATAGTTAATAGTAATATTTAGGCTATAAGTCGGGTCGGGTTTCGGGTACCTACCTAACGGGACCCGATGCAATTTTTTTTAACTAATCCGAAACCTAGTAGGCTAACCTGACCCGACTCGCAGCCTATTAATATTATAAGTTAGACCCACGTATAACCCGATAAGGAACCCGATATATACAGAAAAGATATTTCATCCGAAGCCTAGTAATAAAGTTAAACTTGCAGCAGATCTCCTGTGAGAGCTGTGATCAAAAATTCGCGAGATATACTATATGAATAAATCGTAGTAAAAGTTGTTTTAGTTGGTCTGATATACGTGAAAAATGTGCTGGGATTCCGGCACCTCGTGTTGTTGACTTTCAAGGCCCAGAGCTAATTAATCTAGTTTAAAATACGATTGCTATTTGCAAGGTCTGCGTGCAGTACACTCACCTAATATGTTTTATAGTCTTCATAGCAGACCGTTGCAAGATAGCCTACTTTGCATAGATGGATCGCTGGATTGTGACGAGCATTTTTAATACCACGTCGGATCTTATTAGTACAACTGTCAAGAATTATAACTCGTCTGAGCTTAAACCTTACTGCAAAGAGAGCAGATGGAAGTGGAGAGGCTGAAACGGTTCTGGAGTGTCAAATCTGCCGGGAGGAACCGTGGAAAACCGTGACTGAGTGTGGCCAAGAAGCTAGAATCAGGGGATTAAGAATAGGTCACAGTCATAAAGACTATGGTGATTAATGGCACTCATGTAGCACCTCTTATTTATCTTCTTTAGGAAGGTTTACCATATTGTCTAATTTAAGCACTTGCAGGGTAAGTAGTTAACAGACCGGCATATTGTTGTGAGCTCGAGATTGGGCTGATGTGGATTTAAAAAAAACATTTTATAAAGAGACCAAACGCTCTATAGTGGGTGAGTATAGGCTCTTAATCATGGACTAGTACTTGTGCCATAATACAGTAGAATATATCAGCTTCCGTAAGGAGTACAGCATTATCACACTATACATGCCTCCAATTTTCTGGTCTTCTGCATTTATGCTCGGTTTTTTGATTTGGAATTAACCCAACGGCGGGTCGTACGCGTTACCACCTACGCTACACGCCGATGACTTGATTGGTTGAGTGATTCCATATTTCTTATATACCGGAGTTAGGCTCGGCGATGCTTAATCTTTGTTCGATTAAAGTAGCAGCCTTCATTATTTGTTCCAAGAGATATCTCTGTATGTTCCGCGCGGTTTCACCTGTCAGACAAATCCCACCAATAGCTACATTTGCATCTAGAGCTATAGCATTCGTGCCGAAGTCAGCAAGCCGCTGCTCAATCTTTAAAATTGCTTTGCGCATCATCCGTGCTACATCCTTGTAGAATGAGACTGAGACACAATGTTGACAAGTCCCTGCCTCCGAGCAGTCGTGAAGATACTGCAAACTGCTTGCAAGTAGATAGTCTATCCTCTGATTCACTGTTGCCTCCTCAAGTAATGGTAGAACGGCAACATATGTCATGGATAATACAAAACAATTGTGGCTGCCTGAGTCATTCATCATCGTGAGCTGCTGTAATTGTCTGAAGGGGCTCGGAGGTGGTAAGCAAGGCGATAAATGCGATATATCTTGGACATTCTGTTGAGAGTCGGCATTGACAGTAACTGCACAGCATTAGCGAGGCTTCTCAGACTATATATGGTACTTTCCGACTGAATTACTACAGCTGCCAAACTGCGTGACCTAGCCAAAGTATCAGTTGCTATTGTTATTACCATAGCATATAAGGCAATATACCTGGTCAAAATCAAACGCGAGATCTCCATGCAATTCCATGCTGCCATCCAGCACCTCATTCTGGTGATTGCCGTCTATTGGTGGTTGGTGCAAAAATCCACGATTTGTGCGTCGTGCTCTGCGGGAGGTCTTTCTTATACTATATTTGCACAAAAAGTCCAGATTCGTACAACGTACACATGGAAGGCCTCCCATACATCTTACTTTGCTTCTAGTGCATTCGTCACACACTGTTCTGTAGCTAGGTTGTTGATCAGGAGCTGATAAAGCTGCAAGATTCATCGCATCTTCAATAGACATACTAATTGTGGAACAATGGGGTTGTTCTTATCGCTGGTGTGGAAATAGATACGTCTGATCTGTTAAAAATAAGGATCGGATAGCAGACGTCTTCGAGCACAAGCTTGCGTCCTATCTAGTAAGTAAGTCCAGTGCATTTCTGCTTAGTCTAGCTTATTCGGCGCGCAGAATATATACTATTCGTGTTTCGTCGTTCTGAATTATTACATCGACGCTTAGTAAGGTATTCCGTATACTTTCTCGAGGGATAAATAAACACACCCCTAAGGGTTTGTGACTTAAGTGAAGTCTATAGAAATTCTTAGAAAGCAGCTCACTCACTAGCCAAAAACCCTTGATGCGTCTATACTCTAGAACCCTTAGGGGTACATTTATTTATCCCTCGAGTAAAGTAGGGTATCTTTCGAAAATTACCAAGTTTTAATAGAGTTCTATATCTATACTAGCCTAAAACTTTAATTTATGGGTCCTTGAATCGGCATGCTCACATCGGCTAAAATATAGTAATAAGGTTACTATGGGGAAACTAGCTAACTAAGGTTATAGATACTTCGTATAGGCCCGAATAATCCCCTATTTTGTGCCCGTGTGACTCCCTATACTCTTTAGATACTTGGTAATACGGAGATTACGGCATAAAGTAACGGGATTACAGGGCTTATAGCGGGCACGGTACCTTAAATCACACCCTGGAGTCCGCTAAGACCCCTATACGAGCGTAAATGCCTTGTAATCCCGTCATTTAATGCCGCGTTCTCTGTACTGAATTTAAACACTCGTCTCATATTAAGTCTTTTTATTATAATAGGGTTTTTGGGGTCGGGATGAAGATTAATAGCTCTATAATACTAAAAAGTAGTGATTTAGGTCTAAAAAGTAGTATGAGAACTATTAAGTACTATTTACCCCCTTAAATAATCTATACTTATAGTGTTGCATGGCAACTACGTGCTCACGTGTGCTTATGTCACATGACCCCACTCACTGTATTTAAGCTCTGGCTACTCCGTGCTATACCTCTCTTTCCTTCAACATCTAGATTATCACACATTATTATAATATAACCATATTTATATTATAATAATTAGTAGTAATACTCATTCCTTAATCGATTTAATCGAAGCCTCTAACCTCGATACCTCGATTCCTCTATACCTCCTAGCAAGCCCTCCAAAGCAACTGCTTTAACTAGTCGATCTCTTTACTGAGCCATCGATCGGAAACCGTTACCCTTAATTCGATCTAATCGAAACCTCCAAACTTCGATTACCTACGAATACCTCCATACCTCCTAAAAAGCAAGCCCTCCAAAGCTCTACTCCATCCAATCGGTCGATCTCTTAATTGAACCGTCGACCACACCGTCAAATCTGTAATCGATCGATCTATACGGGAGGAACTACTTCCCTCTCTATAGGAGATAATTACGAACTAGCTACAGCTTCAGCTATCGTAATCGCGATTCTACACCTGCTCCTCCTACGATCAAACGTCCTACGAGCGAACGTCCTGCAATCGAACGTTCTGCTATCGAACGGCCCTCTATAGCTTATCGATAGCTCCCTCCTGTTCTCCCTCCTACTATCGAACAGCCTTCCATAGCTTATCGACAGCTTTCCTCTCCTCCTGCCGTCGAACAGCCCTCTATAGCTTATCGATAGCTCCCTCCCAACGCTTCCGCACCATAAACGACCTCTATATCAGCTATGGCGTATATTAACGTTGTAATAGGCCCTCCTGTTCCTGCTCTCCTGTCGACGAGCCTTCTCCTCCTCTCCTGCGCTCCCTGCGTATCGAATACATATATACGGGACACTAGATAAGATGGAATTAGGCTATTTTTGAGTCCTTTTAGTGGAATTAGACTGTCTTTTGATTTTTATCGCGTTTTTGAGCTTTTCAGGTAGAAATAGCTCGATTTCCTGTCTTTTGCGAAACTTGGTCTGTGCGTAGCACGTGGAGTACCACGTGATCTCTTTCTTTTGAGGGGGCATATATTGTATGGTAACTACGTGCTCACGTGTGCTTATGTCACATGACCCCACTCACTGTATTTAAGCTCTGGCCACTCCGTGCTATACCTCTCTTTCCTTTAACATCTAGATTATCACACATTATTATAATATAACTATATTTATATTATAATATATAAGCCCTAATTATACTTAACTTATTAGGAAATTTTACTATAAGCTTAAGGTTACTTTTACTAAACTTCGTTAAGTAATAAGGGCTTATAAGTATAGATTATTTAAGGGGAGAGGATAATAGTTATTAGGTACTATCCCTAACTAAACTAGATCTTTTAATTAGTATAATATAAAAAAATCAAACTAATTAATTATTTTTTAATTAATTTAGATTAGTAGGTTTATTAAATTAAGACTAAATTCTAATCTAATTTAATTTAATTATTTAATTAACTTCTAAAATATATTTATTATACAATAATAAAATTTAATTCTTCTTTATTTAGCTCTTTATAATTAGCTTTTTCCTCTTCTTTAATATTATTTTTTATTATATATTAGCTTTTTAAATATATAATTATATTAAAAGTATCTTTATTAAGCTTATTCCTTAATTTAGTAATATTTAAAGCTTCTTATAAGAAAAAACCTTACTATTAGCTAAAGTACTAGAAATAGTTAAATATTATTTTAAAATTAGGCCTTTTTATTAGCGAATCGGGCCCCTCGCTTAGCCCCGATAGCGCCCGATTCCTAAACCGCTCGTATTAACAGATGGGATGGATCATATCGCCACTAACAAGTCATATTTCGGCACGCTACTCAGGGAACCTTAGGCGTTTTCGATATTGCAACACTAAAAACAAATTCCAGGAAAAGGCGCTTCTTGCCACTATCGATGCAAGCTACCAGTTGGCCCGAGTTGTAGTCTCCCTGATAGGAAGCAAGTTTGGGTTACTGAAAAAGAGAACAATACGCTCCTCGCGTTTGATTCTATGAAAATAGAGACGGACCACTCAAACCCCCTTCTCGTTGCCGTGCCAATGGGTACTTCTCCTGTCGGCCTCACGTTCGTCAATAATGGGCGCCATATGGTGACCACAGACTGGAAATGGTTCAACTGTACCCACACAGCCAGTATCCTCAGACTAGTGAACACTGAAGCTGCTCTGAACGTCAAACGAAGTTTCCTCAGAATGCCAAGGAGATTGCTCCTACTAGAATCTGCAATCTGTCTAGACAGAACTCTCTTGGTCCTGTTTTATAATTTGATAGCGAGGCTATTCAAAACGCCGATATTGATTATCTAAATTGGGATATGGGACCGGATGGATATCATTACACTGCCTGATGACTATTACCAACTCTCAATAACATCAAGGATCTTGTTTCGGAGCTGAAGACAGTTTATGTATTTCTCATTGCATCTCGCAATTTCAGCTAAGCTTTGACAGTACGCTGGCACGGCTTGGTCAGGCTGGTCACTCTTCCAATTTGAGTCCGCGGCTAGCCGAACAAGCATGCGACATCAAATCGGATCGTGTTCTTTTTCAGGGTTTGTACAGTCCGGGCAGATTTCAAAGCGAAAGAATGGGCACGTTAGGGCGATTGCGGAAGTCCATCCAAAAGATCCCGAGCGGCGTAAGGAGATTGACAACACGGGCGCACAGAGAAGCATTTCTCGCGCATGAGTACTCAAAACGGCTAGACCGGGAGCTCTCTTTACCAACTAGAAACCATCCGCAACTCACGATGCGTGAAACTTTTCGGATGGCTCTGCACGGACGCAGATCTCACCCAATCTCAGGCTTACATTCAAATCTTGGCGGAAGAAACGTTGTTTCATGACCGCTCGGGACAACTTGAGATGCCACTTCCATCAACACAAGTGTTCTCCGTCTATGCGTAGCATAGTCTCATCTTCTTTTGGGCTGGAGTCGCGAGTCTATCCAAACTTTCACGCGTCCATTCGGTCTTGCGATGAAGCGCAATGCCTTCCGCAGGCAGGATATAGATCACGGAATCGAGCCAGAAAGTAAGTCTGCTTATCTTCAAGTCACTCTTTTGCAACTCCCCTTTCTAGTCAATTCAATCTGTTTCCAGATAGTACTGTGTAATCCAACTTCGAAAATAATGCATTCTTCATTCTTTACCTTGGCCTTTGCCGCCATCGCCGCAGGCCATGGCATAATCACTTCTCCTACCGCACGTTCAGCCGGTGCTGCCATGAAAGCAGTCTGCGGTCAACAAGTCACCAACAACCTCCAATCAAACGAGTACGGAGACATACAGCAACTCATCGGTATCGGCGCCTCACAGAAGGACTTTGACCCCGCTTCATGCGACGTCAGTCTTTGCAAGGGCCTGCAGTTCGACGACAACTCTGCCAACATTCAGAACTTCACCGCGGGCCAGGTAGTTACTATCAAGGTCGATATTCAAGCTAAGCATACCGGCACAGCGAATGTCTCCATTGTCGATACGGCGTCGAACACGATGATCACCAAACAGCTCATCTACTTTCCAGTATATGCGAGTACAGCGACAGATATTCCAAAGAACCAGACACAATTCAACATCACAATGCCCGACGTCAGTTCACGGTGCTCGACGGCGGGGGCCTGTGTTGTTCAATGGTTCTGGGACTCTAGAGAATCCGATCAAACTTACATGAGCTGTATTGATTTTATAATGTGATGGGAGAGGCTGGAAAGGAGTGGAAATGACGCGGCAGGCGAGCGGAGCATTTTCAAGGTCCTCTTTTTGTCTGGGTTTTGTAATTTCCTTCGTCTACCTGTATTTCGGGGCGGGGAGTAATGTAATGGCGGTAGAAGATACCCAGGGTGCATGCAAAATAATCAATTTCGTCCTTTCTCTTTCGCCCCCTCTATAGACTATCTGTTATCAAATAACATTTGTCAAATCCTTTCCCATAAAAATTATCACAGCACTAATGCTATCATTATTCATCTCTTCACTTATCCACGCTGGATTTCCTTAAATAACAGCAAACCTCATATGGGAATGTTCTCATGGTATTTTCCATATCCATTTTTGGACCTGGGCTGCTGCTGCTTTAGCCTGAGCTATGGGCGAGCACGGCATGAGCACGCGCTAAATAAGCCTGAGCATGCAGTAAAGAGCTATTTTGGTACCCAGAGGACCCGAAGCGGCCCGTTTTAACTACCTTGAGACCCGGTTACAGATAATCAGGGGAGAGGATATGGTATTGAGAGAGCAGGTGTGCACGGAGCAGTATGTGTATAGCTTGTCCTCGCCTAAGGTGCACGCTCCACGGTTACACTCTCCTCATCTTGTCTCTATAAGGCAGCCCCATTTTGGCTCTAACCAGGATTACTCCGGAACCATTTTTGGATACATCCGCTTATATGCACGTAATAAGTAAGGTTAAGCGTCTCAGCTTATCGAAATTTGCTTATATTATCCGCAGATTGGTTGGAATGGGATACTAAGGAGGCTATTATTGAGGAGGCAGGGAGTATATTGTACTTAGAGGGCCGAGAGAGAGGTATTTAGTATAACGGCACTAGCTAGGGTTATATGGGGTTGGCTATTACTTGACTGGTTTTACTAGTCAAGCCAGCGTTTCAGTTATTTCAGCTAGTACTTTTCCCCTTTTCTCTCCTTTTCTCCTCTCTCTCTCTCTTATTTTTGGCCTTATATTTTATAAGACAGGAATTGGAGATGTTTATGCCTTGTTCCATTGCTCCAGCTCCGCCGTCACATTCAGGGCCTTCTAGGGTAGATTGAGAGTGATATTCAGGCTGGAAGAGATCGATATAGGCGGCCAAAAAAGGGCAACATTACTTGCACACCGCCACATCCTAAAGGGGTAATGTGGCTTAATTATAAACCACCCTAGTCCAAAAGGGGAGGGGATATGCGGTGGTGTGCAATTATTTAATCAATGGGGGTGTGTTTGTATTAGGAGCCCTTAGCTCGTTTCAATACTGCACAAGAATGCTGGGATAGTGACCCCACTCGACATTTGTCAGCCGACTGCTTCTGCTGCTAAGCCGCAATTTTCCGTGTTTACTGTCCCATTCTTTCCTTCAGCAGCACTCGGGTCCAGATCGTATCGATAAGTCAAATCTTGAGTTGTAAACTATCCTCAATAAACACAACATACTTGGATAAACATTCTATATCTTTATAACTCCGCGGTGATGCCTGATGTACAGTCGAATATACATTTCCTTGCTAAAGACAATGTCTATAAAAAGGAAAAGCCGTATACTTTACGATATCCTAGCGAAGATGAGCTCCCTCAAACCAATTTCAATCCCGAGAAACACGAAAATATCACAATCCATGATCTAAGAGGCCAGGAGTCGTCTTTCTCTTATGAAAAAAACGGCTTCACGGTCATGCAACTTAACAGCCAGATGGCGTACGCAGACTTTGGTAGCCGAGAGATGATCAAGACCTTCTTCTTAAAGGAAGTTGGGGCAATGCTTCGGAGCGTACTCGGGGCATCGATAGTCCAAGCTCTTGAGTATATAGTAGGTCGAAGCATCGTACTCTTCTCGAACCTGAAGGCGTATTGATATGCTCTTAGATTCGGAAGCGTGATCCTGAATTTCCTGTCTCGACCGGACGGACTTATCATTACAACCAACCAACTTCAATGGCACACATTGGTGAGCAGCGGATATTGCCCTAGCCTTTGTCTGTCTGGCATGGGATTAAGAGCTTACACAGTCTCTAGATGCGACGCCGCCGTGCACCGTTGCTACTGTAAAGAACCTGAATGAAGAGAAAGCTTCTGAATATCTCAAATACAGATTCCAATATGTCAAGTGAGTGCCGACGGTGCCACCTCCTGGAATACTAACTGAACATCTTCCAGCATCTGGAAGCCTCTACGGGGACCACTCCGCGATTGGCCTCTCGCGTTGTGCGACCCGACAACAGTAGAGGTGGACAGCGATCTAATGCCAGCCGATCTTGTCTATTCCGACTACGTTGTGGAGAACTACCAAGTACATTTCACACCAAAGCAGAAATGGTACTATCTCGACAACCAATTGCCTTCTGAGATTATTGTCTTCCGGCAGACGGACTCGGATACGCGAGCAGGCCTTGGTGAGATCCAACCACAGATGATGCTAGGCGACGATGCATAGATCTTGGAGTTACTGACCTGCGTACTAGGAGTGCCTCATGCGTCTTTCGAAAACCCCTTGAGTTCACCTGACGAGAGCCCAAGAGAAAGTATCGAGGCTCGCTTTCTTGTATACTACAAGTGATAGGGATGGATAAGGACGGGTTTTAGATTGGGCCTAACACAAGACGGAGCAGCTATTTGGAAATTATTGCTTGCAGCCTTGCTCTTTGGTTTCACAACTTCGCTTCTTCAAGAAAATTATCTGACGACATCGAAAAACATTTTCATGCTGGTGATAACCCTATTTGAGCCGGGGATTGAAAAATGGCTTCAACAATGCGGGATATATGCATTTCGAGGAAAACCCGAAATTTCTGTTCCGGCCCTGATAATCTCCCCAGAACCCTTCCAAGCAATTCTCCTCTCAAACATGTACAGCCAACCCCCTACCATTCATGAGCTCCACTTCTAGGAGGGGCTCATGAGATGCACTGCACGGCACTATTTCTTTCCAGTAGGAGCAGGATCCCCAAGTGGCACGCTGGCTCGACCAGTTGCGCCTGCACCATTGCCGTCTATGGTGATTCTCTCTCCCTTGCGGAATCCGAAAGCGATCAGCTGACCCTCGTGGGCCTTTTTCGGCGGCCAATGGGATTTCCATGGCTGCGTGAGCGGAGCAGAGTCTGTTTTATCTGACATTCTGTCCTCGCCAAGTTTGGAAAGCTGGGATGGCAACATGGGCGCTAGTTCTGTAGACTCAAGAGTATGGATAGTTTGAGTGTGAGACGGGTTGCCAAGATTGGATGGGGGTGAGCTGTCCCTTATCACTGCGCTGCTTAGATGTTAGTACGAGCAACTCAAAATCTACCTGCGGTACACGTGGGCTTATGGGCCTAGGAAAGGCTCGGGTGACGTGGGTTCGAGGAAGTTTCCACACCCCCACGTACGATACGGTACGTCTACTTTCAATGGATAGTGTGGTCGGTCTGATCAAGGCCATAATATTGTTGCAGGTAGTGTAGACGCGGAACTCGATGTTCCGAGATTTAAGCCGCGGGCGGCTTGTCGCGCGTGTAACGTCAGGACCGCAGAATGGAGTAGCGATGTATTATCTAAGTGGTCCGGCTAAAGCGACGCTGATAATAAGCTCTGGTTGGGGAAGGAGGGCGTCTAGCTAGCGTGTTTCGCTTACGATTAGCATCAACGGCCTAAGGCAGCCGCAGGGCCTTACTCCGTACGTCCTGGAATCGACACCTTTCTTTTCCTACTAGCTACTTAGGGTTCGGCCAAAAGTGAAGTGGTGGCATTTGTCTACCATATTATTTATTCTTCGCACCACAGGCTCCGATAAAGCTTCAAAACTCCTAGGCATCTCCCACTTCACAACCCCGGAGATGAGGAACCATCCCCTCCACAAGCCCCAGGGCTTGGCTGGCATAGTCAATAAATTTCGTCCCGACTTGCGGCCGTTTGAGGACCTCTACAAACACATCCACTCTCACCCTGAATTGGGCACCCAAGAGTCTCAAACGGCTTCTCTTGTGGCTCGGCATCTCAAGGATCTTGGCCTCGATGTGAAAGAAGGCATAGGTGGGTACGGCCTTGCCGGTATCCAGCGCAATGGCGCCGGTCCCGTCGTTCTTATCCGTGCAGAACTTGACGCTCTTCCGGTGCGAGAAGAAACGGATCTCCCCTACGCGAGCAAAGTGCACGCGCGAGACCGCGATGGAGTCGAAAGACCGGTGATGCACGCCTGCGGTCACGACCTCCACATATCCTGTCTCCTGGCGACCATGCAGCTGCTCAAAGCTGCCGCGTCCTATTGGCACGGAACAGTGATCTGTGTCTTTCAGCCGAACGAAGAGGAAGGGAGGGGTGCCGCAGCCATGGTCCACGATGGGCTATACGAAAAGGTCCCCGTCCCCGACGTGATTCTCTTTCAGCACGTCGACCATCAACGTACGGGCACCGTGTCGATCGGTTCGGGCGCCACGCAAGCTGCCGCTGATTCCTTCGATGTCAGGATCTTTGGACGTGGGGGGCATGGAGCCCAGCCGGAAAGCACCATCGATCCGATTGTTATCGCCAGCTACATCATTGTCCGCCTCCAGAGCATTGTGAGCCGGGATATCGCGCCGTCAGACAAGGCTGTCATCACGTGTGGTAGCATCCACGCCGGGGAGGCCGAGAACATCATCCCTGATTACCTCGACTTCAAACTCAACATCAGGACCTTCGATTCCCAGACCCGGAAGAAAGTGTTGGAGAGGGTAAAACAGATCATCACGGCCGAGTGCGAAGCATCCAACGTCCCCACGCCTCCCCGGATCACAGTGACCACGTCGTTCCCGGTGACGAATAACAACGCCGCCGTCGTCGAGAGGCTGAGGCACACGTGGCAAGCCTATTTTGGAGGGGATTTGCAGAGACAAGAGCCGAAAGCGGCCAGCGAAGATTTGCCAAACTTGGCCGACCCGCATGGCATCCCGTACGCGGTGTGGTTCTGCGGAGGCACAGATGCAGAGAAGTGGGACGACGCGGCGAGACACGAGAAGCTGGACACGATCCCAAGGAATCACAGTGATCACTTTGCCCCCGTCATCCAACCTACTCTTCGCACATCGGTCGACGCCATGTCTCTCGCAGTTCTCACATTTCTTAGCAATGGATCTTCTCCAGTAGCTTAGCCAATGGTTTCACCCCGGTGCGGGGGGAGGGGGGAGTTGGGTTGCAATTCGCTCGCTCCAAGGTCGCTCAATAAAATACAACGGTGGAATACCCTTGAAATGCTACTCAACAACCATAGAGTTTCTAGGTCCTTTTGTGACTAAATAGAACCTTAATATTGGATCTCTGCTGTCTCTACTGTCCGTAGGTAGAAAGAAGCCTTCGCGATTGCTTGCATGGTCAACTTCCCTCCGGCCCAGGACAATTGCGCACGACAGGTTCCATGGGAACAGCGCACCCTGCCGGGGTCGTGCAGTGCCCGACGCCTGGATCGCGTATTGCCGGTCCAGTCCCTGACCCCGCTCCGCGTGATTTCGCCGTGCACAAGGCCTGGGGCTTCGAGCGTCAATGTGTCGAGGAAACTTTGTAGTTCCAGTGCAGTGGGCCCGAATTCCAATTCCCATCTCCAGCGACGGTAGATATGTCGCGGCCTCAACCAACGCCGAGGGGAGGAAAGCTCCGCCTGGTGGCAGGCAGCATGCATGCCCAAATGGCGTATGTTCCACCTTTACACGGCCCGCTCGGCGAGCACTCACATTTTCCAGATTGATAGCAGTCCCAGGAATCAACACTCTTGGCCCGGAAGACTGGATTGATTCCAAGAACAGGTCCTGGCTTCGAACGATCCTCGCTCAAAGTGCCTCTGATCGGGCTCTCTACGCATTCGACTATACGTTGCCTGCCTCGGAGACTTTCTCGTGGCAGAGTCTGTTGGACCAAGGGGATGATCTTCTCACTTGCTTGCTAGAGCTGGCCGAAGTGGAGAACGTAAGTTATTCGAACGATGAGCCTCAAATCAAGAATGAAGGAATGAGATATTTAGCAGGGGCCATACCCGATTATTGTCATTGTGGGCCACAGCTTGGGGGGACTTGTTGTCAAAGAAGTAGAGGCCCCACTCCCCGAATGAAGCCATTCTCCTATCCTGACTTGCTTAGTCTCTGTGTCTAGCTCACGAGAGGAGCCTCGAACTACGATCATTATTGCGCGCCTTGGCTTCGGTCGTTCTCCTGGGAGCCCCGCACTCGTTGTCAGAAAACGCGAGATGCTGGACAAATGTGGCGTCCATGTTGAAGCCGAACGCGCCACCCAAAAATCAGATATCAATATCCAAAGAAGACTCCTTAAAGCTGGCCCATTCTTCTCGAAGATTCGAGCAGGCCAGTGTTTCTACCCCCATTTTATCGCTCTATGAGACCCGGGAGACCAAGCGACGAACTAACTTGATATTCTCGGCCAAGTTTATCGTAAGTCCCACAAGAAAGTGACGGCTGGCAATGTGATTCACTGTCTCGAACAACTCCCCAAATTTCGTCAATTCTCCCAGTTCTATTGTCTACTGACTTTGCCATCTTGCAGTTGGTTGAAAAAGAGTTTGTCCAAACAAATGCCAAGAACGAACTACTCTTGGCACTCGATTCGGACCACACGGGCTTATGTAACTTAGACACCACAAGTAAGCCTTTCGAGGAGATACGATCCTTTATTGAGCATCATATTGAAGGTGCCCGATCGCGTATCGTCGAGGGTTCCCCTAAGTGTTCGTGCAACTGCTCTTATTCCTAGAATTCCTACTAAGGCATAGCATAGGGGAGGCCCCCTCGGCTTTGGATCATTTGACGGTTCGAAGCCGGATGAGCGCAGAATCGCTCAAACAAGTGCTTAGAGATCCTCCTTCACAGACGCCGTTGGACCAAAGTCTCGCGACAGATACAACAAGGCGGGCAACGCAAGGGTCATCCGCATTAAGCGCCGAGATGGTGTCTATGGTATCGGATTTCTCTTTGACGAGAAGGGAGCCTCGATTACCCTGCTACATAATTCATCCCGGTCGCAACGCGGATTTCTATGGCCGATGTGATGTCTTGCAATTGCTGGATAAGACATTCTTACGACCCCTGAGCAACGATGAAGCCCAACACGTTGGTGGGAAGGAATTAAGGAGCCTCGCGATATGTGGGCCTGGCGGCATCGGTAAGACGCAAGTCGCCGCAGAATACGTCCATACTCGAAAGGACCACTTTGATGCCATCTTCTGGGTGTACGCTGATCAGCCAACCAAGATAGCGGAGGGCTTCAGCCGCATAGCCATCGAAATGGGGCTGGTGTCGGAAGACTCGGCCGATGCAAAAGACCAGACAGTAACACGGGACATTGTCAAAGGATGGCTTGCAAATCCACTCAAGACTTATGACGATATCGATAATGATGCGCAGAAGATTGCTAAATGGTTGCTAGTTCTTGACAATGTAGACGACTCCGAGATGCTGACTGACTACTGGCCCTTGGATGGACCAGGATGCGTCTTGGCCACAAGCCGTGATCCCCTTGCCAAGAAGAGCCGATTTTTGGCAACTGACGGAGTTGACCTCGGCCCCTTCAGCCGTGAGGAGGCCGCAGATTTACTCCTCAAGCTCACTGAGCGTGATGCCGAAACTGAAGGCGTCGAACCGCAGCTGTTCGACGTGGCAGAACGTCTGGGGGGCTATCCCCTCGCCATTACACAAATGGCTGGTGTTATCACACGGCGGGACCTATCCTTCGCAGAGTTCCTTCAAGCTTATGAGGAGGAAGAATTTCGTGAGGAACTATTTAATCTTCGTCTGGAGGCTCCCGGTCATCGCAGCGGATATGAGCATACCTTGGCCACTGTTTGGGCGATTGAGGGCCTTGAAAAAAACGGTGGCACACTGTTGGATGTACTTTCGTTCTTGGACCCCGATAATATTCCTGAGCGTATTCTCACCACCCGGCCAGTGGTTGCAGCCCTGGAAGGCTTTCCCACTACCACGACGGCTTACCAGAAAGCGAGATCCGAGCTCCTACAGTATTCTTTGGTGGCTAAAGACAAGAGTGCGAACAAATTGATAATACATCGACTGATTCAGGATACTGCTCGGGGAAAGATGTCAAACGCCCGTTTCTTGGCTATTTTCTCTGCCACGGCCAGATTACTAGCATCAGTTTGGCCCTTCGATACGTCGAATTGGGGGCATAGCGTGGCGCGCTGGGTCGTATGCGAAGAGCTATTTCCACACGTTCTGCGGATCAAAGCTTCCTCTTCCCGCTTTATCTCATCTGGAAGGGAACTAGGGGAAAGTCTGGAACCGGAAACAAGCCTGGAGCTTTCAAGACTTTTGACAGACGCTGGCTGGTAAGCTCCTAACTTCCATCTGAGTGCAAGAGACTGAGATATTAAGGTATCATCTTGAACGTGGCAACCCAGAAGAGTCAGAAGAGTTCTACGACATTGCGAAGGAGATCTGCATCTCGCTAAAATCAGTGGTTACCAAGTCCGCAACGCAGACTCAACCAACAACGGCATCATTGCTTTCAAGTATCGATCATCGCCTCGCAGAGATTTTCCATCACGGTGGTTGTTCTGCAACCGTTACTAACAAGCCTAAAATGGCCCTTTCATGTTTTGAGACATACAATTCGCTAGTGAGTGACGACTTTGGCACAAACCCATCTGGCGTAGGAACGCGTCTTGCAATATCCTGGAACGAACTCGGCGTGGCTCACATGATGAATCAGCAATGGCAAAAAGGAGAAGAGTGCTGCCTAAAGGCAATCGACATAATGCGGGATCTAAACCTTCCTCGGACCATGCTCTCTTTCCCTCGTGTCAACCTAGGCCTAGCATACTGGCTCATGGGCAGAATCGAAGAGTCACTCTCTGTGCTTCTGGAAGGACTTTCGGATCGTGAAGCTTCCTACGGCCTCAATGATCGCGAGTCGTTCATGTAAGTTTAAGTTCCCGAAACTATCCGAACCTGGCGCATTCTGACATACTTGTCATTAAGTACCGGAAGATTCCTCCATGCCTTGGGGAATGTCAAGGCTACCCAAGGGGACCTGGACGAGAGTTTTGCATACCATCAAAGGGCCTTGCTTCAATATCGGTCCACGGTCGGTGACAATCACCATCGAACGGCGGCCACGTGCTACAAAGTCGCGCATCACTATGCGCGACTGGACCAAAATGAAGCTGCAATGCACGTTCTCCGTCCCGCCCTGGTTGAGAGCAAAGCTGATATTAGGATGTTAGAAAACTGCTTAACCAAGCTCTGAAGATATACAGAGACCGCACGGCTTACAAGCCGGAACTGGCCCGGGTTCACTATAAGAAAGGCCTAGTGCTATTGTCCCTGGGAAAGGCGAATGAGGCGAAAGCCTCGTTTGAGATGGGCAGTCGGCTATACTCCGACCTGGTGCCGGGCGGTTCACAACCCAAAAGAGGCCTTGACGAGGCGGACTTGGAAAACCTAGTAGTGTTCTGGTCAAGATAAAAACTACCAGCCGTCAGACGCGGCATTGTGATTGACTTAACTTGATCAATCAAGGATCTCAGCTCAAACGTCTTCAGCCAATGCCCTTGTAAACATTTGCTTTTTTATGGCTGAGCATTTTTCAAGCCTGCTGCTGCGCATTTTGACCGCCCGCACCGCCACCGCCAAGGCATTCGTAGCCCTACCAATGGCTTGAAATAACTCATAAGCTGAATTGACCCTCATATATTAAGCGTTTGAGCCTTCCTCCTGAAAGAGAGTAGCACAACCCCACTTTTCAAGCCATACTGCAATCAGCGGTGTGGCGATGGAGCGGCTCGAGCATCCTCCCGTTCAGATAGTTGTTACGGCGCCGCCCGAGGACCAGCAGCAGAATCATCCGCAAAGCGGAAGCAAGCCAACCAGATCCCCGGACCGGTTGGAGCCAACGCAACACATCAGCAGTAGTCGAAGATCGTGTGAGTGAGAAGCTAGAGTTCGATACTGAAATGGGTTCTTATTGATGCCTTTTCCGCTCTGTAGTGACGCCTCGAGAATATGTTGATGTGATATCCGCGCATGCAAAACAAGCGACCGATGCGTCTCTGTATCCAGGCCACAACTTTGAGAATCTCGCCTCGTTCCTGCAACGATCCTTCGATCCGCCGTACGAACGGAGCTCATCATTGCCTCGCCCAGACACCCATGGGTTCCTAGTGACTCTTCATGCAATTCAAGCTTCCAAGCCACGGAGTGCACATCACTTCACCACTGCGGCGGACCTGATCAAATCAGTTGAGGCTGCCAAAGATGGCCCATTAAGTGGATCCGGTATGCTCTTCTTGCGCGGCCAACCCTCTCCTGGCTGGTTAGCAGTTATTGGAGCCGTGTTACGGATCGATCCGGAATACTTTCAGGGCCATTTAGATTTTCGTGCAGCATTTGGGCGACTTGATTATTATCCGCTACCTTCTTTGCCGTCATATTCAACCCATATCATCAAGCTACGCTATGTGACAATTGGCCACCGGAAATTGAGAGGAAGAGGCGCAGACCAACGTGAGATCGATCACCTGCGATCACACGGCCATAAGGCAATGGGCAGATATTTGCATGCCCTCAATCAGGATTTGAATTCCCGAACCGGTCCGGGAAATTCTATTGTCCGGGAATACTTGGTTCACGATCTCACGCATTTCACTATTGAACAAGATATCTCATTATGCGTAACTAGAAAGGAGAATGGCTGGGTTGGTAAGAAGTTCTTCTACGTTTCGAAGCGAGCACCGAGAACTGACTTGTAATAGCTCTCGTCTGGCTAGACACAGGTAAAGACCTAGCATGGGGCCCTGAGGGTCCGTGGCTGGAATCAGAGGACCGAGATGCCACATGGCCCTCGACTAGCTTTTACCCTACTATCCAGCATAAACCGCGGATAAGTCTCAAGCCTCATCGAACAACGATCCCAGAAAGCGAACGGCCTAGCCCCAGGTTTGTACAAAGTGCATCATTGTTGCCGCTGGATTATGGCAAATTCTTGGACTCCACTCTGATGGCTTCCGACCCATTCTATGCCATGAACGACCTCTTCCAGTTTGTGGCCTACGCCGAGATTCAATTTCTAAACATGATGGAGGCAACGGTCGCCGAAGAAACGGGCTATCTATCTCTTATGAAGGAGTCTCAGCTGACTAACCTTCTCCATAGCCAGGATGTCTTCGAAGCCCATGCCAAGAGGCTTCGTCAAAACGTCGAGACTATCAGGTTTCGCGGTGGTCCAGACTGGCCGAGAACGACCGATACAGCTCTACACCAGAAGAGAGAAGCAGCTGCTGAAAGCCTTCTACGGGATTACGAACACCTCTTAAGTCGGACTGAAGCACTTTCGGCACGCTGTCAGCGCGGCATGGACGTTATGATGAACAAATCCGTACTCACCGAGTCAAAGAAAGCTATTGACCAAGCTCGAGTGGTGACAAAACTAACGAGACTTGCATTCATATATATTCCACTGAGTTTCACTACGTCTATTTTTAGCATGAACTTGAAACCTATATCTACAGGCTCGCACAGCTTCTGGCTTTGGGTAGTCGTGTCGATGCCAATCTTGCTGGCTACCCTAACTCCTCTCATATGGAACATCTCAGAAATACCAAGGAGGGCAAGAGCGTGTTGGATCAGATTCCTAAATCCAGAGTAGGGATTCTTAATGTCGAGTTCTGAGCGGTTATAATGACTTACAGACTTCTTTGTTTATTTGTGTAACTTTATTAAAGGATAATATAATTTTTATATGACTTTATTGCATTAAACTAATATGGGAAACAAATAAAGTAAAGTATAGTAGTGACCCTTACTTATATTTTACTAATATTCTAATTAAGGTAATGAGAGAAGACGGGAGAGGAAAGTTGCGAAGGCGAGAGGAGATGACTATTTTTAGATCACAGGGACCAAAGTTTCATCTTTGATTATAGTCTCTTGTATCTGTCTCCATGGTATAAGCGGTAACATATTTGGGATCCATAACTAGGGAAGCGGCCTTTTCCATTCCCTCGTTAAAAGTTGACGATTCCTGGCAAGGTTGGTCTCGGCTGAGCCGCATAATGGGGATGAGCAGCTCCGAGTAGACCTGAGCCGAAGATGAGCCTAGCCTGAGCCGAACAGGGCTGCGCTGCTCACGTGGGAAATATGGTTGAGAAGAGCAAACATTCCCGTCCTATAACAGCTAATTCGCCTATGAGGCGGGTGTTTTTCAATGTCTGCCATAATGGAGTACATCTCAAAAGAATGCAACGAAGGAACCACGAAGGAGACGAAAGCAGTAACATAAGAAGTCTACGCCTCCTCTATTATTCCCCCATTTATGGGATATCGGCGAGACTGGTAAGCAATTCTGATTGTGCTTATCGTGAGATACGATTGACTTGGTTAAATCGAAGTGCGCGCAGTCATTGATATCAACTTGGAAGAAAGGCAAGTCTGGCACCGGTTATTGTCGGCTGGCTGGCAACCCAATTGGGTCTGCAGCATAGAACTGTTTGCCGCTAGCTTTTGGCGATCTCTTTCTTGGCCGTGGCGCAACACGTCCTCACTTCATCACAACACAACACTTCACGAAACTGTCAGAGATTCACCGTGCTTGGTCTCCACCTCAGTGTTTTCCATTTTGGTCACTTCAAGTTCAATATATAAACAGTGCTCGGGAAGTTGCCCCGTTCTCCAACTGCATTTTCACTGATCGAAATCCCCCGGACTCGAAACTCCACAACATCACTTCCCTGAAAATGACCGCCGAACGACTCCTCAAACCTTGGAAACCACGGCCGCAAAAGACCTATATCTTCAAAAACGCCAAACTCGTCGACCCCGTCTCTGGCACTATCTTTCCCAATCGTACCGTCAAAATCTCATCCGGGGTGATCATCTGCGTCACACACACAGAAAAAGATTACATCATTGTCCCCTCGACATCTGAAACAACCATTGATCTCACTGGGAAATATCTCTGTCCAGGGCTAATCGACAGTCATGTGCATATCTCGGCTGTGCCAGGCGAAAAGAACCTCAGGGACCTCTTTGGGCTTGATGTGACGGTCTCGACCATACGGCAACCATATGTGTGTCAAAAAATGCTCCAGCGAGGATTCACCAGTGTTCGAGATTGCGGCGGGGCTTCGCTGGCATTGAAAGAAGCGATCAATGATGGAGTGATTCAGGGACCAAGGCTGTTTATCGCTGGTCATGCGTTGACGCAAACTGGAGGTCATGGAGATCCTCGCGGTCCGCACAACCATGATGACTGTTGTGCCGGGACTGTGATGGCTCTGGGGAGACTCTGTGACGGTGTTCCAGAATGCATCAAAGCTGCTCGAGAAGAGTTGAGAACTGGTGCTGATTTTATCAAGATCATGGCTGGAGGAGGCGTTGCGAGTCCGACCGATAAGCTAGAGAATGTGCAATTCACGGCCGAGGAAGTCAGAGCGATTTCGACGGTGGCGAAGAACAGCAACACGTATGTGACTGCACATGCATATACTCCGAGATCGATACGACATGCGGTTGAGAATGGTGCAACAGGGATTGAGCATGGGAACTTGATTGATGAGGAGACGGCGAAGTATATGGCTGAGAGGGACATTTTCCTGACTCCAACTCTCATAACTTATGCTGAGATGGCGTCACCAGAGTTCCCTGGGTTCCTCCCGATTGAGAGCGAGACGAAGAATGCAGAAGTGCTGCAGGCTGGAATCCGGTCCCTGGAGATTGCTTCAAAGGCTGGAGTAACTATTTGTTTTGGAACAGATCTTCTGGGCCCTCTCGGTATTGCACAAACGAAAGAGTTTGCATTGAGAGCGCAGGTCTTGAGTCCGAAGGCAATCCTACAAAGTGCCACCATCAATCCAGCTCGGAGGTTTGGACTATCGGACTTTTTGGGTCAAATCAAGGCCAACTTTGCTGCTGATATGCTCATTCTGAATGAGAATCCGTTTGACAATATCTCGATATTTGACAATCCAGAAAAGAATGTCTTAGCTGTGATCAAAGAGGGGAGAGTATTTCATAGCCGTTGGTCGAAGTTGCCGCAGGATGCTGTGGATTCGGTGCGTATGATTGAGTAACAAGATTCCGACGGTTAAACTACCTATGAACTTAGAGGCTTTAATTCTAGAACAAATCGAGGAAACATTCGTTGGGAGTTTTCCTGAAGTTCACCACGTTGATTTGGACCATCGAGAATTTAGTGCCGCTTTTTATGTCCACTGCCAGTGCTCAACCCCCTTTTCCGCGCCTAGCCTCGCCTGGTGCACTTACACACTATGATTACTCACCTTCATGAACGTTACAAATTCGATATACTTCTGCTGACGGTTCTTTGCTCTACTCAAAATGATTATGAATATAAAATACGCGGTCAAACCACCTCAGATCAAGCTTCAGCACTGTACGTGACCATATTTGCAAATCATTGACCACCGCCTGCTTTCGAGATAGTGTGCGTTGTGGCAAATAATGTCGAGCTGATATACGTTCCTAACCACGTACATCTGCCACACACCCTGGGACAAGACTTAGTACAGTCTGTAGCGCCATGCTACCTTCTCGAGAGGGAACGAAATTCGAATTCGTTGTGTCGACTCCGTCTCACAATGCAGCTGCACAAAATAGCACTAAACAAATAGTGTGAAAACGTGTTATGTGTCCTTGGAAAAGGCGGAAATCTCCCCCACAGACAGTTTTATTACAGGATGAGGACTTGGCTGAATATCTTGCCCAAAGACAGCGTCGCATTAAGGCGTCAGCTCTGGCCTATATTAGATACTTTGCTCACAAGCTCATTCAGTGGACAGCACCTCCTCTACCTCCTCTTCTTCCGCATCACCCGCTGCATTTGCAATTACGAGATGCATCGCAGCGGGATCAACCATTCCCAGTCAGAGCCTGTAATTTCTGAAGGGCGTGGTGGATCGATGAAGTCTTCCAGTTGAAGTTTCAAGATTTGCTGTAGGAGTACTTGAAGCTGTTCGTCGTACCATAGAATTCAAATAAAAGCTTTCTAACAGGTTTCCTATTGCTTCCTGTTTCGCTGACTACAACTTGAGAACGAAGTAATTTATAGTTGTCCAGCTACTCTCTAATTTACCAGTTGTACTGGGTCTCATAAAATGATTGAAAGGTGCCAGATATGCTCTCCCGAGTTGCGTGGTCAAGTTTCGGCAGATGTCAGTAATAGACTAGCAATAAGAAGGGTATCTAAAGAATAAAAAGGGCATTAACTTCGATAACATTCCATTTATGCTCTGCTCGACATTGACGAGGGCTTCTTCCATTCCAATGGATATCGCCCATCTACCATAACGCTAAGGTTAGTTTTGCCTTAACTAAAGCTCAGAAAGTACTTACCCAGGACTCATGACAAAACAGTAAGCTCGGGATTTTCAAAGTGGATCTTGCGAACCATGTAGTTCACTGCGACTTTCGACATGCGGTACGCAGTGGCGGGCAAAGGGAGAGATTTCATGTCGCCGATGCTTGCTACACCGGCAGAGAGGGCCATAGGCATTAGGTGTGGCGAAGCCTTCAGCAGTGGCCACACAGCTTGGAAGAGGGCAACAGTGCCAACCACATTGACCTTGAAATGTTCTCGAACTTCGCTAATGGGTGTAATTGTCGCCGGTCCGTAATATTCTGAGATGCCAGCATTTGCAACGACTGTATCAATCTTGTTGATGTTGTGTTGGATTTGAAGAACATCGATGGCTTTCTTAGCTGAGTTGTCGTCGTTACTGTCGATGAACACAACAATAACTTTGCTGCCGGGCCCACTTAGAAGTGACTCAAGCGATTTGGAAAATGAGTCAGATGGATTTCTGACACCAGCAACGACAACTGTGTTCGGTCGTTGTATAAGAGTTTTGAGCAACCCTCTACCTAGTCCTAAATCATGCAGTTAGTTGGACTAATGATTTTGATATAGCCTGCGACATACCTCGATTCGAACCGGTCATGAGGTAAGTCTTCGTAGAATCCATTTTGAATAGATGAAACACAACGAAGGTTTGAGGATATTTTGGAAAAGCCAATGAGGGTCTTGGTAGTGAGGCTGAAGATTCAATCAAACGTTGGTGATGCGATTTGAAATCTTTCTTGAGCAAGAAGGCTTGATTTATAGCTCATGAAAACTCGGTACAACCATGCACATATGATTACACAGCTGCTTAGAAATATATCTGTTAGTATGCAGCTTTTCAAGGTCTTTTCAGCCAAAGTCAGTTTGACGTCGTTCGTGTATAGCATTGAATCGTCGGCGATAATGCACCAGCCAACCCATTTGCCAAATTGGGCTTGATGCCTGCATTTCTCGCTTCTTCAGGGGTTGGCTCGCTAAACGTGGTCAATTTGAGGGACCCACCAGACCCACCCCAACGAGTCTGGAATTAGAACGGCCGAAATGCAAGCAACAACCCCATTTACCACTTTGGGCCGAAGCCTTCTACCCAGCTCCAGTGGTTTTGATGGCAGCCATATTTGCCAATGCTTTACTTCCTGCAAGTCTTGTAAGCAACAATATTTCTCGCCGAAAGCTCTGTTCAAAGTGTGTCTTGCACTGGTTTTCATGGTAGAGAACAGGAGGCGTCTGGGCCAGCACCCACGGCCTTTTCATCATCCGGCGTTCAATTCTCTCCTCTTCCGGCAGCTGGGTCGACTTTTACACCAAGGACGGAAAACTCGGCGCCTACGCCAGCCAGCTGGTCCTCATCCCCGACTATGGCGTTGCGTTCACCGTGCTCGCTGCCGGATTCTCGAAAAATAAGATGTACTTGTGGGACTTGTCGTTGATGCGGATTTCGAGGCGTTGAGAGATGCCGCCAGACTGTATGTCGCTTCGGTGTTGGTGGGACATCATGTGGTGAAAGATGGGGAGGTGAACTCGAGTTTCTCGTTGACGAGCGAATGGGGCACCCCTAGGCTGGGACTGGCGAACTGGATCCGCAACAGGACGGCATTCCCGGGGGTATTTCCGATCTTTATTTCTTTGGCGGAAGAGAACTTCGATTTTGCGGCGGCGAAGTTGGGGATGCTTCGGAACCGTACTGTCTTGATCGACCCTGCAGATATCAGTGTTCGGTTGTAAGAGCATGCGGCATTGCTCGTCGTACACGTGATTTACCCCACCAACCCCACCAAAATCGCGATTTTTTAGCCCACACTTCAATACGATATTTAAAACAATTAAAGCTCTCGATTTATTAAGGCTTTAGTGTATAGTAGCCATACCCTTACTATTAATCACGTCCTCTAGCTTACAAGTAAGCCTCTCCGTTAAATATCGCTATTCCATTAGATCAACTTCGCTCTATAGCTCTTATAAGACCTCCTTCATGTCCTCAATTAGGTAGGAACAGTTTCTAACTTTGTAATCTCATTTTTCATTTATCGCTAGACCTTCTTAATTAGATTTAAATTAGGAGAAGAGGGAGGCTAATCAAACCCACGTAATCTACGCAATTTTCGTGGTAGTTTTGCCCCTCTACTAGTGTTTTATCGCGAATACGAGTCGTTTTTTAGCTTATTCCTTAGAAATAAACGGACGACGGTAAGCGACACAGCGGCGATACCCATACTCTTTCATGACTCGGCGAATCGTTGTAATTGAGGCTTCTAATCTGAGCTCGTGCTTAATTCGTCCCTAGGACTTAATACGATTAGTCTAGGACTCAGAGACGAACTAGAAGATACACTTCACATCGGCTTATTTGAGAGCAGGGCGCTTAGTAGCTAGGGGCCTTGACAATATACTGAATTATGGACCTGGCAAGGCCTGTGACCTTCCTGATTTGGCTATAGCTTTTCCCTTGCCGGCGAAGGGAGCGAACGGTAGCACGAACGGGAGTTCTCTAGTTCTCATTAGGCTAGTGCTTCTTAAGAACGTCTAGAGAGAGGACATTTGAGATATCTGAGTCTAAGTCTAAGTCTTCCATTAATTATCTAGCAAATTACACAATAATTAAAGAAGAAAAATGGTAGTTTGTGGGAAAAGAAGCAGTGAAGTGTGGGTTTTGGTGAGGGGTAGTCACGTGTTCGCTTAGGTGTACGACGAGCAATGCCGCATGCTCTTACCATACAACGATGAGAGCTTCTATCTCCGGAGGAGGGGACAGGGTGTCTTATAGGGCTGGCTGTCTTTGGAGTCATCTTGAACGTCACGGATCCGGATCTGGTACCTGATTCGACTGCGGAGTGGATCATTGCAGATGCAACTGTGTATGGGAAGGTAGGAGCCGACGAGTTCATCTTTTCTCTTGCGGAGTCTTGTAAGTATGGAGTATCCTTACACGCGGAAGACGTTCGTGACGGTTTGACGGGATGGTAAATTCGAGAAACTTGGGAGCAATGGTTGGCTCAGTTCAGACTTCTGATGTACGATGTAGATAAGAGAATGATCTACCACCTGATACTGGCGGAAACGGAAGTAACGAAAGACACAGAGAAAGCATTTCTCTGACCCAAAATATACATATATACATTATGTTAAAGAACCCTATGTACAATCTCGTAACTCATCGTCCACTCACTCATCAACTTGTCAATCCAACCCGTCTGGAACGCCATCTGTATTCTCCTTCCGTTCCGTTCTCCGACCTCCACTCGATCAAATATTATGACTTCCCCGCAGTTCTCACAGCCTTCATCCATTCCTCCTCCCCAAGATTATCCAATCCTTGTTTGACTATATCATATACCTGCCTCTCGCTCTCTGCTCCAAAGAGTTTGCCTTCAATGGCTGTGAGGTATGCGACGCCTGCACGGACTAGCACCGCGTCGCCTTCGAAGACCATTACGTCCCACAGTCTTGTTGCATTATCTAAACTTAGGGATTCGGTGAAGAGGGATGTGAAGATGTCTTTGAGGTAGACATCATGGTTAAGGTTCAATTGGGGGGATGTGAGGTGTGCCTGTAGCCGAGGTGATTTGAGCTTCAGGGTTGATAAGAGGAGAGAGTATGCTCGTGATGTTGCACCTGGGTCGCCGGTATGGAAGGAGAGTGGTAGCGGTCGGTTCAGAATGTTGGAGAGTGCGCAGAAAGCAGATGAAGGTGTGGGCAAATTGAGAAGAAGCAAGGCGGCGATTGTCTGTAGTGTGTTAGATATAGAGAAAACCCAAGGTAGAGAGAATGCTTACACTTGTCCCGTGAATATATCCAACATCGCTCCGGTACATGGCGTATGCTTTCAAAACATCCAATAGAGAGCTATGCAGTGGCCCATCCGGCTGAAAGATTTTCAACTCGGGATAGGTCTTCCGGACGTCATGTTCAATCTTATTCAGCCAAGACTTTTTCATCTCCTCATCTGCAGACAACTGGGAGCCCCTCTTGATCGTTGTCTCCAAAGCCTGCGCTCGACGAAGAGCAGCTGTGTATGAAGAGTCTGACAAGCCGAGTTCGTTCCCAATTGCCTTCGTCCACACATCGCCTCGACTCCTGGGAGAAATACCCCTCCACCAGAGTTCTCTTGTTCGTTTCTGGCGTGTTGCCACATCCCAATTCGGTAGAACATGCTCTTCCCAGATCCGCAGCAGGGAAATGGCAGTGTCATCTCTGCAGGTGGTCTTTGCATTTCGTTCTGCCTCTTTCCTCTTTTCTGCTTCGGCGGCTTGTGCCATCATTCTCTGGTATTCTTTTAGATGTCGCTTCTCTTCGGCGGGATCTTTGGGAGGGAGCCAGGATGGACGTGTCCGAGACAGAACCGCTTCCTTCTCCTTCGATATTGGTAGGGGATCAATCATGATATCAGTCCTTCGCAGAGGTGGTAATTCAGCAATCGCAGACTTGACTCGAGGTTTGTCGATGGTAGGCCGGTTTGTGCTGTTGAAGCTCCTCCGCTGCCTTGGATCCCCCTTCTCTTCCGTGTCTGCATGTGCCTCCAATGCCTCCGTCAATGCTTTGGCTTCTTCGCTCAGTTCTGACAGCGCAACTGTCCAACTCTTTGCTCGACCCTTAGCGAAGGCATCGTGGCTGATTGGGAACTGGCCCATGCTCGCTCCGCGCTGCATCCCATTCCTCGGAGATTTCGGTGATCGTAATTCTCCCTGCTCAGCAGGTCTCGGTGAAGTTCCATTGCCTAGGCCCTTGGTCTTATCCTTCTGGGGTCTCTCCGGACTGGTGGATGTAGACGGGGGGGTGCTGAGGGTTCGTTGTTGAGGAGGTCGTGGTGAAATCGGGACGTTCTCGAGATAGCATTCATCCGGGACATCATCTCCATCATCCTCGTCACACTCCTTTTCCAACTCTTTTGCAGACTTCCTTTCCCGATTCGACTGCCAACTGCTCCTCCTTGTCTTCAATGAACTTGTGGAGAGATTATAGCGCGGATTCATCGGTATATTCGGACTTGAACTTCGGTTTCGTTTCATTACTGGGAAAGATGTTGTATTCGGGCTACTGAAACCTCGCCGAGGCATGCCGGTTCCGTTAGGTATGGGCTGCAATCCCAAGCCAACGGACGTCGCGCTCTTGACCTGGCCTCGCAGGCTCGGATATGCGGGTCGAGGTTTCCCAGCTGTCAATTCCCTCTGTACTCGATTGCCGTGGGTGGTGGCCATCGGGACGCGCTTCCTCTGCTTTGCCGTCGTCCGCAGATCGCTGGCAAAGGTGGCATCGTAGGGGTTGATGGTCGTCTTCACGGCGAAGTCGCCAATCTCCGCCTCAGCCCGGGACTCGTCATCCAGGCCAATTTCCTCGAAATTGCCGACATCAGAGAGCACGGTATTGTCGTCAGATTGGTACGAGGAGTGGAAGGACGAGGATTTCGAGGACTTCGAAGAGGTGAGGTCGGGAGGAGAGCCGGGGATGGGCGAGTGGATGCCCGCATCGTGGAAAGTCATATTCGCATCTTCGAACGACGACGACGACGCCGGGGACGTCAGAGTTCGGTGTAGAGTCGCTATCTTGGCGGTTGTGGTGTTGTCGTTGGGATGAAAGGTCAATGTTTCAAGGCGAGGATCGGATGGCCCCTGAGTATTGGATGGGACGGATTGGCGTCGCAAAAGCCGCGCGACAGATTTGGGTGGGTGGGCGTGAGCGAGCGTTTTGGGTTTCGACTATGAAATAAATGTACTCCGTAAAACGACAGTGACCGTAAGGGATATTAAATGTTATTGTCGGTCGGGGGGTGCTGCAGAAGCTGTGTGAGGCATCAAAACGAGAGTGACGGGTGAAGAAGGAGACAGAGACAGAAACAGAAACGGAGACGGAGATGGAGAAGGAGCGAGTGAGTGCGTGGGTGAGTGAGTGGTGAAGACTGGATGTTGATTACGGATATCCTTCGTCGCTCCTTCCCTCCTTCGGTCTTTTCCAGGCTCCTGGCTCCTGCTGGTCCTGGCGCTGGTCCTGGGCCGAAAATGCTGGTGTGTTCTGGGCTTCTGGTGGCCTTCTCTCGCGCTTGTTCCCCGGCTCCCCTGGCTTCTCCTGAACTTGGCTGCGCCGGGATTGGCTCCAAGTGCTCACCACCGAAATGAGATGGGGCACAGCGAGATTTGATTGGGAGGGATGATCAGAGAAAATGATAAATTAATTGTGCACGCTGCTGTGCAAGGAGCCGTTCGTGCTAGAGGCGTGTTTAATTCTTGTCTTGCATCATCGGCTTGGTTTCGAGGGGGGGAGGAGAGGAGAGGAGAGGAGATGGAAGGGTGGTGGATTCAACGCGAAGCCGTGCGGGACGTCAGCATAGATATACTATACTGTACTGGTATCCGTATGTATTGCCCGACCTGCAAGTCCATGCCCGCAGCCTGTCGTCATGGCCTGGCTGGGCGGCCGTGAGGGTCAAGCATTTCTTGGTTTTGCTTGTTGTCAGTGTCTTTGCCCCCCGCTTCCTTCAACCCACCGGTGCGCTGGACCAACGGCAGCCAGGAAGTTTAACAGCCCTCAACAGCCTCTGAAACCGCCGACCTCTCACCGTCCTTCATTCATGGTGACAGAGCAGGCGGCGTGCTGCAGGCCATGGCCTCGTGGCTGGGCGTGGCGTTGATCAAGAAAACCGGAAGCGGGGAGGCTGGACGATGGGCTGGGCTGGGATCTCCAGCTGAGGGGCATCGGGGGTTGGCAAATACGAGGCCGGGCCAGATAAGGCCTTGATGTCCCGAGTTGATCGAACTATTGTTGTGGAGTCCGAACTTCAATTGCAGATCCGAACATCTCTGTCGCTGGTGCTTCAAGTGAAGATCGACGATAATCACGTGTCGGGACATTTTCCCAGCCTGGAGGCTGGGATATTCTCGAAGCCGGCGTCCTCAGCCTCCCGAATCTCACTTCGACCAGCCCTCGAGTGAGTGACCCAAAAGGGCGGCCAGCTGAAGTCAGCTTACAAAAACCACACCACCCTATCAATCTTGCATCATCCGGCCCCATCGAAACCTTTATTGGTTGTCCCCTGCCCTGTCAAGTCCAACCTCCTGGGAAGTTCTCACGGAGGTCCGTGGTTCATGCAACCTTTTCTAGTACAAAGAGATGTACTTATGTCGCGCTTTCTCGTACTCTCTCACTGTTAGTTGGGTGTCGAAAGGCCGAAAAAGAGAGTGCTGACAATTCCGGCTCTTGTCATGGCTCCAGCATAAACCGTTTCCGTCCCTAATGTTGACTTCCTTCGCTAAGCCTCCTGATTTAATTCCAAGATTTTATCTCTATGGGCTTAAACACTGTCTGTAAATAAAGCCCTTTGGGCTGAAGGCAAACCTAGGCGCTGTATCATAAGTTACAAAGCATCCCTTTTTGCAGTTGCTCTCACGTGACTTTGAGTATAAACAGAGAACCTCCTTGAAGTCAACTATGTCTTCAGCTCCTATTATACTCTTCCTCGGCTGTGGATCCAACATTGGAGCAAATATAGCTGAAGCATTTATCGCTCTGGGGTGCAACATAGCTTTAGTATCTAGCACAATTCCAGAGGAGAAAAGCACGCCCACCGAGCTTCATAAAAGTCGACTTTTCAGGCGCCAGTTGTGTGCAAAGATCTTTGAGGAGGCGAAGGAGAAATTTGGAAGGCGCCGAGTGCGGTGGTTTACAATTTTACCATTGAACATACAGTCCTCCAATTTACCAATCAAACATCTCGAAATCTTCAATCTCTGATGTGTCCACCCTCACACCATTCCACCCCCTTCAACAGGACCCCTCGCCACTTCTCTCTTCTATTCATCTAATTCCCCTTCCCCTTCCCCTCTTTGCTTCCCCCTTGCCCTGCAAAGAAAAAAAGGGATGGAAATAGAAGGAGAAAAACATTCATCTTCCCCTCCCACATTTTCTAAATTGGGATCCCCAGCCGAGTTTGTCTCCCAACCCCACCTCACTCACACCTCACCCCCTGGCCACGCTCGTATGTGGCCATCACCGGCACAGAATCCAGTTTTATTGCGCGGATGAGAGGAAAGGGGATGGAATGAGATGGGGTGCCTGCTATGCAGGGAAGGAAAGGAGGGGGCAGATGCGCGCTTGCGAAGATGGATATATGGGTACTCCACGAAGTATCAGCTGGGCAGAGGGAAGGAGGCCCTTGGAGAGCGAGGCGAAGTTCGTTGGGAAAGGCTTGGTTTGCAGGGGCATTTCGGTTCCCGTTGTTGGGAGGTTGCCGGGGCAGAGTGCTAGTACGTTTACGTTCGCGAAGAGAAAGAGGTGAAGTGGAGGAGCAGGGTTTACGGCGGATTGGATTGGATACAGCGTTGTCTCTAGGGTTCTTTCTCGGTATCTTGCAACAATCATCGTACATTAATAATCTCAATAACAACTCAACCACTCGCCTGAACAATGCCCTTAATCCTTGCAAAGCTATCCGCTTCCTTCCCCTTTAACTCGCAAATTTTCTCATCCAACCACTCAATCACCTTGCCGTACTTGCTCTGTTTCTTCCTCAGCACATTTCGAAAGGCGTTTAGTGCCATATACTCAACCTGCGTTTTCTTTACCCTACACTGATACCCCTCATTCCTCTTGTTCTTGCTTTTACTTTTGATCAGCACATACGCCATCTCGATCAAATCTGTGACGGTCTTGATGAGCAACTTCGTGCCCGGCTGTTTCCCAACTGGGAGACAGCGGGCATACGTCCACATTTTTGTTGCTGTCTCGAGGAAAGAGGTGTAGATGTTGGTGAGCACGGTGCTGGTGGAGTTGTAGGAGGTGTCGAGGTACATGGCGTGGGATTGCCATTTGAATGAGTCTGGGAGGAAGTCGTCAGCTTCCAGCTTTTGCTATTCCATCGGAAGGACAAAAAGAAAAAGGGTGGGTTGCACAATGATATAGAAGCGAGAATATGGGGATGGAATGGAGAAGCAGGGCAAACCAGCTCGCAGGGCCGAAAGAAGGGCAAAAACGAAAGTAATGCAACATTAAATTGACGAAGATCACCGCAGAAGTACCGTTGAGTGCGAAGACCCTCTTCATTCAAGGGGCAAAAAAGCAAAAACATACAACAGCAGGTATTCGCTGGTGGTCACCCACCCAACTACTAATCTGCCGATCTGAGGCTTGTGTATGGCAGAGCGGACGGGATGCCCAATTCTCCTCAGTCTGTGGTCGTATGTGACGGGAATGTCTCTATTTGGATACATATCCCTTTCTCTGTGAATTTGAAATTCGTTCCAGTGGGGAAGTGAGGCAGGTCACATGACCCGAAGTTGTTTCCTTCGAAAACATGGAGGGTAAACGATAATGCAGATCAGAAGGACGCAATGGGAAATTTGAGTGCCTTATAGAAGTCTGCGACGGCCAAATGTGTGTCTCAACACTTGTAGTTGACGAGAGCGCACGAGAAGCACGTGACTGTCACGATATTGTTGGGATGCAGTGGGGCGACGCAATGGGGCAGGACCTAATCCCAACCGCAATATCGCACTTTTCCTCGCATGTGCGAAACTCGGTTGCGCAGTCATGGAAATTTGCGATTCAGACGACTCAAGCTCGGTATGTCGGGGAGACGGGAGAGTTGTGTATCACATCCACTGTCCCATATCCGCGTCTCAGATCGTCTTCGGAAATTTTCTGTGCGCTGTGCTACCACAAGATGAAGCCACCATAAGATTGCACCTTGGCAAATTTAATCGCACAATGAGAAGCAAAGATAAGCTTGTGAAAGAGCTTACTGAGGACCTTGCGATGAAACGCCTTCCCTGGCACCCTCGACAATTCAACGGTCAAAGAGTCGGCGATTGCTTTTATTCACTGTGTCAGCATACTCGCACTTATTTCACAACATCAAGGAAAAAGGAAGCGACGAACATATGTCTTTCCGTCGTTCGCGATCCCTGCTGAAATCCAATCTCTTTGTGTCGATGAAACTGCCGCAGAACGGGAAGCCTTGTTTCTCCACAAGTCGAGGGACCTTCTTCCCGTTGATGGTGACCTCGAAGTTCACAAGGGTTTTGTCCGGATTGACGCGCACGCCGTAAGCTGGGAGGCCGTCGTGCATGATCTGCAGGAACTGTTTCGCGTGTGCTTTTTCGGTGGTGATGAGGAGGAAATCATCGGTCTGTCTCATTAGCAGGCTTTGACCGGGCTGAAGAAAGCCGAGGTGATTGGCTTCGAGATCGGCGTAGAAGTAGTTGCAGAGAAGACTTGAGACAACCGAGCCCTGTGCGATGCCTTCCTTTTGGCGGTAGAACTTCTTGCCTATTTTTACCATGTTTTGCTGCACGTGTTGGGAGAGGAGGTTGAGGATTTCGTCCCGGTCGCGGAATTGGGCGACAATGTTTTCAACGAAGATTGTGTTCTTCTTGCCGACTGCCAATTCCAGCTCGAGGTTTTCCTCGAAGGTATTGAAATCATCGCGAGGCTTGGCTCGAGCTGTGAATTTTCTCATGGGCTTGGCTCTCGTGTCTTCACGATAATTTTCTCCTGGCTTGATTTCGAGGTGCTTGTTGATGCGATATTCGGCTTCTGTGGCAAGAGAGGACATAAGTTGAAGTACTGCCGACTGGGGAATAGTGTCGAACGCAGCTTGCACATCAAGCTTAGCGAAGTACAGTGGCTTGGAGCCTGAGAGTTGAGATCTGAATTGCTTCAATCTGCCGTACATGTCACCGACTGAACGAAGCGACGATCCAAGGCGGCCGGGATTTGACAGCTGGACAAGTTAGCTATAATTAGGGGAAGTTAGATTCTTTGCTTACAGCTTCCAGGGTGAAGACATTATACACAGGAGCTAGAACAGAGTTGATACTAAAGCCGAGTGTCTTCTGTCTCGGTTTGAGAGCTCTCCGCTTCAGATTCATGATTGGTCTAACACCAGTCTCTTTGGGCTGCAATCGGACTTGAGCGAACCCCAATATCCGTGATTCTAGTGTATTGCGGGCTTTCTCGAGTTTGACTTCTTCGAACATGCTGGCTTTGAGTTTGGCGAGTGCTGGTTCGGCCAAGGATCGCCAGACGTCGTGGCGAAAATAGAACAGACGGTGCTTGTGCACTGATTCAGTGACATGGAAGTTGGCTCGGATTAGTGGAATGAGAATTGAGTCGAAGACGTAGTAGGTGAACTCGTGGAATATCTCCCAGCGTTTGTTGGTATCTGCCTGGGAAAGCTTGTTGCCATCTGTATTTGGCGGGCTAAGCCATTCTACATCTGAAATCTGGAAATAGTCAGAGACGAATCTATTGGGGTTCGTAAAGCTTGCCTTCAAGCCTTGAGAGACCTCATGCAGCGAAAGGCTCTCGAATCTACGGAGGCCGATGAAACGATCGACGTTCTGAAGAAAGACTCTCTCGTTGTCTGTCTTGGTGCGTCCAGTGCCCCAGAACTCGGAGGGGAGGAGACGAGAGAGTACTGCGCGACAGAATGCTGACACCATTGATGCGGATGTTGAGTGGTCTAGCATAGACTCTTTTCGGGGCGGTGCTTTGGTTGTGCTCGTAGCAATGGTGAGGGTTGGTGGTGTGCTGTTCGGGATCTGGGTTTGGAATTTCGATGTATCTAAACTCTGTACTGGCTCTGGTACATTGTGATTTGTTGCTTGCTCAAACATCCACAAAGTCAGCAAGCCTTCATAAAGGTGGAGTGAAATTACCGGGCAATAGTGTTCAAGCAATTTCTTATACGGACAACGAGCATGCTGGATTTGCAACTTTCGGACTAATTGCACGGCTTGCCCCCTCAACCTCTTAGGAATTCTAGGGTTCTCTGCTGAGGAATATCTTGCATTGATCTCGTCTTCCCGAAGTGTGTAGTCCTTGAACGGCTGGACTGTTTGGCGTGGATCCACATCGTCTGTGAATACATTGTGGAGCCCAAATTGTCGAGGAAAGATGTACATCGTCACGTGGGTGGTACTTCGATCGAGCGGATGGTTTGCCTCCTCTCCGTTGCTCTCCTTACTCGCTATTACCGTAGCATCTCTCAGTGGGTAACGATTAAAGACATCTGAGATATCAGCAGAGAAGTAGTGGAGACTCGGGACTGCTCACGGATATGTCTTAAACCAAACCTCACGCCACCTTGCTTATTCATCGCTGCTCGAGCATGCATCATTCTGTTTCGCACGAAAGTGATGCTCGATGGACTTCTTGCTGTCTTCAGTGAGGGCTGGGGTTTTGCTGCTAATGGTTGAAGATCACCCAAAGGATGGCCTGCCTCGTCAGCTATTGAAATGCTTTCGACGCATAGCACTTACCACTCAATTGATGATATGAACCGCGCCCACTTCCAATAACCAAGAAGATCCCGCAATCGAGAAGTAAATCTATCATCGCCCTCTCCCCTTCCTTCCCCATCAAGGCCAGTACTTGCGGCCATGGATCGGCTTTGATTGAAGTCACGTGACTATTTGGGTGGACAGAAAGGACACCCGGAATTGCCGAAGCTGCATTGTCCCCACGGTGCACAGAGCGTGCAGGAATATCCTTCTGAAAGCCCTGGCACAATAGATGCTTGACCCAGCCATTTGATGCACGGTCCTTGGAGAACAATAGCCAAATGACAAAGTCAACAATCTGTGAATGATGTTAGCCGATGTCTCACCACAATAGCATTCCATAACAATAGCAATCAATCAACACATATATAAAAGTGCCTACCTCCGATTGCGAAAATATCCCAACTCCAGTCAAGTTTGCAAAAGAGATAGAGTCATCTGCCTTTTGTGAGAATGTCGTCCATTGCCGCCACCTTTCTTCCTGCGAGACTCCCTTGTGCTTCGAGACTCCAACCAAGGTCTGATCAAGGTGTTTGCAGAGCTTCTGATCAACCTCGGAATCGGGCCTCTTTCCAACAGACAGGATCTTCTTTCGGCGGACCTTGGAGCTTGGTGGGAGTTTCGAGATTAGGAACTCTCGGAGTGAGAGGACCTGCGGGTAGAACTGAGCAAGTAGAGCTTCCTTGACCACCGAACCCTTGCTGTTGGAAGGGTCGGAGATCTGTTGACGTTTTTGGTTACCTTCAACACGGTGATTCGGCCTCGATCTCTTTCTCTTGCCAGCCATCATGAGCACCTTGAACAAGTTGACTGCAGAAGTCGGCCTGTGGGTGGGTATCAGATCAGATCGAAGCCATGCACCCGGAATTCGACTTGCAAACGCGTCTCGGCCACGAAACTGAGGGCCGCCAGCCCCAGGGAGGCGCCAATGAGTTCGTGAATCGACGCAAACGGCCGAGGATGGCGCATCCGATGGAAGTTAGACGCGTCCTTGCGGGTTGGTGCGTGATGCAAGCATCCCTCTGCTGCTGCTGGTGCTGGAAGATTGTTGGAGGAGATGTTCTTGGCAAACCCCTGGGGTTGGTGGAACCTCCCTTGGAAGATGGAGGGGGGAGGGGGGCGAAAGTCGAAAATCTGACACCCAATCTGACCCAAACAGGAAATATCGACTCCTCCGATATCGACCCCTTGCGTCTATGTTTATCACAAATCCAGGATCACGCCCCAACTTCCCAAGATGGATGCCCCCTGCCGGGGTGCTATTAATGGGGACGCGCTTAAAGGATCAAATGGCGGAGCTTCATGCTGGATCTGGTGGATTGGCTTTTGGCTTTAGCCGATAGCACGAGGATTGGCCCAGACCGCCTGCGGTGGCTGCAAGTGCATCGATAGGCCGCTAGGCGACAACGTTCCGGTCGGAGGTGGAGATTGAGAAGCGACGGAGTCAGGGAGCAAGCCGAAGCAGCACGCTGCACACTGCACCCTGCACAGGCAGGCCAAAAGCAAGGCAAAAAGCAAGGCCAAAAGCAAGGCCAAAAGCAGGTCAAAAGCAAGCCAAACGGGCTGCCAGGCAAGTAAGGTTATTTGCGGTGCGGAGTACAGTCCAGTAGAAGCAAAAGTGATCGATCTCCAAATCTCCTCCCCTACGCCCTCGCCCACCACGCCCACGCCCATCCATCCACGCCCACGCCTCCACGGTCCACCTCCTCCTCTCCCGCGTCAACTCCGACACCGACACCACCGACACCACCGGCAACGACACCGACAACGACGCCGCCTGTGCATTGCCTGCGAATACCCTCATCTTTGCTCCCTTCGAACCTTGCTGCGCACCCCTCGAAACACGCTCCCCACCGCTGCTGCCCTCTCGTCCTATCATCGGCCCTGGAGTGCAAACGTTGCTCGTACAGAAAGCGCGACCCTGCACGGCCCTTGCGAATCAGGTCTGCCAACCACTCAGCACTGCCCACGACCTGATACGACGTGCATGGATCTCTGAAGAGACTCATCGTCACACCAGCACGACCACCACCAGCAGTCAGTCAGCAGCCAGCGGCCAGCACCCAGCACCCAGCACGCAAACGGGAGGGCGAGCATAAGCCTGACCGATGTTCAGGCACCATGGAGTCTGGTATCAACGCCGACCAGAACTTCTTCCTTCGCAATCAGTACCTGCCGCCAATCTCACCTGAGCAGAATCCCCAGCTCCAGCACCAGCACAAGCTCCAGCACCAGCGTGCCTACGACCCTCCTCCTCTCGCCGACTTCGACCAGCAGCGGTCGCCGCAATTGCCGCCGAAGCTGCCCTTCCTCACAGCCCAGAATCTGCAGGCGGTGACGGGGAATGGATACGTTGGCACTGTTGGAGACAGAAATGCGGATGAATTCTACAGAGAGTACCGTGGCGTGCAACAGTCGTCCAGCGGCTTCACCGACATGGCTACCAGTACAGAGTCCCGACCAGCAGCGTCGCCGCTGAGATCAAATGGGAATGGCACCACCCCGAAGCATCCAACTATCCCGAATGCACGCACCGGATTGAAGCCAGCATACCGTGCAGCCTCATCACCTTTAGACGACCGCACGGGTCTGAACAACGCGAAATCCTCGCCTGCACTGAATGGTTACGCCAATTCACGACAGCCCAGTGTCAAAGACCTGTTGAAGCGTTTCGACCAGAACAACTCGCAGCCTGCATCCGAAGCTCCAAAGCCCCCTGGCCGACTTATCACGAGAGGATTGAATAATGGACCTGGATATGCGAAGGAGCGAGTTGGATACCAAGCTAGGACGGCAAACACAACAAATACAGCTGGCACGAGCCGAGCAGGAGCTTCCTCAAGCCATGTTCCACCCAACAGACAAAAGCCCCCAGCACAGACGAGAACACAGCGGACTCGATTTGCGACTGAAGACCAGCATTCCAACAATACATTATCAGGCGCAGCTCGGCCTGCAAGACCACGAAATGCGGCCACGGGGTCGATATCACAAGCCTCTAAGTCCATGGTCAACCTCTCCCCGACGTCACCCAATGCTCCGTCTCAAACACAAAACAGACAACCTCTCTTTGGCGAAGTTATAGGGCAAGGAACACCGGATATTGCCTATGGTATTCCGCGCGCCCCTATTCGCAGAACCTCGGACTCGAACCTGCAATCTAATTCAGCACATCGACGAAGCAAGTCTGATTTCGATGTTTCTCCCACTTCCCCAACCGCGTGGTACCTCGGTGTTACACCCACATTGGACGATGTTGATCCAAACAAAACGCGGACCGCACCTGGCCACAACCGAAACCACAGCGATTTCGCGGACACGAAGGTAAATACCATGAACGGTGTCAGTCCATCGTTTCAGAATTCACACTCTCGGAGTCCTTCACTTCAGCCCTCAGCATCACGCCTGCCTAGAGCCACGAAACGACTCAGCGGCGGTTCATCCGATTCTTCGAGTCTACCTTCAACGCGTGCGAACTCGCCCTTCTCCACCAAGAAACTTGCGAATGGGAAACCTCCAAAACCTGGCCAGAGACCCTGGAGCCCTGCTGGTCGTGCCATAACCCCAACAAATCGCGAGAAGACACCCACAGGACGAGGACATCGAGGCAAATCGAACAGTCCCGGGAACATCAATACAAACTCGAGCCTCAAGGCCTACATTTCGGCCCCTCCTCCTAAATTGTCCCCCCCTCTTCGGAGTTCGCGACCACGACAACCCGTTTCTTCTGCAGCAGCCGCCGCTGCCTCTAAGCCCAAGCTTCCTGATCCTTCCACCTCACCGAAGCAGACCCGAAGCGGCATGAAGCTAACCCGAAATATCGCAGGAAGTGAACATAAGGATCGAAAGATCTCGGATGCACAATTGACAAAGGAGGATTTCGCGGCGCGAAGAGCTGAGATACATCGGGCATACACAAAGTCAATTGCGTTGGAAGATCAGGCTAGGATTCGTGCCAACAACTTGAAGCGATTGCACGAGAGGCAGGCACTCGACTTGGCAGTAGCAGAGGCTGCAAAGGCTGCGGCGGAAAAGGAAAAGCTTGCGGAAGCACTTCCTGCTGAACCAGTAGCAGAGCCAACCGCAGAACCAACCGCAGAGCCACCTGCCAGTCATCCGCTACTTCATCTCACCACATCCTTTCAAACCCCACAATATTCTCGCAATGAACAAAATCAATTTGCTGCAGGCCAAGACTCTCCGACGCTTGGGATGCCAGGAACCTTCATCGACGATGACGAGCCTCCATCCGCAATCTCGAATGCTACATGTACGACAGAAATTGACAACGAACCTCAAACGGAAGCGGCTCGGCTGAGTCGGATGCCATCAGGGAGACGAGAACGCAGTGGACTATCAAGTCATGTCACCTACATGGAGGATGGACTGAGTGCAGAGCAGGCATTGTTTGGTTCGCAGCACGTCGAAGAAGACACGATAAAGATCATGCTCGAGCCTCCTTCAGCGGTAGAGCCACCAGCAGAGCCCACGCCTACGAAGAATCAGTTCACCAGAGATCCTTCGCCCCCAGGTGCATATCAGCAGGATGATGACTACCGCAATTACAACCAGCCAGTGTTTGCCACTACACTTACGGCTGCGAGCCCGTTGGATTCAACACCTGGCCATTCCGAGTCCATATCTCCCCTGTCTGGTAACGAGGAACCAAGATTTGGGTATGATGATGCGAATATTTCAGATGCGAGCGATCCTCACGAAATGAGACAAGTATCGCAGATTGCCCCCGAAATCTCACTACACGAGGAGCCAGAAGAAATCCCGGAGTCCACTGGGGAGGAACCGAGATTTCAACTTCCTATGCTCCGAACAGCACTCGCCCCGCCATCGTTGACTCCCAGTGATGTCTCACATGACTACCTCGGAACTCCTCTGACAGATATGGAGTACGAGAGTTCAGATGGAGCGGCACCCCACCCTATTTCGTCCGAAGAACGCGACAACAGGGATGGGGCAGTATCTCCCGATCAAGAGCGCACAAGTGGCTGGAGTGATTTTAGGATTGGATTATCTGCAGAACAGAATCGCACAAGTGTCTGGACTGATTATTCTGTTGATACTGGTGATGAATACTCTGAGCGAGAGGAACCTGCTGCCTCCAAATTCCCCAGTGCGACCCGTCCGGCACCACCACCCCCAACAGAGCAGACGGACTCGACACCGGAAGCCCAATCCAAGCCCGAGTACAGCCCTCTGCCTTCTCCACATTTTCCCGGCGATATTCCACAGCGAGAGAGTTCGAATCGCCACCAACTACCTCCCCTGTCCACGAGTGGCAGCTTTGCCCAGGAATTTTCGGATTCCTCGCCTGGCTTTGCTAATATCCACATGCCACTCTGGCCAGAGTACTCACCTCCTCCTCCGCTTCACCAACCTGGCGAATCTTCTCCTGCCCTGTCGTCGGGTCGATCACCGCCGCCTGCAAGTCTCTACAACCGACGACCACCCTCAAGCTTGTACCAATCTAGCCAAAATGGTGCTCGGAATCCCGAGTCAAGACGCGCAAGTGATGATGTATACTCTCCGCGAGCGTCTTTGTCGACTCCCAGATCCAGCACCCAAATATCTTTCGAGGAGTCTTCCGCTGATCAATCATTGAAATCAAAGAGCACGACGGCCACTTTGGTAGGCGACGAAAAGGAGCAAAAGCGTCTCTTCCAACGCCGAATGGTGATCAAAGAGTTGATTGACACCGAGGCAGTCTATCTGAAAGACATGAACGTCGTCGAGGAAATCTACAAAGGCACTGCCGAGGCGTGTCCCAAGCTGGATACTGGCGACATCAAGGTGATCTTCAGAAACACTGATGAGATTGTTGCATTCACAACGATGTTCTCGGATGAATTAAAGTCTGCCGGATCTAGTGTGTACTCTTCGAGATCGCCGAAGCCGAGCAAGGCTGTTGCATCCCCCTCCACGGACGACAGATTCTCGGTCGCAGCCACATTAGCGGAGGAAACCGATGAGCAAAAGGATCGAAAGACATTCATAGGAGCAAACTTTGGCAAGCATTTGAAGAGAATGCAGATCATCTACACCGATTTCTTGAAGAACAGCGAGATCGCAAGCTCAAGATTAGGTATTCTCCAGACCGATAGCGCTGTGAAGGTCTGGCTCGGCGAGTGTAACCTGGTCGCCAAGGATCTTACCCAAGCTTGGGATCTCGATGCATTGCTGGTTAAGCCGGTGCAGCGCATCACTCGATACCAACTCCTCCTCGCCCAGATTAAGCAGAATACCCCCACCGATCACCCTGATTACGAAGCTCTGGCGCTTTCCCTGCAAGAAATAGGAAACTTACTGCAGAACATCGATGATCTGAAGAAGCGAATCCACATGGTGGGAAAGATTGTCGGCCGCAAGCGCAAGGAGTCGGACGTTCGGACCGGTTTGGCCAAGGCCTTTGGTCGTGCCCGTGAAGCAAAGGTCCAGGCGAATCCCAACCGACCTCGCGATGACGAGGTGTACGTAAAACTTCACGAGAAGTTCGGTGACGATTACCTTCGCCTGCAAGTCGTTCTTCGAGATGTGGAGTTTTACACCCGTCAGGTGACGACATGGACCAACGACTTCCTTCGATATCTCTCGTCAATGGAACTCATCATGCGAATGACCGCCAGTCCGTATCCTGAGCTGGAGAGCAAATGGGCTCGATTCAATATGTCAATGAGAGATATGGGTACCATTGCGTTGGAAGATCATGTAGGTATTCTTGAAGTGCTCGTATTTTCATCTGCTGATATATTTAGATCCTCCACGTTCGGAAAAAGGTCATCGAGCCATTCGAATCAGTTATCCAAGCTTACGGCCCCCCTGGTCTGGCGATGAAGAAGCGGGCCAAACGCCGACTCGACTTCGAGAGAGCTCTCACGCTCAAGTCGCAGGGCAAGAAGATTGACGAGAAGTTGACCGATCAGGTCACTCAGTATGAAGCTCTGAATGAGACGCTCAAGCTGGAGTTACCAAAGCTATCAGCTTTAACAGTCAGTCTTGGCAAAACTTGCCTGATCCAACTCGTCCAAATCCAGACCGATTGGTATCACATCTGGCAAGGAAAAGTTGGAGCTGTGTTGGAGAAGGACCAAATGCCCAAAGGTATCACAGACATTGTCGAGATGTACTTTCGGGAATTCAAGTACGTCGAGGCAAGTGTCCAAACGCTAGGGATTGTCAGCGGCTATTTTGAGAGCTTTTCGAAGACCCGAGGATCTCAATCAACCCAGGATGATGAGTCTGCTCGCCCTTCGTTGAGCGCCACAAGCCGGTCACGAATTCGAGGACATTCGGTCAACAGCGACAAATCTCCCAGTCTCCCGACTCCGGACTTTGCGAAGCGATCTAGCGGCCAATTCACGTTCTCGCCTCTCGTCTCCAATTCCCCAGGCCTGCCACAGCTTGCTTACCAGACTCCTTTCTCGAATGGTCACTCCCGCGGTGGATCTGGTTCTCCTGCTACCCCCGATGGCTTGACCTCTCGACAACATTCAAATCTTCCAAGACCAAGCACTGGACGAAGCTTTACTTCTGACGGTGGCATGCGGGCTGTGAACGATTACAACACTCAAGTTCGTCGTGAATCCGGGTCTGGCTCAGCATACAATCATCATGTCGACGGACCTCACACCGGGCGCCCGTACTCGGGTATCTTCCATTCGGCTCTGCCCGATGGTCCAGAGGAGAGCCAACGATCATCTCGAACTTCCTCAAGAGACAGGAATATATCTGGTGGTTACAATGTACTCTACCTGGCGGCAAGCTTGTTCGAGTTCAATATCAGTGCCACGAAATCGGAGGCCGGTTACCCTTACCTGACATATCAGGCTGGTGAGGTTTGTTCTGCTCCGTCCCCTCCTCTTTAGTCCGAACTAACAGACGAAATAGATCTTCGATGTCATCGGCGAGAAAGGCGAGCTCTGGCTTGCAAAGAACCAAGACGATCCCTCTGACCAAGTCGGCTGGATCTGGAGTAAACACTTTGCGCGTTTAGCGACCGACTGAAGAACCATCGCGAGATGTTCTTCATCATGTATAATGGCGTTTTACGAACGGAATGGGATTTCACGGCGAGGAGTTTAGTAACAAATAATACGGTACGGCAACGAGTGCGCGCCTGGTGCGCTCGGATCTGATACAGCAACCTATACAAGGGAAAGATGGCGGGTGGCGTTTCACGGGTTATTTCACGTTCTTCAGCATCTCGCGAGCATGAAATCGGCGAACGGGCAAGCGATCAACTACATTGTTTGAGTTTATCTTTCTTTTCTTTCGGAGGTTCGATTTCGTGCTTGAGAGAGGCATTTGTCTGTGTATTAAGGGGTGGGGAAACTTTGCGGCGATGAATGGAGTGTATTTACAGGATGATGGACGATGGGATGAATCTGCTTATGGCGGCTGGCAGATCATGGTCACATCGACCGGCGGACTTTTTGTTCGTTTGGGTGGGATTTCCACCTACACTACACTATGATTCGCAGGATACATGACAACGTTGGGTTTTTATGCCTGGCAGAGGTTAGGGTTTCACCTAGCTCGAGCTCATGAATATTGCGAGAGGGAGCAACATGCTTGTATGCAGAATAGAGCATATAGATGCAGATCAATCAAAAGTGTCTGATTACTGAATTTCTGTTCTCCACTGGCTTCAATGTGGCATGAATCGTGATTGCTGTCTCGTGCCTTTCTTTGCTCTCTTTGAGGACGGGGGCTTCTGGTCGTGCACGTGACACATAAACTGACTTCATGTGAAGATTTTTCCCAGGCAGAGTCCACAGGCTCAGCACTCTCCGTCTGATTGATGTATCAATACATGGCATTTTGACTAGAACTCAGTAAACCGTGTCCTTTATTCGCAGATTCCCAGCACAGACACTCTCAAGTAAGTGCCTTTTTCTCGTCCCCCATCATTCTCTTGCTCCTCCTCCTCCTCCTCCTCCTCCTCCTCCTCGGACCTCAATATCACTTTCACCCACCCTTCCTTGCCCCAACTCTGGCTATCTCTTCCTTAAATTGCGCTTCTCTTCTCTCACCGGAAAACCCGGCCCTCCACACAAGAAGTAGCTCGACCTGCGTTAGGGCCGTGGCCACGCAACGGTTCTTTCCATAGCATGCATGGAACTCGCTTGCTTCCCCATGCTCCTTGATCCTTTCTCCACACAAGGGTCTTCGATCCAGAGATCGGACGCCAGAGAAGGAGGAGGCACGAAATCGACGCCAGACAAAAGCGGCTCCATCTCGTGTTTTGTTTTGTCATGTTTGAAAATCTTCAGCGCGGAGGATTAGTTAACACTCAATGCAGATCTCCACGAGAGACAATTATTTCACTTCACCGATGCCCCATGCCCCCTCCCATGCCCATGCCCTGGCCCAAGCCAGACCCCTTCCGCGGCGCAAACGGCGTGTCAATCCCCCCCCAATGCGTATACGCTGTCGTCGGCGGCACCGGCGCCAACAAGTCCTCGCCATCGCCCACGCCAGGGAGGTAATTAAGTTGGTTCCCACCCAGCGTCATGGGCACAGGTCCTCCAAAGTCTTCACTGCCTCCAATGATTCCCTCGACGCCTCCTCCGCCACTGCCAAATAGCCCACCCGCCCTGTCTCCGCTCAACAACCCGCTCACTCGCCCGCTCACTTCGTTCGCGCCACCTAATCCGGCACCGCCGGCGAAATTGTCGACGCCGAAGAAACCCTTCAGGTCCCAGGGCAGGTCGACGGGTTCTTTCTGGAACCAGGTGTTTACTGCGGTTTGAACGTTTGGTTGGGCTGGGTTGTTTTGGGATTGTGGGGGTCCGTAGTCGAAAGAAAACAAGCCCTGTTGATGTTCCATGTATCGCCTAAACTCCTCGTTTCGATCTTCTGCTTCGCCTCCTTGGCCCTGCGAAGCCGAGTTCGGGACGTCGAAGATTCCGACGATTTTCGCGAGTTGGAGCGCGACTTGGGTGAGAATTGTGAAGGTGGGGCAAAGCTTGATGGGTTGCAGTGCGGACATCAGGTCGCGCACTGCTTGTTTCCTAGCACAGTCCTCAGGCGTGTCTAGTTCGTCCCAAGGGCGGGCGAGGAAGTCGAATGCGAGGATGAAGACTGAGTGGTAGATGTAGTAGGCGTCTACCCATTGGACGCCGTCGAACATGTCGTTTACGAGAAGTTGGTGCAGGAGCACTGCTGATTTGCGGGAGTAGGTTCCGCAGCTGTGTGAGAGGTTCAATTCTTCGGTTTCGAGGTCTTGCGAGCGCACGTGACGGCCTAGTTTGCGGGCTAATTGGACGCCGACTTTGCGCAGGATGAAGGGACGCGTGACGAGCGATTGGATGTGGTGGTATTGGATATGGAGGAGAATTACTGCTCTCCTGTGTTGTGGCGATGAGGAGGGAAATTCGAGACGTAATGGGGGAGGGAGGCTATTATGCCAAGAGTCAAGGTCGAGAAGAAACTGGATGGCGACACCGATTTTAGGGTATTCGCCTTGTTGCGTCGTGGATGTGGGTGAAGCGTAGATTTTGCGTCGCACAGACGAGAGCAGTCGTGCCAGTCGGACAGAATACTCGACATAGGATGTTGGGACGGACATCCCGCCGTCGAGCATCATTTCATCCGGGAAGGTGACGTTTACTTCCATGTCGTCGATTGCGCAAGGCCTGCCGAGGATGGCGCATTGTAGTTGTTCGAAGGTGTACGCCGTCCACCAGACTCTCTTGCGGACTTCGCGCTCCATGGAGTCGAAACCGCCGGATGTGCCTTCGCGGTGCATTCCTAAGGCCATAGCCATTCTGGATGCGCAGCCTAACAACATGAATGCGCTGTTGCGCTCGGTGCAATTGTGTTGATAGAGTTGGAGAAGCAAAAGAGCTTGCACGTTGATGAGGGTTGTTGCGCTGATTAGCTGGTGCATCCGGGCTTGCACGAGGTCAAGGTAGTGCCGCTGTATCTGCGCGGATTGTCTCGTGTCTCTGTCCTCCAAGGCTTGGGCACCGAATACGAGCAGCATGAAGATGGTGCAGATCCAGCCGGGCTCGACGTCGCGCATCAGGATGTGCGGCAGTAGCCACATGGCCTCATAACGTGACTGGAAGGTTGGCCGGTGGAAGAGGGGGTAGTTGGCGTGGACATGCTCGAAGTAGGCGGAGATGAAGGTGTCGGTTGCTTCTTTGTTTGGCAGGAGGGAGAGGACGGTGATTTTCTTGAGCCGGCTGTTGAGGGATGTGCTATCTACTGAGCCGGGAAAGAGAGATGGTGCTCGAGGTCTGGGGCTCTTGCCGGACGCATCGGATCGCCCATTCTCATGTCGATGTTGTCTTCAGAAGAATCCTCGCTCTCTTCTTTGACGATGGGCTCAAGGGCTTTGCTCCAGTTTGAACCAGCGAAGTCGGCTGAGATCTTGGATCGTTCATCGTCGGGCTGGACAGATTTCAAAGCAGCGTTGAATTCAGCAACCATGTTCCTGACGGTAAGAACAAAGCCAAAGGAGCTTGAGGGGCCAATGTAATGGGATGGTCCTTGTGGCATGGGGACGAGCTTCTCTTCCACTACCACGCTCTGCTTCCTCGATGATGAGCTTCCAGGAGAGCCCTCCGGTTCTTTTGATACCGTTGAAGGGCTTCCCCCACTGCCTTGCGAGTGCTGAGGAGACGTTACGGTTGGTTTGGGCGGTTGACTGAAGACCTCTTCGGCAACAGTCTGCTCATCGAAGGTGGGCAGGGCAATGTCATGTTCTTCGGCGATTGCATAGAGAGTTTGGAGATCATTAGTATCTTTGTTAGGATACAATCCCTTGATCAAAGCATCCAGAACTCGATACCGGACGCTGAGTGTTTCCACACTTCCATAGATTCGGGTCTTTCGAGGCAAGGTGGACTCGCAGTTGACGCCAGCCTCCAGGCAGCTCTGGCACGCCTCGTGGGCATCGGTGCCGCTGGAGCGAGAGCATCGTATCCTCCTCTTCTTACAGCGATCACAGCTCACCAACGCTCTCCTTCGTAAGTGGTCCGGGATGCGGGCCTTGCCGGTCTTCTTGCCTTTCCCCGTGAGATCCATCGTCCGACGTCAGCGCCACACGCTTAATTGCCGAATATACCGAGAGCGCGGACCTGGGAAAGTGTCTCGAGTGGGAGTCGTACAGGCGGGGTCCTCATGAATCGCGATTGGGGTTTGTTTTGAGTCTGGCTGCAGCCAACAGCCTCCGTTGAGGACGAGATGTCGTTGGAATGTTCCTTTTGTGGGACGTGGGGAAGGGGATGTGGAGGGGGAAATGCGAGGCAACGCTAAGCTTTTCGCGGGAGCCGCCCGACCGACAATGTTCAGGGCTGCAGCAGCCCATTCAGGGCTGGTGATGGTCCGACAAGTGCCCTGCTAGGCGTAGACAAGGCTGGACAGCTGGCAAGGGTCGGCAGGATGGACGATTTGCGGAGATTCAGTGCGAGAGAGAGTGTGAGTGGTGGGTTTCTTCATGTGGTTGATGCTGAGGAAGCGCTGACGAATGCGGGAGCACGGAAACATGGGAGCAGGGGAAGCATAGAACTGTAAGAGCATAAGAATTAAGAACATAAGAACATGGGAGCAGGGGAGCATAAGAATATGGGAACAGGGAGCGAACGGAGTAAGAACATGGGGATCATGGGAACATGGGAACACGATTGCATGGGCGACGGACGTTACACAGGATACCACACGGTAATTTGTGGACTGGCGATTGGCCCAGAGAGGGAGTGCCGTGGCCTGGGGTTGGAACAGTGGAGCGAGCAGGGAGTGAAGTGTGAAGTGTGAAGTGTGAAGTGCGAAGTGTGAAGTGTGAAGTGGGAAGTGTAAAAGTGTAGTAGTGTGAAGAGCATGCGCAGAGCGTGCGGATGAGAAGCGTGTTTGTTTAGCGCCTCAGCAGGCGTTTCTAGTCGGTCCGCTTCTCAGAGCGCAACAAGCCAGTGCTAATTCTGGCCATTGCTCTGGGCCTGGCTAACCTTAGCGCTGCCAAGAGCTCAAGGCCTGCGCTTGGCAGGTGATCTGATCTGAGCCGTTGTTTTGAAGTCGAACTCGACGAGATTGAGAAGAACAGGCTCTCGGCATCGAGCTACCTTGCCGTGCTATGCTACTGTATGCCATACCATGCCACCTTTGCACCTTTCCACCTTACCCCCTTCCACCTTTCCTTCTGCTGTCAACCGGCCAATGATAAATCGCGCAGCCCTCTTCCCCCCCAATCCAATCAATGTTCAGCCCCCAACTAGACCAGGCCCAGTGGGTGGTGATCCCCAGCCTGCCGTCAATGTCGTTATCCGCCTCCGCTCGTCTCCAGGGACAAGCTGCTGGGCCTGGGCCAGGGCCTGCTGGAAGCGCGGGAAACGTGCAGCGTGGGTTCGCAACCCCCTTTTCTGGGTTTCTATCCCCCATATCCCTCGCCATCCCTCGCAGTTGCATCTGAGATTGGTATCCCGAGATGCCAGCATCATGCTGTGAAGCAACGCAGGCCGGCCCCTGCTCTGCTCTGCGCTGCTCTGTTCTGCTCTGCTCCTGTTCTGTCCGGAACCCGGCACTCGGGCGCTCCAACCGGGCCCCCTTTTGGCTGTTCCACCACTCTCCACCTCCACCCCTCGAGCCAGTGACCACAGTCCATAAATGCCACGGATGCCACAGATGCCACAGATGCCACAGAGGGAACCACAGCCTCCACCACCAGCCGCACTAACAACCAGTGATGGGGAAAGGCCGCGGTGGCACGGCGGGATGTCCCAGTTGACTGTGCATTGGCCAAGAGACAGAGCATCTTCGATTGGACGCCCCAGACCTCCGTCGAGCTTGGAAGTTGGAATTGTGTTATCGCACTTGGGCGTGGCGTTGAGCAGAGACAAACTAAAACTCAGCTGGAGCGTGTGGCGTTCCTACCACCAGCTCCCCCCATCGACTCCACCCCAGTAGCATCCCAGTCCGACGCCCAGGAAATCCAAGAAGCTGCCCCCTTCTTTCACCAGGCGACAACATTTCGAGTGCCCCGTTTCCACATCAGATGCTATAAGCTCTGCCTCCCCTCACTCTGCCGGCCAGCCCTAGGGCTAGAGTCCCTCTCTCTCACTCTCTCTCGTCCTCCTCTGGTCTATTGCGCAAAGAGCGAAGCGAGCGAGCGACAGCAACACCCGTCCCGCGATGGATCGCGACCGCGTGGAGAAAGGCTTCGCAGGCGCGAACATGTCTTCCTCGACCCACGTGGGCTGCAGCGACGATGCTTTCTCGAAACAGATCTCGCAGACGCAAATTGAGAAACGGGGCTCATCCAACTCTTCGGGATCGCTCGACGCTCACACTCGTCCCATCAAGCTGGATTCCAAGGGCCTGCCTCTCGTTCCCCAACCCAGTCGCTTCACCGACGACCCACTGGTCAGTTCTACGCGCCCCTGCATCCCTCCCCATAGATTTATTGACCGCAAGCAGAACTGGTCGCCGTGGTTGAAATGGGCAGTCCTCATTCAGGTCAGCCTCATGGCCTTCCTGGGCCCGTACAACGCAGCGCTCATCAACCCGTCGCTCGTCCTGCTCAGCAAGGGCATCGGCGTTGACTCTAAGACAGCCGCCTACACGACCACTACGGCAATCATCCTGGGCGGGATTTCGCCGTTCCTCTGGACCCCCCTGACCAATTATTATGGCAGGCGGCCAATCACGCTGTGTGCCATCCTGCTCACCATCCTGGGCGGTGTCGGTTCAGGGGTATCCCCAGATTTCAGCGCCCTGCTCGGGACGAGAGCGTTATGTGGGTTCGGCTTCGGGGGCATGATGTCGGTCGGCACGGCGTGTTTGAATGATATGTTCTTCCTGCATGAACGAGGAGCGAAGACGGGAGTTTACTCAATATTCGTCACAAACGGTGCTCATGTTGCATTGCTAAGTAAGTGCTCCGGAGACTTGGTTTTGTGCCTCGCCGTCGCAGATCATCGTTAAATCTTGAGCCTCATCTAACATCTCACAGTCGGCGGCTTCCTAGGCCAGGCAGAAGGATGGAGATGGGACTACTGGCTCGGTGCAATCAGCACTTCTCTCTCCTTCACGGTCGCACTCTTCCTCTTCCCTGAAACCCTCTTCTCTCGAGATCCCATCTTCCTCTCCACCCGCACACGCACACGAACCTACTTCCAACTCCTTTTCGACTTCAAAGGCAACATGATCCCCGGTCGTCGTCTGCATGCTAGCGATTTCCTCCAATCTTTCAAAATGCTGAAGTATCCATCAATATTGTTTCCAGTTTGGTATTACGCCTGGGGCTGGACATTCATCAACGTCATGCCCGCCATCACTCTCGCTACCATCTATTCTCACTTCTTTCATCTGAAGGCGGGACCTATTGGCGCGTGTCTCGGAACCTCGTTAATGATCGGCTCGTTCCTGGGCGAGTTCTTCGCAGGCAAAGCCTCCGACCTCCTCATGACCTACCTCGCCAAACGCCATGGTGGGAAGCGAAAGCCTGAACACAGATTATACCTCTGTACACTCAGTGCGCTATTCATGCCCGCAGGCCTGATAATCTTCGGCAGCACAGTCTCCTCGCAGCCCTCATACCTCATCCCGCTCGTCGGGCTGGGCGTCGGCGTCTTTGGTCTCCAGATCGCTAGCACGACGCTCTATGCTTACGTCTCTGACTGCTACAAGCCACAGACGCCTGAAAGCGGCGTGCTGTTCAACCTGAGTCGTGGCCTGTCGTTCGTAGTCGGATACTTTGCCCTCCCGTTCGCCGGGAAGGTGGGGTACTTTTGGGCTTGGTTTACCTTTGCCGCCGTCCTCTTCGTGTCGTTCTTTCCCATAGTATCGCTAATGGTCTGGGGTGAGAAATGGAGACGAAAACTCGGAGAACCTAATTTCCACAGGTATCTCTGAGGCGGTGTTTGATTATGTTGTACCGGTTTGTGATGGGAATGGAGCGTGGAGTTTTGGGGGGGGGGGCAGCATCATCTTGGATTGGAGTTTTTTGCTGTACATATATATACCCCAGTTGTCTTTCGATGCCAGTGCATGGAGAGCTGCATTGGAGGACGGAGTTGTTGGTCAAGAAGGAAGATTCAGAAGTCCGGCTGACTCCTACGGATGTGTGATGCTTGTACAATTTGGCGGCTTTCTGATTGTACTTAATCGAAAAAACAAAGTAATGCCGATCGAATAAACCTTACTCTGCGGTCTTGAACTTTCCAACATCTAATACCTCATTGATTCTCGCACAAGTATGCTTTGCTTCCTTTGGTCTCATCGGGTCAGGATTGCCTCATGAGGACCGCCTGGAGTGTGGGCGATGAGACATGGCTTTCCGGACCTTAGTTGATTGGAATGGACGTTCAAAGGCCAGCCTGGGGCAGACGCTAAGGCTTGGTGAGTCCCAAAGGGTATCTGAGACATGTCTTACTTCGACTTGAACATTGAGTACTTAAGCATGGTCATCCTCCGGTACGCCCACACCACCTCGGCGCCAGGTTCGAAGCTTCCTTCGTGATGAAACTGGCCGTGTGCGCTGTCATTATAGGCATAGTGGTGGCGGCCGCGGAGCCTATCGTGTTAGAATATCGCAAAGTAATCGAGACTCGGGTCCAAGCGGATACATACATTGCTCTTCGTCGTAAGGTCGCCGCATGATTCCGATCCATGCACTAACACTTTCTAGGAAGAGACTCATCCACATCCACTTCAACATGCCCTGCAGGCAAAGAGCTCTGCTCAGCCTCCAACTACCCCCAAATCAACTCCTGCATCCCAGCGAGTTCGCTCTGTTGTGATTACACCTTTAGCGTGGGGTACTGTCCCACAACTGCCCGCTGCGGCAGCGGCAGATTTCCCGGCTGTTTCGCCCCTGATTCCGCGACCCCAGTGGTAACCGTTGTTGCGCCATCGACGACGCCTGTGGCCTCGGTCTCTCGCCCTGCGGGGACAGCTTCGGGGGGTGGTGAGTAGAGGTCCTTCAGCGGGGTCTGAGTTGGGGAGGGTCTGACGTGACTTTAGGCTCAGGAGCGCCAAGTACGGGGCTTCCTACCGGGAGTATTGTTGGGATATCGGTCTCTGTTGCTTGTTCGGTTATAGGATTAGTGTTTGGGATTGGGTTCAAGATCTGGAAGCACAAGAGGAAGGAGAAACTGGGGAATGCACCTGCTGTTGCGTGAATTATAAGGTGTTAAAAGTCGATGGTATTAGGTAATATCTAGTGGTTTGTTGACACGGAGGTTCACAATACTTATGCTGTGGCGATTCCCTGTCAGCCACATTAATAAAAACTCCTCGAAGAAAGTAAAGAAGAAACCCTTAATATAATATAAAAGAGTTATTATTTATGCCTGCCCGAATACTAAAAGCCAACTCTACAATATCCTCGTGCAATGTGGAGATCTTTTCGTGACCTTACATGCTTTCGCGGATTCAGAATCACAAGCAGCGAGGTCCAATGCAGTCGCCGGCAGGCAGCCATTTGAGACCGGAAGCCAGGCGCACTTCGATGCGATAACTACTTGGCTGAGAAATTGCGGACGGACGCACCCAAACCGTAGGATTGGTGAGGTTAGAGAAGCTCTGGCCGATATAGGTCAAGACGAGGGTGTGAAGCTCCCACGGCGAGTCGTCGATGTCGGAGACTCAGCTGATCCAAGAATTCGGTTGATTGACTCTTCAAATGTCGAGGGTCAATATATCGCGTTGAGCCATAGATGGCCTGTCGATCCTTCGAAGCACTTCAAAACCACCAAGTCCTCCATTGATGGCCACAGGCAACAGATCGTATCTATCCTCGCTAGGACTGGCTTCACTTTCTACATCAGCCTCGCCACAGCTGAAAAATACGCCAACGGCATAATCAACAGAAAGTCCCAGTTTAGACCCCATTCTGTTGCTTCAAATTTGACATCCCTCAACTGTCGCTACGATAATCTGGCTGCTCAGCTGCATAACATTGGGCAAAATACGAAAGCGAATTGAGTTCGTATGGGCGAATTGCTTTCCTTTGCTGTGCCATTATTGCGGCTCAGCACAATTGTGCTTTTCGGTGATTACGAGAGTAAGATGCTCTACCGACGAGATCGTATTCCTCCGTTTGTTATAACCTAGCCAATTGAATAAATGCCTCTTTATGATCAGATGAATGTTTGCCTAGTTGCGCTGTATGCGGAGTTGTATGGTAAGTGTAAGATCCTGGCGGGTTTTCTGTTCTGTGGAGATGTTGATATGCGTTATGTTCGAGGATCTGGGCTGATTTGCGATGAGAAGGGCCGATATTTGCCTACGTGGCAGTATTTGATTGAAACCACTGAAGCTTTTAACGTGTACCAGCTGAGTTGAGTTTGAAACTGGGTGGGTAAAGGATGCGGGTTCGGCGGAATCATAAAGAGAGTGGAAAAGAGCAAGTGGAAAAGAAGGGATTACAGGAGGACGCATATGATTATAAGGCAGTATATCTTGCGACCACAGAAAAGGCTATATCCAAGACCGCCATCTGTTGGAAAAGAAGAGATTTCTCCAATGAAAAGGACCATTTCTGTCTACAAATTTGTCACAATTCTGCTTTGTGCAGGTGATAAAGAGGTGAATCTTTTGGCTGTGGGACGTTAAGATCATTCTGGGATTATTATATTCGGCTAAGGCATATGAATTTTACCTCTTGATCATACGGCTATCTCAATCTTGGATGAAACCGAAGGATTCCGAGTGATGGAGGTATAGCTGATTACGGGCTAAATCGAAGCTCACCATTTCCGCGGTTCCATTGTTGGCCGAGTTTTGCGCAGGTCCGTCAGTGATGATTAGCAGATCGCACAAGATTATTAAATGCTTTAGAGTGCAACCTTGTTGCCTAAGGCAGCAACTGCAACAAGATCACGTAATATTTTGTTTTTACCGGATTCGTTAATTCTTTATTAATATACCGTTTAAGCCTCAAAACTGGTTATAAACGTCTAATTGAGACTATTGTATTAGTTAGAACTACAGGCATAACCACCTAAACAGATACCACCCCTAGTAGGGTAGGGGGGAAAAGCTCTAATTATCGAGCGATCTAATCCGGTTAAGATAATAAGGTAAATGCTAAGACCTTATAGAAAGAGGTAAAACGAGTTCATAGCTTAGAGATAGAATTAAATAATTTAAGAATAGTATTATAAGCTATAGAGAGTATATAAGCAGAACTAAAGAAGACGAGATAGGACTAAGAAAACTTAAAGTAACTTTTAGGCTCATATATTAAGGAGCTAAAAATAATAAAGGCTAATACTAAAAAGAGGCTCGAAGCTTTTAAGAGCCGAATAATAGGCTTAGAAAAGGACTTAGAAGTAGTGTAGTAATTTATTAAGGAGAGAGAAATAGAGTTAGTAGACCTAAAGCTTAATATTAATAATAATAATAAGTATATAAGGTTATTAAAGGCATAACTATTTAAGACGAGCTGTCTAATATAGCTAGAGAAAAAGAAGAAGAAACTCGAGGCTAAGTAGAAGGAGATTTAAGCTATAGTAGCTAAGGCAAAAGCCTTAAGTAACTAGGATCTTAGGGAACTTATATAGTAAGAAGCGTATATTAATATTAGTCTCTTATAAGTTAAAGAGAAAATAGTTATAATAGGATTAGATATTATAAGATATACTAAGTATAAAGTATACTTCGAAAGTTCTAAAACCGGCTACTAGATAAGTATTAACTATATTCTTATAAAAGACCCAGGGAAGAAGTTTAAGGAATTACGTAATTAAGTTATTTATTATTTCATAAATAATACTATAATAGTAGTAGAACTAGGGAAATACAAAGACTTCTTAGTAAATTAAAAGTATCTCACTAACTATAAGGAATTCTTCTACTATAGCTATAATCTACCTCAGAAGAGATATCGCGGTCTGGATAATATAGGAGAAGATTTAAAGAGTACTCTAGGACCTAGAGCCTAAGAACTAGTAAGACTTCGTACTAAGTCTAAAGAACCCCGTAGCTGATCCCTATTTCCTCCTTTTTATCGCCTTTTATATGTGTTTCGAGGAAGGAGGAAGGAGGAAGGAGGAAGGATAAGTTATAGCGATAGTGATATTCGGTTCTTCGTTTCGAGGGATCTGTTATAGTAATAGCTGTCCGAGTACTAGTATAGTAGAAGAACTCTGTGAGGTAGAAGGGTTAGCTAGTATGCGGTATTAATGTGAACTCGGCCCTAGCCTATGAATAATCGCTCACGAAGACTATTGTGACGCTAATCTAATAATTAACTTAATCTAATATCGGATTTTGGGCTTAGCTATTATTCTCTTAACTTTGTATTAACTAAACTCGGTTAGGTTTAGCTATCTAGCTTTAGGATAAGAGCTTCTTACTACTTACTATATCGCGTAACTCCTATATCTCTCTCTTCTAAAGCTAGTCTCTAAAGTCGCTCGGTTCTAGGAGATAGCTTTAGGGAGATTACTATACCTGGGAGATAATAGTGTATCGGTCGTACTATAAGGGTATAAGGCTATGTATTAATTATAGATAAAAGCTAATAAGGGAAGTAGAAGGGTATTAGACTTATATCTATAATACCTAAAGGGCGGGGTAATAGTACCCGAGATACTTATTATATGTAGATGTGTCTCAGGTTTTAGTACTATACTAATTAGGAATAAGAATACATTATTATTAAATTCATAATCGCACTTTCTCTTATCTTAGAGTATATATTAGTAGGTAAGAGACAGAAGAAGCTGAACTCTATAGAACTTACCCTTATAATCTATATACTAGATACTCTTCGCTATGTATTTATGATCTTTTAGGAGTTCTAAGTACTATACTCTAACTTTATTAGCGCGTATATAAAGATCTTTAGTATCAGTTTCTATTAATTTATTTATATACTCGTCGAAATCCCCCTATACTATTAGAATCGTTTTGAGGCTACTAAGGAGAGTAATACACGTAAAGATTATAGAGTAAAGAGTAGTATTTCTTATAGAAAAGAGTTGATTTAAAGCTAGCTAGAAAAGACTATAATAAAGTATAAGATCTCTAGGAATAAGTTCCTTAGATCTTAACTAAGCGAACTAATTATACTAGACTATATATAGAGATCCTATACCTATAGCTATATAACACACCCCCTAGGAAAGTACGATTTTAGTACTTTCTTAATTAGAATAGTCGATTTTTCGTAAAATTACTTGAAAAATAGTCTAAAAATACGATAATTAACGATTTTTCGGAATTTTCGACGATTTTAAGAGCTGTATCCGAATTAGGACTAGTGTAGTCACTTCCCCTAGATTAACTAGTTTCCCGGGAATAGGTATAAAAAGAGCCTTATTCTACTACTTTATAGCTTCTATATTAATACGAACTCTACTATATACTTATAGAGCTCTTTTCTAATACTTCTAATTATTATAATTATAGCTTATATATATGAATTATTAACCTAACTCCTTCCTTTAGTAAAGAGAGTTCATAGATCTCAGGTATAGTATTCTAGACACGCTTTTCGCGACTTTTACTAACTTTATAATATAGTAATATAGCTTATAAGTCTATTATAAGTAGATCTCTTAATCTATAGATATATAGCTTATATTCTATAGTTTACTGAGTCCCCTAGTACTCCTAGGACTCCTCTACCTAAGGCTCCTACTAAAGGTGAAGTAAAATCAAGAACTCCTTATCTTACTTATAGTCTAGTTCGAGAGGTTCCTTGCCTTAGTTATTATAAGTACTATATACTATTCCAAAGCTCGACTAACTTGAAATAGTGTCCTCTACTCTTAAGAGAAAGAGTAATAGTACTTACTATAATATTATTAGTAAAGGTACTTATTACTAGAAGTATACTTCTAGTTATTCTTATATTCCTATTCCGCTCTCTTATATCCCTATTATATAGCTCTTTCTTATTAAATATACTAATAAAGCTACTACTAAGAAAGTAAACTCTTTTCCCCCTTATTAGTACTACTAATTCTAATCTCTTAGAGTATATCTCTTATCTTAGGTACTCTATTTATACTATACTTAAGATTACTAAAGCTAATAAAGAGGGCTTAAACGAGGATAAGGATATAAATTAGGAGCTCGATTCTAAGGATAAAGAGATCCTTACTATTACTAAAGGTAAAAGTAAAGGTAAGGGTAAAGTAGTTAAAGAGAGCCTTAAGGAATAGTCTAATCGAGTAAAGGGCCTTTTATATAAGCTCGTCGATACTATTATTAAGTGTCTTTAGATCTCTTCTCCTCTAGCTTTATACTCTATTATTTATTAGATTCTATAAATAAAAGGTATAATAGATAGCACTTCTATATAATCCACTAAGGGCTAGGTATTAGGAGCTAAGG
>JAJTUR010000103.1:0-183524 GCA_021399475.1 Hyaloscypha finlandica | reverse complement strand
TTAAGTTAAGATGAGATACTAGAGTACGAAGACTATAGAATATATAAGATATATAGGAAGTTAATAGTCTTTCTAATACTATATACTTAGGCTCTATATATATATTACCCTAGAATAGAGTTAATAAGTCGAAGTTATATCTCTTTATACTATTACCCAGATACCTCGAATATTTCTAGTCTAGCTATATATATACCAAAATAGAGGTTATTATTTATAAAAAATACGTTTATATAATACTTAATAGTAGAGCTAAGGTTAATATAATATCTAAGAAGCTAGCTAATAAGTATAACCTAGCTATTAAAACTAAAAAGAATCTCGTTTTCTAAGGTATTAGTCCTAGTAAAGTATTCTTTCTTAGTACTTACTAACACGTTAAAGTTATTATAGAAGGATTAATTAATTTCGTAGACTTTCTAGTTATTAATAGCAGAATAGCTAATCTCCTTTTAGGTATACCCTATTTTATTAAAACCGAGTTAATATTCCTCTATAAACTAAAGGAGTAGTTAGGGCTAAACTAAGAAGTAGTAACCGTAAATAAATAGTAATAGTAACTATTACTAGTAATCTAATTCTAGTAGAAGGCGATAAATCGGAAAACTAGAGGCTAGTACGAGAACTAGGTAGTATACTAGTAAGAGAAAAAGAAAGAAAAGAAAGTCCTAAAATCTAGAAACCTATATAATTCTATTATAGAGGGTAGTTTAAGTAGTAATTATAAGCTTAGCTTAAGAAGAAATTTAAGAGTAGGAACCCTGAACTTAATATTAATATTTATACTATTTAAATCCCTTACCTTTTTAAAGAAGATTCTTTTATTTTTCTATTTAATAAAGTTAAGAAGGACTAGAAGGGACCTTTAGCTTTAACCTTCTTTATACTAATACTAAAGAATAGTACCCTATAATAGCTAATTTAAATTAAAATATTATATAAGTGAAGGTAGATAAAGTATATCTAGTAGATCTAGGAAAATTAATAGCGAAGCTCTACTTAGTAATAATAATTAGTTTTAGAAAGATATTTAGAAAAGCTAGCCCCGAATTATATTAGAAAGTATAGAGACCTAGGTAGATTAGTTAGGCGCTTTTCTAATCTCCTCTTAGCTCTTATTTAATAAAAGAATAAGTAGAATAGTTAACTATTAGGGATAAGTTAACTCTAGAAGAGAGAGAACTTTTAATAGAGGTTCTTATAAACTAAGAAGAGGCTCTTACCTTTAATTAGATATATTATGAAATATTTAACTAGAATTACCTTACCCTAGGAAATTTATATAGTTAATTATAAAGCTTAGTAGATACCTAATTTCCTAGTCCCTAGAGTATTAATAGGAAAGGTAGTAGAAATACTAAAAGACTAAATTAAGTACGGAATAATAGAATACTCTTATAGCCCTTACTATAATCCTTAGTTTCTAGTTACTAAGAAGGAAAAAGGAGAGTATTACCTTATAGTTATAGTAATGAAAATAAATAGGTTATAATTAGGGATAGTAACCTACTACTATAAGTTAATAAGTTCTCTAAGGAGTTTACTAGATATATAGTAGCTTCACTAATTAATTTCTTTTCAGGGTATAATTAGGCCCTCTTAGTACTTAAGTCTCGGGATATAATAGTATTTATAATACTAATTAGTCTTTTACGAATAATATAATTACCTTAAGGAGTAATAAATTTAGTTAGATAGTTTATTTATATTATCTAGATAATATTATATAATATTATTCCCGAAATCGCTAAACTATATATTAATAATATAGGTATAAAAGGTCCTAAGACCTATTATAACTATAAAGAAGTAGTTCCGGAATTCGATACTATATATTAGAATATATATAAAACCTAGATATAACTTTAGAGTAGATAGAGTAAGCTAGGGCTACTATTAGACTAAAATCTCAGTTTTATATACCTGGATTAAAGCTTATTAGCTATATGACTAATATAGATAGAAGATACCTACTAATAGCTAGAGTTATTAAGATACTAGAATAGGAACCCTTAGATAATATAAAGGAAGTAAGGGAATTTCTTAGAGTTTATATTTTCTATTATATTTGATTAAATACTATAGTTTACTTATAGAACCTCTTTATTAACTATTAAAGAAAGATATTCCTTTTAAATTTAGTCTAGAATAAGAAGCTTTAATAGTAGTATTATAGAAAGCACTAATAAAGTACCTAGCCTTATCTTAATAGACTATTCGAAGATATAGAAAGATTATTTTAATAGTAGATACTAGTCTAATAAGATAGGGTATAGTACTATAATAGTTAGATACTATAAAAAGAAGATACCTTACCTAATTCGAAAGTAGCCTCTAGAATATAGCTAAAAGAAACTATAATACTACTAAGCAGGAATATTAAGGAGCCTTAAAGGCCTTTAAGAAGATATAATTATACTTAATTAGTATTTATTTTATTCTCGAGATAGATATAGTAGTACTTATAGCCTAGTTAAATAAAGTAGTAATAGATTTACTAGGATTACTCCTAATATAGTAGATTATAGATATACTATTTAACTTTAAAGTTAAGTTTATTCCTAGAAGAAGAATATAGTAACTAATAGCTATTATAAAGAAGATAAACTCTATCTAATAATATAGATAAAGCTTATAAGGTTAATATTAATAACTAGATTACTACTAAACTAAATATAGTATTAGTTATACTAGTAAAGAAATATTTAAAAGTAGTAAAGCTCTTCGTGAGCCTAACTTAAGAAGATATACCTCTAGAAAAAGGGTATTCGCTAGCCTCTTAATATATAGTACCTTCCTTTAAAGCTTTAAAAGACCTATTAATATAGAATAGAAGGAATTCTTTAACTTTAAAGGTAAGGCCTTACTATACTTAGTAGTTAATAAGGAGTTATATTAGTAAGGGAGAGAGGTATACTAATATACCTTATTATTAATAATCTATAAAAAGGAGAGAAGTTATCTACTAATATTATAAAGAACTTAGGTATAAAGGATATAAAGGTACTTATAGACGAGTAGTAAATACTTTCTTCTAGGAAGGTACTATACTAACTATTAAAGCTATATACTTAGTATATCTTATACTAAAAGCGAGAGGCTAATTAAATAGAGGAACTAATATACCTAACTTATATAACGACTTTATAGGAAAAAGTAATACTTAATATAACTTACCTTCTAACTAATAGAGGAAAGAAGTACCTCGTAAATATAAGGAAGACTTATTAGGATAGCCTAAAGTAAGGGCATTATCTAAGGCTACCTTAAGGTAGTAGCTAACTTCCTTTAGGAGGAAATCATATATTAGTATAGAGTATTTAGATAACTAGTTATAGATAAGGGACCTAAGAATATAGGTATAACTAAAGTATTTATAGCTAAGTATAGTATTAAATAGTCCAAATCTTAGTATATAACTCGAAGGCTAATAGAGGTATTAAATATAGTTATCGCTTAATTAGAGAAGTACTTACTCGAATAAGTAAGGAGGTAAATACTAGAGAAGATACCTTCCTATAGTCCTTCTAGTAGAAAGAATATTAATCTATAGACTAATAGAGTAATACCTTCTTATTAATTTATAGATATAAAGTAATTCTACCTTATAAAATAAGATTCCTAGTTTAGTGACTATTAGACTAGACGAAAATTAAGATAAGAGAGGAGCTCCTAGAGGTTTAAGCTTAATAACTCTAGTTATGAGACGAGGATATAGAAGAAATAGTACTCTATAAATAACGATTCCGGGAATAAGGAAGAGTAGCTTTTAATACTAAATATTAGCTTCACTTATAGGAAATTAAAGTAAAGGATACTATACTCATATATTATTCCTAATATACTATAGATATAACTTCGAATATTAAGCTTAGCTTTAGATAAATAGTCTATACTAAGTAAAGATAGTCTTTCTAAAAGGGTTTTATAAGCTAGAGGAGATAGATAAGATAGAACTAAAAGGAACTTATACTAGGAATATCTTAAGAAATTCATATATAAGAAAGATACCTTTATTCTAATTAATTAGAATTAGAAAGTAATTCGGATAAAATAACTCTTTAGATAAAAGTAATCCTAGGAAGAAGTACTAATTATAAGTAAAAAGACTAGAAGGACTATAACTATACCTCGAAAACTAATAAATAAAGTATTATAATCTTAATTATTAATAATTCTACTACTCTAATAATACTTAAAAGATTTAATATACTTATTACTTAATAGATAATACAATATATCCTAGGAATTAATCTATATTCCTTATAATAAACTAACTTTCCTTTTATAATTTATATTTTTTATTATTATTTATTTTACTTTTTAAGTTATTTTTATTTATCTTTTTAATTTTACCTTAATTCCTTAACTCTTATATACTAGGGTAGTATATAGTAAGGAGGGAAGAGTATAGTATAGAGGGAGGTAAAGTTAAAACTATAATTTTTCGAAAATTCGGGACAGATTTTAATTTCGCTAATAAATCCCCCTATTCCTTATAGAAGAGCTTTAAGCTCTTATACTTTACCTTTATTCCTTATATTTACTCTTTAAAGGAATCTAATTCCTTTTATTATATATTATACTTCTAGAACTAGGATATACTTATAAGAATACCCCTCTAAGGCTCTTTCTAGCTAATTTAATTATCCTTCCTATATACTTTTTCAGAAAATTCGAAAAATACTATATATATAATTTTTAGGTTTTTCGTGATAAAATCGACTTTTTAGGTAATTAATAAGTAAAAAGACTAAAAAGTTTCAAATTCGGGGAATTTCTTCTTAAGCCTAGCTTAGGAAGAAATTCTACTAGAAGAAACCTATAATAGATTCCTTAATACCTCTAGGTAATTATAGCTAATAATTATACTACTAAATATATAAAATCTTCCTAAGCTTAGCTTAGGAAGAAATTCAGATATAGTATTAGAAATACTATCTTAGAGTAGAGTATAAATCCAAAATAGACCTAATAATAATAGCTTATCTCGGGATAGCTCTCTAATACCTTCTATAGTATTATACTAAATCTCGAAAATAGTAACCCTAAGTAAGGGATCTCGAGTAGTTATAAAGAGACCTATTAATAAGAAACTCAAGAAATCGACTCCCTTAAAGCTTCCTAAGCCTAGCTTATAAATAGAAATCTCGATACTTTATAATAGTAGAGTAATTAAAGGCTTATAAGAAGTAAAAGATACTATTAAAGTAGCTCTACTAAAGGAATAATTAGGTCTAATTAAGCTAGCTAATAGTAGGCTAATAGAATAATAAGTAAAGTAGGAGATAAGCTAGCTAAGTAGTATAAATAGTAGAAAGGAAAGTAAGAAGAAACTAGTTAATAGAACCTGGACTAATTTAATATAGAATTCGGTACTCTCTTAGTTATAGCTAAAGTAATTATTATGACTATAATAAGTTTCTTAAGGACTAAACCATATTAAGAAAGTCTAGGGAGAAGACCCTTATAGTTATATGATTTTAGAGAATTACTTAAGTCCTAAGAATCCCTATTATATACTTTAGGGTAAGAGTTATCTAATATAGTTTAGTATAATCGCCGAAAAACTTACTCTAGAATAAGTAGTCTAACTTATTAATAAATAGATCCTTAAATACTATTTCTACTACTATAATCCAAAGACTAAAAACTCAGGAAAACCTAATTTAATACTAGAATAAGTAGATCCCGGATAGTATCTACTAATATTAAATTAGCCTATATAGAAATAATAAATAAAGATAAGCTAAAGGACTAGCCTAACTTCGATAAGGAAAACATCTAACTCCCCTTAAGTTAGATATAGAAGAATTCGGTTTAATTCTAGACGATATTAGATTCCTTAAATTACTAGTAATTATAGAAGCTAAACCCTCTCTCCTAGAATATTAAGCTATACTTAAGGCCTTATTTATAGAGGATATATTATACTAAAACCAAAGAAGAAAGTCTCTATAAGCCTAGCTTAAGAAGAAAATAGTACTACTAGGATTAAAACTTAAAATAATACTAAAAAGAAGGATTCTGAGAATATTATTAATCCTTAGGAAACTCCTATTATTAAAGAAAACATTATTAATCCTTAGGAAACTCCTACTATTAAAATATAGAGATAATAGAGGTAGATACTATAGAAATTATTACTAATACCCTTAAGATAATACTAGTAATATGTCTTAGGATAATAAAGGAGATAAGCTAGAACCTCCTAGAATTAATAAACCTTAAGGAGTCCCCGAAAATGAAAATAGAAATTAGATAATACTAGTAATAAAAGTTAAGAAAATTCATATACTAAGGAACTTATAAAGGCTAAGGCTAGTAAGAGAGTTAATTACGCTATTACCCTTACTAGATAATAATACTCTATTACCTCTACTAAGAGCCTCGACTTTTAACCCTAGATAAATTCTAAATAAAGAGGATAACTTAGGCTAGGTAATCGAAGATTTCATTAAGGCTTTTAAAAAGGTATCCTATAAGACTATAACAAGAAAACAAGAAGCTTAATATTAATCTCTCTATTAATTAACTAGACTTATAGTAGTCTAATTAAGCTTATGAACTTCTAGAGGTAGAATTTTATAACTTGAGAGTAGATAGACTTAATATTAAAAAGATTACGAGATTAAGCTACTATTATCTTCTTAAGTCTAGCTCAGGAATAAATTTCACTTAACCCGAACCTTAAAAGCTTAATACCTAAAGCTATAAGTATATTATCTCTAAACCTTAGAAGAGATACTTTAAGTATAGATACCTTCCTTAGATCCTTATCTCTTTAGAGGAGCGACTTAAGCTCTACTAAATCTTTATTAAACTAATTAAACTAGCTTATTTATTCTATATTCGAAAATATTCGAATACCTAGACTTAAAGATATTACCTAAAATAATAAGAAAGAAAATCTTATTAAATCTCAAGGTAGTTTATAAGCGCTATAAAGATATCCTAGCTTATTATATTAGTAGTAGATTTAAACTTTTTAAGAGAACTCCTTAAAGTATCTTTATTTAGAAGTAAGTTAGTCTTAGAGCCTAAAGATATTACCCTAAGCCTATTATAGACTATATAGTAAACTATACTACTAGTAATATTTACGGAGCTATATTTTAGCTAAATACCCCTAACCTAGCTAGAGTAGGAGTTTTCATTATTAGTCCTTTTAATATAAGTTAGTTATTAGATAATAATATTAGAGAAGAAGGATATAAATTATTCTATTACTATATTAATAGAGAATTCCATATATATACTTACTACTTAAGAGAGAAGGGTATATTAATAAATAACTTCTAAATTCCGGATATAATCTATATAATTACTTAGTAATTAGTTAGAGCGGATCTAGGTCTCTACTTATCTATTTATTTAGCTTAAGATAATAATTAGACTCTTTAGTAGTATATTTGGACTATACTCGCTAGGTTACTTATAATAAAGGACTTAACCCGGATTTCTATTATATAGAAGAAGCCCTAGTCTAAATTAATATTCCTAATATTATGAAATATTCTACTAAATACTCTCCTAAGATTAGTGATTAAATCTATAACTATATTTTAATATTTAGCCTTACTAAATCCGAAGAACTACTAAAGTTTATCCCTAATACTATTAAATAAGAGGGCTTATATATTAAGACTAAGTATAATAGTTACCTTTTTTATCTTAATTCTAGCTTAGGAATAAAATTAAAGGTAAAACTCGAAGCTATAGTCGGAAAATAGAAGGACTATAATTAGAAGAATAGAGAGATTATTCTTACTAAGTAAGGTATTCTAATCTATTTCTACTATAAGCCCCCTATACTTAATTTCAAAGGTCTATATAAAGACTTCTAAATAATATCTATTAACTATATTACTCTTTTAGAGGACTATATAACTCTAGAAAATAGTATTTCTTAGGACGACTTTTACTCTTAATATATATACCTTAAGAGACTTAATATTCTCTATTAAGAGGACCCTAAGAAAATCATATATACTACTAAACCTTTTAGAGTAGTAGCTACTCTCACTAGACTAACCCTTAATAGTGAAGCCTTACTAGGTTATTTACTATAGACTAACTAAGGTATCCTAGCTAAATAAAATAAAATCTTTAATATAGAAGAAGAGGAAGTCTAATACTATATTACTAAGATATAAGCTAATACTATTAGCTATATAATAGAAGCTTATAAGAGAGTTTTCGAAGATAAGGTATACTATTATAGTAATTATTCCTATATAAGATTCCTAGAGATAGTATATTAAAATCCAAAAGCTAGACCTTTAGCTCCTAATAACTATTATATTAAGATAAAGGTTTAGGAATATTATAAGAATAGAGACTTCTCTTATTTAGTTATTAATTATTAAGGTAAGATTAAAGTTAAGACCCTATATATTCCTTTAAAACCTAAGGTATAAGAAAATTACGAGCCCGCCCCTATAGAGGAACTAGGTCTTAACTAAAGTATAGATAATAATTCTAGTAAAGATACCGACGACTCGGAATCCTATACTAGTCCAAGTGACCCTCTTCCTTCCCTAGAAACTAATAATAAGCCTAACTTATTAAGCTTAGGATTATAAGAAAACTAGAATTATCGAGGTACCTTATAAAGTCTTCCTAAGCTAGGCTTATTAAGCGGAATAATCTCAAATAATAATACTACTTAAAATAATTCCTAAAGTAGTTATCTAAACCTTTTAGGTTACTTCTTCTTACGAACTCTAAGAAATAATAAAATTAGTAAATTAGAGGAGAGTAGGGGCTTCTTTAATATAGATCTAAATAAACTTAATTAGAAGTAATTCGAGGAATAAGTAATCTTTTAACTTAAAAAAGAGGCTACTGACTCCTATAAGAACTATAATAATACTAAAGATATAGTCGAAATTCCGGGTTAATTTCCCTTACTTACTAATCCCCTAACTATAGAACCCCTAACTATAGAACCCTTACCTATAGAACCCTCGCTTCTCTAGTCTCCTATATTTACTAAGGATCCTGAGGCAGAATAATCTTAAGACGAAGGCTCTACTCCTAAGTTAAATAATACTAGATACCTAACCGTTAGTATAAAGGGTCCCTTACTAGTACTAGAAGAAGAGGATACTAAGAAGAAGAGAGCTTAGAATACTAAGTATAAGCGTATAGTCTCTGAAGCTAAAAGCGCCTTAAAGTAAATGACTCATGCCTAGCTTAGAGTTAAAGGCAAATTCGTAAAAGCTTAGAGTCTTCCTAAGCTTAGCTTATAAATATTTTCTCCCTTAGTTTTATATAATAGATTAGATGATTTCTGGATAATAAATAGTAGGGGGGAGTATAATATGAATTTATTTCTTTTCTTTAAGCTACTTATTTCATTTTAGTACCTCCTTTACTCATTCTTATAGGATAGGGTTTTATACTTAAGATTAGCGTTTCCTTTACAAAATTTCTTTCTGGCAGGAATTAATAAGTCAAGGACGACTTTTCTAGGGAAGGGACATATATAGTAGAGATCTGGTAGATATAGGGTAGGTTAGGTGTTCATACGTGATTCCTTAGCTTCTCACTCCCTTTAGTATTTAGCCTTCCACCTTTTCAATAAAGGGGACCTTAAGCAACTCAATACACACTTCACCTATACGATACCTCCTTAAATTCATGCGTGCACTTGTTCGATTTATTATTATGTGTTATGTTCCCACGATCCCTTTATACTAGTCTCGAAAACCCAGCAACTACCCCACCTATTCGACAATACCATGACACTTATTCACTTTTCCAATTGGCCTCTCGTACGAGCGCGCTCTTCAATAATTCTATTTGGAGTACTTTTCCGGAATTTTTCTCTGCAATCTTCTAACTCACGCACCAGAGCAATAATGCCTTAATGTCCCTCCAACTACCAGGCCTGCTAACCACATCTATTAATATTGCTAAAGGTTCTCTTGGTCTACAATATTCCTCCTTTGTAGCCCGTTCCTGTTTTGAAGCAACAACGGCTACTCGCAAAATGTCAACACTTTTCCTCCTCAAAATTCTTTCCCTTAGGTGTCTTGTATCTGCTTTCAATTTTACCAACGGACCTAGTCATAGAATCAAGCATGGCGGTCACACACTCTTAAGTATGAGCCCATCATCGAACTTTCCGAAGTTCTTATCGCTAGCGAACTCGGCGAAAACAGCACAGCTCTGAATCCATATACCAACACTGGTTTCAATCAGACATCGTCTAATAACCTGACCGCCACCTCCCAAATCAAGAACGTTTTCAAGCGCCAAGACAACCGCCCAGAGGGAGCACTAAAGTGCTCTGCCACCGAGGAATGCGTTGATGGGAGTTGTTGTGGTGCTGTGAGTCTTCCTACCCGTGTATCTTTCTTGCGCGAGTGAGACTTCGAAATCTCAGTAGTCTAACTCAAACAGGGCGGTACTTGCGGTTTCAAAGACCTGCATTGTGGAGTCGGATGTCAGAGCCATTGTGAGGCGAAAGCCATGTGTGGAATTGATAGTAAAGACGGTCTTGAAAGCTGTGGACTACAGCTATGCTGTTCATTTTACGGGGTAAGCCCAATAATGAAATTTTAAAATGATGTGCTATCGCTAACTCATTTCAGTGGTGTGGGGTATGTTCTAGTCCATTTGTTCCTTGTGCCACGATGCTGTTGCCTTGCAATGTGTTATATGAAGCTCTGCCATGTAGGACATTCATATTTGGCGGGCTCCTAGCCACAACTTGAATCTGCTCTTAAACCTCCAAGTTTGTCAGATTATTGTTTCAAGCATTTTGGAGAGCTCTCGATTTCCTAGATCTCAGTGTGAGATAAAGCACGTACAAACGCAACCGCTATCGCATCTGAGGAGACGGTGTATGAACCTATACTAACATGGACAGACCAAGAATGTTCACTGTGATGACCCGGAGCCTCTGATTGGGAAAACACCTTGTCAAGAGGGGTACGGTGGATGCGACATCAAGCAATCGCCAGTAAGTCAAAACTCTCCTCTCTGGAGGAAGTCTTTATTCAGGAATCTTGTTTCCGGAAGATATGTTTTTGGCTGCAAATAGACGTCTCCCTGATTGCGTCGGCTATCGAGTGTTATTTCAGGCAACCAGAAAGCACCAATTTGGTCGGTGTCGCTTATATCCCTTCTTGTACTCCATTTGATTGTCTATAACGAGAATGGAGAAAGCGATGGATTTTGGTATTCTGAAAGTGTCACTTTGAAAACTGAAACAAGCAGGTGTATATCTGTTCGCAGCTAAGGGGCATCTAAACAAAGATCCAGAGACGCTTTGTCACTTTTACAGCGGCAATCATTAACACCTAACAGGTATGCAACGCTGATGAAGAAACTGGTTCTGATGGAGGTTGGAGGCGTATCGCCTACTATGCTGGTTGGAACTCGCGGAATCGTAAGTGCGATCAAGTTTGGCCAGCAAATATCAATACAACAGGCCTCACCCACCTGATGTACTCATTTGTGTAAGTAATGTTGCTGCATCCTAACTGGAAGTATGTTGACTAATGAATGTTCCTTTATAGTGGATTCAACCCCGAGACATTTGCTATCGTCCCAGATCTCAAGGATATTCCTCTCTTCAGACAGTTTACTGGATTGGCCACATCAAAGTACGTAAAGTTATTACCCCGTCTTTGGATGGCTCGGCCCCATTAACCAGTCAATAGATTGAATACCTGGGTTGCCGTTGGAGGCTGGGCGTTTAATGACCCTGGAGACACATCGACGGCGTACTCGAACATGGTTTCGACTGCGGACAACCGTGCTGCATTTATTGATTCTCTCATGGAGTTTATGGAGGTAAACAAATTTCCCAGGGGCTCGCCTTGCGGCTAAACTTCGGCTCGATGCTAACACATTTGATAGAAATACGGATTCACAGGGTGAGCGTCTCCTGAAATTCTTTTGCGGAGGCCTGAGGAACACCATTGAGTATAAGATACATGAAACTAAAGGTCACTCAATTAGTGCCGACATCGATTGGGAATATCCAAGCAACCCAGAGAGAGGTGGCCGGAAGCAAGATAAGGACAATTTGGTGTTGCTCATGAAAGAGATGAAGGAGAAATTCGGCAGAAAATATGGTCAGTGCCGCCTCTGCTGTAATCGACCTGTTAGGAATAAAATCTGACACAATCACAGGAGTTTCGGTCGTATTGGCACCTGATTATTGGTATCTTCAAGGTAGATTATCGCGACAAGCGTCAGTCCCTTCTTCAAAGGTGTACTAAATGTGATTCCTAGGGTTCGCACCAGCTGCCATGGAGCCCTATGTCGATCACTTGGGGTTCATGGCCTATGATCTCCACGGATCATGGGACTCTGAGAATGCCCTTGGCAGTCTGATGAGACCGCACACTGATATCAGAGACATTGACAATGGATTGACGCCTTTGTGGTTTGATGGAGTAGATCCTAAGAAAGTTGTAATGGGTATTGCTTACTACGGCCGTTCCTTCACAATCAAAGATACTGATTGCCCAGTGATGGGATGCGAGTACGTATATCCGGGGATCAAATCTCCTCCTTTCTTGGTGGATGACATTCCTGAACAACATCCCAAACATACACCTACTGACTTCCCAATCATCTAGATTCAGTGGTCCTGGTAAAGCTTATGGATGCTCTAACTCCGTAGGAGTTCTCTCGAATATGGAAATCCGAAGAATCATCGAGGAGACAGGAGCAACCCCTTACTTACTCGAAGGAGCGATGGTAAAAGAATTGATCTACAACGATGATCAATGGGTAGGGTATGATGACTACGAGACTATTGCCTTGAAGGAGAAATTTGCCCGTGGAAGGTGAGCTCAGAACTATTAGTGATAGTAGAGGCATGAATTGCAGCTAATGAACATATAGATGTCTTGGGGGCACCATGATCTGGTCTATCGATTACGACTCTCCAACCTCTGTTAAAAACCCATACGATCCAATAGTAGGTGGAAATGGAGAGCCTGGTGGTACTTGTAGCGATTGTAAATTTGAACCAGTAAAGTCAGATTCCTGGAAAACCTGGCATCCCCAAGATCTCTCGGCCATCAAAAAGCTTGCTGCCATTGGGGATTCCTACTCTGCGGGCATTGGTGCAGGTGATAGAATGGGAAGTATTTTTGATTCGATCACTTTAGGAAATGGTTAGTAGACCCCTTTCTCGGAATACAAAGGTTACTTTTAAAACTGTGGAGTATTCGCTAACCCGTTTCACGCAAAGATTGGTACGTATAGCCAGGAATTACAACCCAAAACCCCTCCCTCTGGTAGACATCTCACCCTGAGTGTCCTAAGGCGACATTTAGAGATATGGAACTTTCTTGTACGAATAATCACTAACTATTTGACACGCAGGTCTTGTTCCAGATACGAGAACTCTCATCCAATGATTCTTAGTAGAGACCCCCGACTTGCGGACCCTGATTTTCAATTTGTATCTTGCTCGGGGGCGGTTGCGAAACAGATCGTCGAAGACCAAATTCCTCAACTAAATGCTAAACAAGACGCAATTCTACTCTCAGTTGGTAAGTTTTCCCGCAAAGATTGGACAATCTTCCCAAGTCATTCAATGTGCTATTGAAGCCCCTTCGCTAGAGCATAGCTCTGGCTTGATAGAGAGAAAAATAAACGACCGAATCTCTTACGATGTTCTATGAAGTTGTGTGAGAGCATGGCAGTGCAACAAGCAGACTCGCTGACGCTACTATAGGAGGCAACGATGTCGAACTTGTCAAGCTTCTCAACCAATGCATATACCAAGTTGCTGCTCTTACCCCAGCTCAAGCCGAATTTGCAAAATTGGCAGTAAAACTCGACGAAAAGTATGAATTGATCAAAGACTTCGATTTCGACTCACTAGGTCGAGGATGTGACGAGCAAATTGAAAGAACCAGAAACATTGCAAGGGGCTATGACTTTGCAAATAGTCTTGATCGGGTGGTTGGTGCCGCAAGGAAGAAGCTCGCTACTGGGTAGGTTTCAAACCTCAAATTCCTCTCAATACAGCTGCTGACAGACACTGCTAGAGGGAAGATATATTAGACAGGGTAAGTCAATACTTCACTACTCCCACGCCGCCGTTGTTCACCGACTGATCATATGCAGATATGGAAAATTCTTTGCTGAAGATATGACTACGCAGTGTGACAAAGTGACATGGACGACTTGGTTTTATGTGAGTACAGTCAATCTGAGAGTGGACACTGTTGACTGACTGCACCAGAAAGCAGAAAACATTGGGATACCACCGGCATATTTGACTGTCGCGCGACGAACCGCCATGAATGGGTTAGTTGACATTGTCAATGACGAGATTGTAAGTCCTATTTTCGTCTCCTGTTTCTTACTCTGGGCCATCGTACACCGTATCTTTCCAGTACAAGCGAATGTCTGCTTCTCCGTTATGGATCACCAAAGTACTAATCACTGTAACAACAGAGAGACGCAATAATTCGAGCTGGAGGCGATGATATAAGGTTCGTCAATTGGGATGCTATGCTTGAAACTCGTCGGGGCCGATTTTGCGAGTCTGGAGTCGACGAGGCGACCTATGAAAGCAATTCTAGACCCGGTCTCATGTTTTACGAACTCAACTCCTGGGACATGCTGGGAAATTCTCCCTGGAAACGATCAACTGGTGAAGAGCTTGAAGGGACTTTCATGGGCGACATGAATATCCTCGCACAAATCCAGCTGATCGTAGATCCTGATGCAAAGTTCACGACTGAGGGTCATAAAGCCAGCTCGGCTGAAACGGCTGTTAACGCAAAGGTTGCGTCAGATTCAGATATGGTCAGCGCAAAGGGTTTCATGGATCTTCTCGTTGCAGACGGGTAAGATAACTTCCTTCTCTCGATATGAGCTTCCCCCATGAACGTATCTTGGATCACTAATTGTTTGAATTGAAGCTACGGTCGTGTATTTCACCCTCAGATCGGTGGGCATCTCTTGATCGCAGATCTCATCATAGATAGTATGGTCCAGGATCGACTCGTCGACGGCGGTTTTGAGAAGTTCAAGGGGAGAGATTCATGCCCGTAAGCCCGACTCCTTCCCTTTCCCCTAAACACACATGCTAACACAATGTTTCCAGACTTGGCTCCACTCCTGGAGGTGGTGGATCCAACGAGAAATGGCGAAGTAGGCCGAATGATCCCTCCTATTCCATCCATCCGCTCACACGTGACTAACCCATACAAACAGTGACATTATACGAAGACAACTACGATTGCAACAAGGGATCTGACACCTTGACACGTGTGTTATGGGGAAGCGAAACCGATACCTGTTATACCTTCGGTGACGATATGCCCGGTACTTCATGTGATCAATACAAGGGCGACGGCGACAGAGAGGATTGCTGGGGAGTAGGTTTGATGCCACAATCGATCAAGATTGGGGACGGCTCTAAGTGTGAGATGTATTCTGGTAAAGGCTGTACCCAAATCCGAAGCGTATGGCCAGACGGATACGGCCCGAACAACTGTGTGCAAGATGCCTTGTATCCGTACTTGTCGTTCAAATGTGTAAGTTTCTACTCTGTCCCTGGGTATGTTCAATAATCCGGCTAACATATGACTAGTTTTGAGATGTTATTTTGTAACATAGAAGCGTGCACAGATTATCGTGCAGTCGATATCGTGTTTGCTGCTCTGTGGTTGTTGAGGAAGGGGTTGCAAGCTGGTGTGATGACATCCTGAGGGAGGCGTGGCGGGCCAGCGTGTGCCAGCATATGAGCTAGAGTTGGTGTCTTACCCCGATGTTCTTAAGTTAAAAAATCGTGCATCATAGATTGGTCTTGCTCTCGATCTACACCTTGAGAGGTATTCATTTTGTTTTGCTACTAGAATCAAGTGTTGACAGACAAACTGTTATGGGGAGGTCCCGGTATGTATAAATATATTATGATGAAGATGGTTTTTGTTCTAAGGTACAGAAAAGTGCTGCTTAAAGAGGGGGTAGGAGCACGTGAGTAGTCACGTGGCTAGCAAATTCCTAGTAACCTCGGATTGTCCTGTAACAGTTTTGCTCTATAGTTTATATACTTAATAATTGAATTCTGCTCTTTTGGGGGGGGATCTGTTCCCTCACGGGACATGAAATGGAATCGGTTGAAATAAAATATATTGCCCTTCACTGTGCGGGAATCGTTCTAATCTACACAATCTACTCTTTGATAGCTAATTCATCCTAACTCCTTTCCCCACCAACCCAAAATTGGAATTGTGTAAACCGGCCAACTAATGGAAAACCTCTACTAATCGGGTGCTTTTCATCCCACCCCCTTCAACTCGCTGTCCTAACCATCGACACACCGACACTCGGTCCTCGATATCCACACTATGATTCTGTAATAATCGGAACACTGCCTCGTCGCAATATTCTCCCCTAATCAACATGGTAACAATGGCCGGAACCACCACTCCACTATGCTGACAACAGCCGCGGGGGACCTCTTCCCACCCTCCACCTTCTTCTTTCGGTCTCCACTTCTCACATATGGACTAGGGAACCCCACACCACGTACAACACCCAAAAGCTTGGAACATTCTCTTTTCTTTCATCAACCTTCGAATGTCTTTGCTAATAGTGGCAATGGTTGGCGCCTCTTCACGTCGACAATGCTGTATGCGATGCTCGATTCCATACCAATACCTACGCTAATGGCATAATGGACAAATCCCACTCCACTAGCTTAACTGCTCACGCAACTCTCGTACGCTAATGGCTTCTTGTCGCTGCTAGCTGGCTACCGGACAGCATGTGAACTACTCCAGCTAATGGCTGCAACTAAATGGATTTGATCGCGTCTTGGTTCTTGAGTCTTGGGGATGGCTGCTGCTCATGGCTGACTAGGTAGGTCTCTATGATAAATGGAACTTTCCAAGCTGCATTGCATGCGCGTTTGTCGCCAAGGACATTCTCTAGGACGTTCTTCTACGGTGCTGCCCTCTTCACGTGGAGGAATGCCTGCTAGTGCCTGATGATTCATCTGGGTGCCTATTTCCTTGGTTTTGTCGATGACTCGATACGAGTTTCATAATAATGGCGTCTCATGATTGCGTCTCGACGCTTCGATGGCCAATAATGGCGGCTAGCATCACGAATTGGACGCGTCTCCCGCGCGGTAAGATAATCCGTAAGCCCCACAGCCTTGTCGCCGTCGTCGTACCAGACTTAAGCGTGATTGTGCCTAATTGTGTTTCTCTCGAACTAAGTGAGACAGGCCTCCAGCGCAGCTTGCCAGCGGAGCGTCCCCGTTCCCTGCGTATCTGTCTGTAAATCGAAGCTTGCATGCAGTGATCCTACTAGTCCATGGACGGACTGGCGACTTCAGTCCGTCCAGTTGTCTTGGCAGTCGGTCCGCGATTTTTGGACTGACCGGTTATAGCGTGGACGGACTGGTTGGACTGCCAGTCCAACTTATGGGAATTGAGTCATGTGCAACGTGTACGTCGCATTTCAGTAAGGTCGGATGCATGGACATTGATGCTGCACACGACACTGAGTGTTTTAATTGATGCATTTCACTCCTTTTACCTGTCAAACGATTGCATAATCGGGTAGTAGCAAGAGTTAGCTGGTCCATAAGGTACAGTGATATCTGGATAGGAGAGGCCGAAAGCCTAGGTTTCCGGCAAGACCGAGACTATCGGCTTGACCGTCGGCTTGACCGAAGATCTGGAGTCAATGCTATAGATGAAAGGACCTGTCTATGAAAAGAATGGAGAATATGAATGAGAGAAACGCTTGAAGTACATTTTGGCTAGAATCATAATCACCATCGCCCGAGGTCCTCATATCAATAGCATGGCTGTTGCCTATAAGCTAAATGTTAGAAGCCTCACCATATTGCGAGCAACTGACTCGTCTCAATTCTTATCACAACGACATCTCAATCATCCGATCTGTCGCCTGGACTTGACTTTAGCGATATTGATTTTGAAGCCTGCTCGTCATCACAAGAACTCGGGACCTCGCCATCGCTAACTTCACGATATTCCTCATCACCACTTCCCGATGCTACTCCAGTTGAAACAGCGGCAAAGCGGACATCGTCGATCTGGGTCCATTGTTACTTCCCTCGTGCGACTATTGTCCGCGACAATAGGAAGCGAAGCATTTGGCGATATGCATACTGTACACAGGTCTACACTGAAAGTGGCGGGACTAAAAATGCAAGGGCACACCTACGCAGCAAACATAGTCGTCAGATTAAGACTACACACGATGTACGAATTGGTGGATATCAAGAACGTATCGTTATGTCTGAATTCCGTGTCAACGCCCAGAACCTCGAGCATAAGAGTCGTCGATTAGAAAATGAAATTGACACCAACTCTATCAATCCAGCTGTGCTTGAAGATTTATATGTTACTTGGATCACCAGTTGCGGGATACCATTTGAGATGGTAACCCGTGATGAGTTTCGTGCGTAGGTTACCTTCTCCATTTTAATAAGCTGTATCAGAAACTGATAAATTCTCCATCCTAGCCTAACGCGTTACAGTCGGTCCGATCCAAACACGACAAAACGGGCCCTCTTTTACGCCCATAATAACTTTTTAACCACAACCCCAATTAATTTATACTAAGTAATGCGATTATAGAATAGAAGCAGGCGAAAATTACCTATTAATTAGATTCTTAATACTATTTGTGGTTCATTAATAATTAAGGCCTAAAGTGCACGGACCCTTTTTGCTTTATTGATTTTCGACCATACAAAACGCGAATATATTTGGTCGCTTAGGTCACGTGAGCCCGGACTTCAGGGAGAGATCACGGCATCTCACTAGCCTTATTATTAATAAAATAATAATAATTAAGCCCTATAAGCTTAAGTGAACCTCCCTAAGTATTAAATATAGCTTTTTCTAGTGTCATATATATTATATATATAGTGGGGCTATAATTACATAGGTTTCAAGCTCACTTTTAGCTGAACTAAGTCTATAAACCTAGCTATTATTTAGCTACCTTCTCTCTCTTACTTTTGTATATTATCCTATTCGTCTATTACCCTTTTAGATATCGTTCTATGGCGTCTTTACTTCTTTACACACTAAGTAGCTTGTTTAATACTTAGTCCCTTCCTATATATATCTATCTAGCGGAACGTACGATTATAGAACCTCTATATAGTCTTAATCGAACAAGCTTCAAGTGCCTCTACTACCTTAGCTTTAGTATCTGGAAAGCTAGTCTTCTTTACTTAACGATATCGAGTTTTGCTATACCCCTAGTATATCTTAATTAGGTTAATTTCGTAGTAGAACTTCGGTAGAAATATAGCCTTATATCCCCGCTCTATAATAAACTCCTTAACTTGACTCTTTTCCTCAAAGAAGTCCTTGTGATTCGATAGTATATGAGCTAAATAGTACGTTTGTTTAATAGCGGGAGGATATTTAAGGGGTATAGTACACTTAGTACCCTTTAGATACTTAAATCTTAAGCTAGGGATATTATACCCTCGCTTAATAAGAATCTATTCCACGCCCTTAGGCTCTCTTTCTCTATTCGAATTAAGTTACTAAAGGACTTATATAGTGCCCTATAACCCCGGAATCATATACTCCGGTAGGAAATACGTATCCCTCCCATAAGGCTTAATTTTACCCTTTTTAACCCCCCTTAGTGTCTTGTTCATAGTAAAGGCGTTTAGTACACCTTCGCTATACGAAGCGTGTATAGAAGACTAATCAAATATTAGAATAGCTATATAATTAGGGTACTTCTATTCAAATATATCAAGCGTTCTAGTAATCTGCACTAGTAGTTGCTTTATATCCTACCAGGGGTCCCCATTTGAACCTAGGTATATAATTTGCCGGGTATCCAAATTAGGGTTATCTAGGATAAAAATGCCTTTATTATTTAGTACCCTAATACGTCCCTTAGGGCTCACAAATTCAGAATCGTGAATTAGCCTCCCTTTGCTCTTTCCTGGCATTTTTTGCTAACTATCTGCTAGCTAGAGGCTCTTTTTATAGTCGAAACCATAGAAATAGCTCTTATCGTAGAAGTACATTACGTATACCTGACCTCTAATCGGGAGTAAAGGTTAAATCATATACTATATACTAGCTTCATCCTCCTTATACTAGACTATATATACTAAAAGCTCGTTCATTAATAGTAAAAACACCTCTTAACGATACTGAATCATATTAGGTCATTCGTGTCTATCTATATAAAGCCCTTTCTTAGTCTCATAGTAATAAAAGCCGAGCCTAGGGAGCCATAAGTAGGCTATACTATAAGCGATTAGCCTTTCGATTATCGATAATAATCGAGGTAAAATCTCCTAATTAATAGTATTTAGGAAATTGTTTAGTGATATCTGTCACATGGTGGAATTGCACGTGACCTTACACTCACTAGTTTACCGAACAGCCGAGCCTTCAGCTCTGATTATCTTCAATATATTACAACAATCGTACATTACAGCTTTTATACTATAACAATATCGTTCTAAGCTCTTAATTAATTAACTAAGTTCAATAGGCTAGAAATACGTCCTCGTTATTAAGATAAGAGGCACTATCTCTTTTACCGCCCCTAGCCTCTTATGGAACACTATGCCACTATCGATAGTAATTAAATAACCCCCTGATTTATCGAGCGAGTGTCTTTTCATCATTAAAACAATAATTACTAGAGGCTACTAAGAGCGATATATCGATTCTTCCAAGCTAATATTGCTCTAGCTTTAGAAGCTACTAGGTATATTAATGTAGTAGGTATAAGTCAGTGACTATACGGGAGGTATAGGGGTTATCTATTCGTACTAATTTTATATCCACATCGTCAAGGACTTCCTAATAAGTCATTTATACGTCTAGAGCTTTATTATCTCTATAGGCATCTCTAATAAGAGTATCCAGAAGTAGTTCGTTCGCTCTATCGTCTTCATCTTCAAGCCTTTGCTCTTCCCTTAATTACACATCCCTAGGGATATTAATTAGCCCCCTGATAATATCGAATTATAGCCTCTTTTATTTAAAAGAGGGTATAATTATAGGGGTCTTAAGCTTACTAGACTACGCTATAGCTTAAGCATCTTTTGCCCTCTAGTCATATGTATACATTTGTTGAGTTCTTAATAGCTTTACTAATTCCTTTATTAATTTGGAGTAATACGAGCCTCTAGAAGCTAGAAATAGTCTTAGTATACTTATATTATAATATAAAAATAAGTAAATAAGTAAGGGACTTACTAGTTTATTCTATAAGTCTCTAATCTCGCTATATACCTATAGGCTTCTCCAAAATAATCGTCTCATTACTACTAATAAGAAGCTTCCACTGAACCTAATAGAGCGTCAAATCTTCAAGCTCTTTATTACTTAGTTCAATATCTGAACTATTAGAATCGTCCTCTATAATAGAGGGTTTCCTATACTATTCGTTAATAGTCGCTTGGATTATAGCTTCTTTAGCTATAGTGAGAACTATGATTAAATCAAGGATTGAATTAGCTCGCTTACGTTTCTAAAGGCTTATAGAGGTAGCTATTAGAAGTATTTAAAAGGAGTACTTAATTAAGTTTATAGTTGTTGAGATATTAATATAATCGTGGAAGAGCGGTCAAGTTAAGGGGGGCAGTCACGTGATAATAAAGTAAAAAAATGACTATATAAAACGCGAAAATATTTGCTCGCTTAATTATATATATTATAACTCCCTTAATAATAAAGATATTATAATTTTGAGGGTATAGAATCAATTACTATAGTATATAGTATAGTTCTAATTAATACGATTAATATTAATTAGTGTTATGGTGGTTTTTTTTTTTTTTTTGTCGTGTTTGGATCGGACCGACTGTATATGTAATCGCGTTTGCCTTCCTGACCATCGCGTCGGCTTGGGTCATGAGGTTGCGGCTGAAGCACACCAACAAGGTGTCAGCTGGGACAGGTGGACTTTGTTACGCATATTAGTGGGCATTGATGAAGAGCGACGGAGATTGCGACAGTACGAGGTCCCAAGAAATTGAATTTGAACAGGAATGATTGATTTTCTTTAAAGATTTCATACACTCAAACGCCAACTAAAGATGTTCGACGAGACATCGTTGACTGTGCATCTCTACACCTCTGGTGATTCTAATCCATAAGTCCTTTTTTTCATGGCTTTGCACTTCAGGAGAGCACTGCAGAACGTCTCGCGCCATTTCATTTTATTGAAAGCCACCAGCCCCGAAGCGAGGCATCACACATGTTCAGCGCCTCTGGGCATTTGTCATCAGGCCCAATGCGTAGACTGCGCCACATTGCATTAGCCACAGCGTTGCTCACATGCGATCAATCAACCACAGTTAGGGTCAAGGGTGAACCTAGTGACACGACATACCAAACTGTGATCAACAAGCTTATCCAGAAACTTATCCATTCAATCGTGTTCTGGCTCAACGTTCCTACCAGGGTTCATGGCTCTATGACGCTCCGTCGCCAAATTTCCGAGCGGCCCAGCAGAGCAGCTTGTCGATTTTCTTGACAGGCGCGGAGCGAGCCAGAGGGATTTGGTTTTTCTCAGGATGTCTACCACGAGATTGTACAGTCCGACGCGGTCGTTTGCAGCGGGGGCATTGGATCGATCGGCGCAAAGTCTGACGTAATCTCGCGATGCCCGGGCGCGGCGGCGGAGTCATCCAGCGCTTGGAAATTTCATATACGTGGAACGCATGGTCCGCCGCCATGCGCGGGCGGCGCTTCTCGCGGATGGCGGCAGCGAGCTCGGCGAGACCTAGGCATGGGTTCATGCGGTATGCGTTTACATACTGCCGCGGCGCATCCGCCGGCGTGTCGACTTGAATACCTCGCTCCGGCATTGGCACGCCGGGGCTATCTACTACACGTTCGGGAGTGGTCGGCGGCGTGACGAGCAGCAGCGGCGAGGCTGGGTTGGCCGTCGAGCCTCTTGAGAGTGTGAATTGGACTGGCGCTTCGTAGTCCCATATTTCCGGTACGTGGAGGATGCCCTTGTCGCCGGTGATAGTCATCGAGCGGTTACGCCGCGCGACGGTGCCGATAGTCAGCCGGGCGACGACGCCGCTGCGGAATGAGATGATGGCGACGCAGAAGTCGGGGCCAAGGTCTTGCGGTGCGATTTCCTTCATCTTGTCGGTGACAAGAGTGTGGGCGAAGCACGTGACGCTAGCCGCCGGGCCGAAGACGCTGGTCAGAAATCCGACCTCATATGCAGCATGTTCCCAGACGCAGCCGACGCGGAATTCAGTCTCCGCCGGCCAAGACGCGCCGGCGCCGCTTCTCCAGGTGCGGTACGGAGGAGGGAACCCTCGAGCCTACCTACATGCTCGGCATTCCGGTGTGCACTGCCTTCAATAAATGGCTTTTCAATACAGCACGACTTCCCGGGATTGGGAAAGATGTGACTAAGAAAGGCAGTGGTGATTATTGTGTTGTCTTGAGGCGTGGCCGGGCTTTCATCGTTCCCCTGCAGGAGGGAGACCAGGTCGTCTCGCTGAACGCAGTCAAGGATACCATGAACGCGATCTTGGACCATGTTCAAGATGAAGGCACTTCGGTGGGCATCTTGACAAGTGGCAGCCGAGACTCATGGGCCAAGGTAGGCATCTTTTGCCGTTTGCATCCTCTCGTTCTAAATGCTTCTGGGCTAACACGTGAACAGCTCCGCGACAGTCTTCTCTTAATTGGTCCACAGAACGGAGATTATTTCAACACAATCGAGTCTGCCGCATTCATCATCTGCCTTGATGAAGGAAGCCCAGAGGCCCCGGAGGAACGGGCAAAGCATTGCAGGTTCGGTAACGGCTCCAACAGGTGGCACGACAAGGGGGTGCAATTCATCGTGGCCGCCAATGGCAACTCGGGTGTCATCTTTGAGCACTCTTACATTGACGGCACACTTCCCATTCCACTCCACAGTCGCATCGCCGATGCCATCGACGGATACAGACCGGCCAAGGCCAATGACATTCACAAGTCCAACGGTCACGTTCTGAAGGTGCCCCAAGAACTGCGGCTTGCTACGAACGCAGAAGCGGACGAGCATATCGGCGTCCTGAAAGAGAGGTGGGCTGCTTTCTCCGATGCGCGAGACTTCATCTTCCAGCAAGTCCCCGAGCTTGGCGCGAAGCTCATTACGGGCCACAACCTGCCGCTCAAGGGCACCTTTGACGCAACCATGCAACTGGCGATGCACTTCTACTATGGCACTCTCCCAGTCAACTGGCAGCCCGTTGCACTGACGCAGTTCCATGAGGGACGACACGACCTCGTGCAGCTCAATTCCCCCGCCGTCAAGGCGTTCTGCGAGGCTGCCACCAACGAATCGATGGCCGTTTCCGACCGCCGCGCCCTCATGCTCAACGCAGCCTTGGATCTCAATGCCAGAGTGAGAGAAGCCAAAGAAGGCCACGGCCTCTACCGCATGTTCCACGTCATGGAGAAACAATACCCAGCTGATGCCCCCAGGGCTGCCCTCTATGACCATCCTCTGCAACGCCGGCTCGATAACTTCACCATTATAAGCTACATCAACCACGACAGTGTCGAGAGCGTCCTGATTTCGATGGATCCCAATGCTTTGCGGCTCAAGTATAGTATCGGACAAGATGAGTACGTATTCTCCCCAATCACAGATGCTGCTGAGTATGTGCTAACTTTGCCGTTTCTAGTTGTCTCATCAGCACAGTCTGCGGTCATGGCAAGGTAGACGACCTCGCCCGGGCCATCAACCGAGCTGTATCAATCATGAAGGTTCTGATCCAGGCAACTCCGGGATCTGAGAACGGAGAAAGGCTGTTTGAAGGGCAATGAAGCCGGTGTGGCTTGGCATGACGGGGAACCGTGCCGCCTGACCCGAGTTGGAATTCATATTCTGGCCCCGGTTAGCATCCTTGAATACCATTCAGGATATCTCTTGTGCGCAGTTAGTCTAACAAGATGTGGTTTTGAATTGCCTGGTGACCCATATGGGTGATCTGCGCGATATGTAAGGGTTTCAGAGGTCATTGCTGGAATTAGCACGTCTTCAATTCCATGGTACTGAATGGATAGAACAGAATGAACAAGAGCGAGAAGTTGTAGCAGAGTGTAAGACTTTGTTAGGGTTTACACTAGTAGAATCCTGCATATGTGGCTCAAGACAGGGGGCGGTGTAACCCGCCACCTTTTTGGGTATATCAACGGATCCCCCACCACCTGGTGGTGTCTCCGTTCTTACTCAAATACACACACTTTTCTCATACCATTCTACGTATCAACTCCGACGCTCTTAAGTGCTCTATTGCTCTCGATATCCATTGTCATCTACAGCTGTTGTTACTACCTTACGTCCTTAAGGTTACTACCGCAAGTGCCATTTGCCACCTATCGCCATGGCAACCACTCGGCCTACCCTGCGCTACACTTCAGGTGCTTACAGACTTGGTCAGAAGAATGGCGGACGGCAATCTTTATAGAGCATAAACACTGAGTAAGGAGAGCGGCTGAGGGCGATTATATATTTGACGGAAACCCCTGAGTATCCGTTCTGGCAATGGAATCATCAGGTAGATCCATCCCCTGAGCTGACTATCCTGAGGCTACTGCCAAATCCAGCTTCTGATGTTGCCATCAGATTTTGCGCGAGGTCATGACCCAATTCGGATATCCTGCTTATCCAAATATAGTTGCTTGTTTTAGCCATACCGAGCAACGCTTGTTTGCTCTGGGCTCTGCTTAAGTTACCCATTTGGGATGATAGCAACCCTGATGGGTAAGACGTACGTGGGAACCATCTCTACCTTCTGTGCCTTGTCGGGAAGCCCGAGCGTACTCAGCTACAACTTACAATCATTTCCCCAAGGGTCATACTACCATTCTGGGCGATCCTCGTCTGCTTCATCACCTAGAATCAGAAGCGACAAATGCGAATACCCAGCAGACCCTTATCAGTAGCTGTTTGCTTGTCCTCGTGTCATTCTCATAGCCTTAAGACACCATCCAGGCTATTCCTGCCTTCCCACGTAATTGCCCCTATTTTCCATCTGTTCACGATGTCAACGACTGATGTGGTGAGAAATGGCGTGACCACATTGGCGTAGACTATGACGAGGCAGACTCATGTCTCTACTCTTGGCAAAGCCTTTCCCGCATCGAATCCGCCTCGTATTCGCAAAGCCACCCTGTACCGCAGGGGCTTATGTGCCACTCCTGGTCTTAGGACTTCCGATTTCTTAAAAATCCATATTTCTGAGAAAACGTTAGATCGGTAAATTCGAGGTTTCAGTATCGTCGTTTTGTGCCACTTTCAGCTGAAGGACCTTGATTTCTAATAAGTCGAACCATAATATAACGTAATCTACAAGCAAAATAAACATACATGTGAAATGAACACTTTCTACAAATTTGTAGTTAAATCCCCTTAGACCCCATCTCCCATCGTTTCCATACGTCGCCGCTAAGCAACGTGATACGCTACCTCTACTAGGAGCAAAAGACACCTAGGTACGATCCGGGGCTAGCTGTACGCCACGATCTATCGGTTTCAGCTTGCCTATAAGCGCCGGAGGCCGGTCGATATAAGGCGTAACCTAGTTCTTTAAGAAGCGCGGCGCTGCGTTCGGCATCGTCGCCTCCGGCTCGTCCCTAGGCAGCGTCATCCTGCCTATTATATTTAAGTTTGAAACAGTACCATATCGTCAATTGGCTGGTTTTTTCAAACTTAATTGACAATATGGTACTACTTAAGTTTCAAATTGACAATATGGTACTGTTTCCTATTTGGGCCTATTGATATCGATTAGGCCTGTTCCGTACACGCCTCCCACGCCCTGTAATATCACTAATACTAACGCCACGCTGTCGCTACCTGATTGGCCACCTGATTGGCCACTTATTTGACCACTTATTTTACCAGTTATTTGACCACTTATTTGACCACTTGATTGATCCTTTTCTTTGTCCTTACTTTGTGGACTTCTAATTGATCCTTGTAGACTCCAGAATATATTTGAAGCTTCTTCTTCAGCAGCTTCCCTTAACTCTTGTTGCATAGCTATGGGCATGTGATCTCTGTATGTATTCTAGTGCGATCGGTTCGCTTAGTCAGGATCTGTGGGACATATTCCTGAAGATCTCACGCTTCACTATAGTCTTTTCTAGCCAGCTTTAAATCAACTCTTTTCTATGCCAAATGCTACTCCCTACTCTGCGATCTTTACGTGCATTAACTCTGAAGTAATAACATCACGTGTGATTTGTTCTCTTGCCTCTACTAATAACTGTGTCTTATTTAAGACCCCCTTTCTCTCTGCTTCTCTTGCTTTATTAATAAATGCCCGCTTATACTCATTTAAAGGCTCTAATTTATTATTAAGAAAGAGAATAGATTCTAACTCTAGCTTAAGAGCTTCCTTAAGAGGAATTACTATGAAGAATAAAGTAAACTCAAAAATAGAATTCGAACGAAATATAAAGAACTTTAAGGTATCCTTAAGAGTACTCTTATATTATTCTAACTAAAGAATATATTAATTAATTATATTTACTAATTCTTACTTTTATTAAAGTACTTTAACTTTAACATATAAAGTCTATTCTATAACTTAAGTAATAGTAATCTAAGTATTAATTATAATATCGAAATTATTACTAAGATTATTATTATTATTAGAGTTATCTCTAAGAAGTACCTAAATAGCTCTATTAAAAGTATTAGAAGAGCCTTTACTATTTCCTCTATAAGGTTTCATCTAGTTAACTTCTTTCTTAAGAGTAAAATAAATAATAAGTTATTATATATTTCGTAAATTCCGTGATATAATTACGTTATTAAACTATCTCTTTTAAGAGTAAGAGAGATTAGCTTATAAGGTAGTTAATAATAGGTAATAAGGTAATAGGTTTGAATTAGAGTATAAATATAAAAAGTACTAGTATTGAATTCAATATAGAACTAATCTCTATACCTCTTTAAAGGTCTAAGGAAGGCTCCTATAAATAAGAGCCCTTAATAACATACGTATAATCTAGTATTAATAAGTATATAGCTAGCCTACTAATTAGTAGTATTCCTGTGATAGAATGGGGTCGCTAATCCTCTTAATTACTAACTATACTACCCGAGAGCCGAGGTATGACAGCTTTCATAGACAAATTAGCATGCGTCCTAATTTTCTTAGCTTCATTTCTGGCGGATGTGGCTGCTCTTAGGGGCTGAGGGCTCAGACCAATTGCACTCAACGCCACTTCAAGCCCAGCTGAACAACTACTATGGATTTCCCGAGCGCTCTAACATCATTAGTAGGGCAGTGAACAACATCATGCATTCTGATTCCATCTCCGGGCGGCGGTTAACATGCATGCGACGAATCACACTTTATAGCAGTGTGACACTTTACTCAAACCCTTATATGCCCCTCATTCTGATATCGAAGGCCTTCAAAATTTGAGGGCGGAGCTTTTTCGAGGGTTTGGGGAGCTAGAAGGACCGTTAGTACTGCTTTATTGATCTTTTTGCCTTTCTTCGAGAGGTGAAGAGCGGGCGTAAGACCATGCGCGTGATTGCGAAAGCAAATATTTGGGTTACGGCTCCCCTGCACCCCAGCTCCTTATTAGTAAGTCTATTCTCGTTGCAATCAAGACATTCCGCGCCCCTCGCTTTCTTGCCGCCCGTGGAACTATTGTTCTGCTACAATACGTATCATTGGATGATCCTCTACAGATTAGGTGTTCAGGGGTAGCGCCGTCAGGAGCTACGTACCAATGAGGCCATCATTTTTCTTTTTCCTCTTCTTAAACTGCTCTTCTCCTACTTAAGTGTACTGACATGGAGTAGTTTAACACTGTAGGAAACCTCACGTATTTGTATTTTTAAGCGCCACTAACTCGCATAAATAATGCTATTATGTATATAAGGCTTATATTATAGGTAGTCCAGAGTAAGATTAACCACCATGGGATACTTTATGGCTTTGCCAAGCTGGTATCACCCGTCTGTAATGGGCTATCGCTTTCTCATACTCAGGAGCGTTTCAGCCGTACTGACAAGATGTTAGATATATAATGGTTGATGAAAGGTGCTCCATTTTGACTGCTCAAGCGCTTTCGACTCAGCATTCAGTCACCATGGTGATGGGATTACATCCCAACCTTCATCTTTTTACACTTTTTCTGGCATTGTGTGGAGTTTATGGTTTGGAGGTACGACAGTTGCAGAATGGAACAGCGACCCCGAATTTAACGACAAAGGTCTTTAAAACTGATCATTTCTTAAGAGTAGGTCTACTATCTGCCGCTCAAGCATCTTAATGAACTGCATCACTGATTATTCGACTAGGATTTAGATGGACCGTGTCAGCGGTTGTTAGACCATCTTGAAGCATGTCCTACCAACGCTCTTCAAGCTTCAAAAGCCAGATTCGCGACTGCACAGCTCCTCGCAGAATGTCTTTCCCTCCAGTATGATGCCCAATATCTCCTTTGAGTGAAAGAAATTAATAGTCACTGTCTGCTAGGTATGGCATTTACTTCAACTGCTCAGAGTCGTTTACCAGGCTTAAGTTCCTTCCCGTGGAAGCCTCCCCAGCCATGTATAATTCGAAGAACACCTTGGAGGTCTGGAAGAATGCGGATCTTCCTGGACTTTCTGTGAATAAATCCTGCGCTTTCCCTAGCATTCTTCCTGTGCGTTAAACTCGCTGGCTTTTGCGATGATTCTACTAACAGCAGTCGCAGATTATGAGGACAGCATGTGCCTTCGACTATGAGATATTGAATCAAAATGATTGTTGCTCTTCACCAAAGAGAGATCAGCCGTGTGGGAAGGAGTCCTTTAATCTGCTTGCATGCAGTATTCAAAGGTAAGAATATCCGGATATTTTCTCTCCCCACACTGACCAAATGCTCACTAACTGAGTCAGTCTTCACACATATGTCGGCTGTACAGCACGAGATGCAAATGATACTAAGAGCTGCGTCGTTGAGACAGCTCCTCGGATTAACTACGTACCCATCGGCTTCCAGGTCAACAGCGACGGCCAGGAATATCCGAATCCAGGAAGAACCATCGGAGACTGGGCTCTGGTAACTATTGCCGATTTCGTCATTTTCGCAATCGCGAACTACGAGTTTTGGCAAAGATTAAGACTTCGTTGCTTGGGCCGAAATATCAAGGTCAGGACATCCAGATTTGACATCAGCCCTCTCGGGTTCTACTGGTCCCTCGCCTCGGAAATCTGCTCAGAAGTCATCATCGTGGGCGTCATTCTAAGCAGAGCAGGATATCAAGTTGACATGCTTAAACAATTCGTCATCTTTGCCATCCGACCACGGGCCGCATTCTTCAACGGAGTGCATGGCGCTATCGACGGTGGGTGGACCCACGACGGCATTACAGACATGATCATCCAACCCCTTCTCTCCACCTTCGGCGGCTACCTCGCCTTCTTCGGCGCCGTAACCGCAAACCATACTACGGATCCTGCTCGTCCTGCTCTCTGGCGAACCTACATGGGTGGAGGATTTGTGGCGTCCATCTCGACTACCGTCGTCTGGTTGTCTTTCTCAATCATGTGCATAATTGCGACATTTTGCTGCTGCGGGAGTTGAAAACTCTTAAAAAGCCCGCTCAAACTCCTTTTCACGGTCCTCATCTTCGCTATTGTGCAACCGCTTGCTCAGTTAAAATTCATAATCAACAAAACTTATCGTGGTGTCAGGCGTCGCGGGGTTGGAGAAGAGGATTACATGGTGCTCTATCTGCGCGACCTAAATAACAGCCTCTTCATGATATGGTACTACATCGGTCTCGCTTTATGTTTGATCCTTTTGGTCGGTTGTTGGATGTTTTGGACTGGATTTTTGCATCTTTCGGAGGAGCTATTTTGCCCTGCCGAGTTAGGGACCATCGACCTAGTGATTGTCGGCTTTTCTTTGTTGCGGAACATAGTAAGAAAGATTATAACTTTTCTGACGACGTTTGGGCAACAAAAGGAAGAAGGGCAGGGATATGAAGATGCGCTTCCTCTGCAGCCTTATTGAGTTTGTAGACGACAAGCTCTTCAAGTAATCTTGTAGTATACTGGTATACTGACCTGCGCCAAAAGTCTCGGGATTATAGAGCATGGATCTTTCTTCTCTACTAGAGATCCTTATAAAGTGAATAATGTCCTTAGCGAAGTCTCAGCCTATTAATTATAAGAGCAATTAATCTGCTTCAAAAAATACTAACAATAATGACTTTTGCGAATATATATTATTATTTTAATTAAGTTTATTAGTACAGTACATTGAGAAAATATTATATAACTTTTAAAATCTTTAATATTCTTTTAATAAAAACTTTTAATATTATAAAGTATATTATAATAAGGTATAATAATGAGATTAATATAGTAGTTAAGGGCTTGGAGTTTAAAGAATCTCATATATTAAAAATATTAAGCTAGAGAGTAAAAGAGAGAGAAATAACTTAACTCTTAATAGTGTATTACTTAGACCTCTAGCTTAACCTCACGTTTCACTCTTATTTCCTAATACCGAGCTCTAGTAGATTATATAGAGCTACTATTTGTTATATAAAGACTAGTTAAAAAATAATATAAGAGTTACTATAAATAGTCTTTCTTATATTAATTAAATCTCTAATAAAGAAGAGTAGTCTAGTATTACGGGATTTAATTAGTATAATATATTTATTATTCGTCTTTTACTTAAAGACTTAATAGAGATAATACTAAAGGTGAAGAATTCTAAAGAAGCTAAGATTCTAAGGTTATATAAGAAAATAATAGAGAGATTAAGTATTAAGCTAATAGTATAAGTAATTAAAGTATATATCTAGACTTCATTCATTAGAGGGTGTGAGCTTTTTTTTATATTACTAGAATACGTAAATAATATATAAATATAAATACAAATATTAAAGCGTGTTAGCTAGTACGTAATTGAAATCTAGTATTTTAGGAATTTAATTCCTCTATACTAGGGAGGGGAGCGCTCACATGCAAGTTTGCAAGCCTGATTGAAAGTGGGACCAGTTTACCCGTGGTGTGTATGTAGCTAACTGAATTTAACTAAAGGTCTAATGTTTAAAATTTCTTACTATATACATCATTGAGGATATGTCACAACGATCTCCGCGGGACGCAAGAAGACACAACTTTGAGCTCTTGAGCTATCAAAGTTATGTCCCTACACCCATCTAACTGTAGTTCGTCGTCGCCGTCGCCACAGTCCCCGCCGCCATGTTGACATTCTCTATAACAACTTCGCTCCCATTCTCAGAAGCGACCCTGATCCACGCAGTCGTAGTAGAGGTTCCGCCACCCGTGCTCGAAAGCTCGAAAAAGTTATTGACGTTCCTTGTAGTCGCCTTCCATGTATTACCAGAGTCAGCAGATACTTCCATCTTGGCAGTACGGAGGGTGGCGTTCTCGACGGTCGCAGCAAACCACCACTTTGAGGCACCGCTGTGCATTCTGATTTCAAGAGGGGCACTGATAGGGCAAGGAACGAAATCCCATTTGATATTTATTCCGCCGAGGGATTTGTCGGCAATCTGAGAAAACATGTCCGGGGTCATGTCGAGATGGGTTGCGTTTCCACCTGTCTTGTTGGTGACCTGCACAGAGTTAGTGATTAGTCTTATTTCCGACGGGCAATATTCGACCAGACTTCCACGTACCATAGCAATCTTCTTCTTTCCATTGTACATAATTTCAACACAGGCACCACAGTGGTAACCGTTGTTCCATATCTCCTCAGCCACGCATGTGGAACCATCAATAGTGGCCGGCAGAACATAATCAACAAAAGCGCATGCCCCCTTCTGCCAGCAGCCACTTTCTCCACAGGTCCCACCATACCATGTTCCAAGACCACTGTAGACTGAGCTGGAAGCATTAGTCAAAACAGTACCAGCTACTGAAGAAACTGCGATTGGAGATCCAGCTGGTGAAAGTGTAGCAGAGGAACCAGATGCCGAGACTGGAGTTGCAATCTTATATGATGACGAGACAGCAATCGAGGCCAGGCTGGCGAAAATGGATAGTTTGGACAACATAATGAGGGAATAACCAGTTTGCAGACGATTGAACCGAAGAGTAAATTTGACCCAAAAATATCGACAGAGAAGAATGACCGAGAACCGAATGGACTGCTGCTTGCGCCTGGGGTGAGAAAAATCAGACAAACATGGAGGATGAACGACCTTTAAAGTCTCTCGGGTTACGAAGATGGGTTTCTTCTTCCAAGAGCCCACATTGGATAGTATGAAACAAACGGCGAAATGAGACTGAGGAGACCGGGGACACCGGGGACACCGGAGGCAAACAGCAGTTAAAACGAAACAGGTGAATCCACGCTGGAAGTATCAATTCGGGACCGACACATACGTCTGGAGGAAATGATTTTGCGTCTCCACTGGGACGTGGCACATAAAGTACAGCACCCTTCATCAGCCACTGCGGAAATGAGAGGGGTCAAAATTTCGTTTCCACTTTGATGCCGACATTCACGCCCTGTACCTCGCTATATCTCGGGGCAGATTGTGTCGGGATGCAACTAAAGGGTTGTAATGGGTATACTCGGGGTTTGAATGTACCAAACTTAGATGGATTATTGATGATTGACGCTTGGAAGCACCGAGCCCGAAAATACGTAGGTGCAGAGTTGTTAATCGAGAACTAGATGGGGCGCAGCAACGTTGATGAAATAAGCTTGACGCTAAACTCGCCACAGACGAAAATGATTAACACGAAACGCTTGGTCGCAAGGTTTGACCACGATCATCTCATATCATGAAAGCTGAATTCACAATAACCTTGTTCGTGAGTAAGTATTTCTGTGGCGTTCAAGAGGAAGAGAGTGGTGATGATCACCTGCAAGCTCATTTCGAGATGTCGCAGCATGCAAATGACACCGTCTTTAGGATTACTTCAGAGCATCCAACTAGAAATTTCTAGGTGAGTTTGAGTTTCCTTTAAACTTTACGGATATAGTCACGTGCCATTTTCGAGTCCTTCACTACTTGAGCACGTATTTTCATGGCTATTGTTATTTGATAATGAGATTTGATACGGGTATTCCGGGGGGGGGGAGAATCCATATTGTGAATAGAGACTTAGAGCTAAATTTCCTGGGTTATAAGAAGGATTTAGAGAGGGAAGTATTATAAAGTATAGCGATTACAGGAAAGGTAATATAGATCTTAGCTCGGAACTATAAAAAGGGGGGGGGGGGGGGGGGGGGGTCAAATAAGAAGCACGATCTCTACTTAAGGAAAGGAGACAGGGCAAACCCCTCGTTTTCGGGCTTCGCTCTCCCGCCGTATTCTTTAAAACCACGAATAATATTTTTTTTAAGTCTTATACTAAGTAAGCTCCTTCCGAGGTTTCTTCTTACTTTAGTATCTTACCTGAGATACCTCTATTACTCTTAGTTCTTGTAACGGACAGCACCTCCACATAATCCGCCGGGGGCTAGGTATCAGGAACTAGGGGCGAAACGTGAGGCTAAGCTAGGGATCTTAGTAATATACTATTAAAGGTCGAGGGACTCCTCCCTTCTTTTACCCTTAGCTTAGTATTTTCAATACATGAGATTCTTTAAACTTTGAGCCTTCGACTATTACATTAATCCCACTATTATAGATCTTTTATTTAACTCTTATAAGGCTAAAAAGAGCTTCTCTTATACTAAACTTATTTTTCATTAAAGCTTTTATAAACTCACAACCTAGTTCTCTACTAGTACTTTACTCGCTTATATGGAGACTTCGCGTCCGCTCTATTAATTACGATAACTACTAATTATATATATATATATAAACGTCTACTTTTAATAAATAATTAATTCTATTTACTCTTTATATTTAGTTATAATATTATATAATAAGAGTAAGGTAAGACTACTTAGTAATAATATATACTAGTATAAAGCTATTACTATAACTAATCTATTAGTCTTATAGTCTTATATATTTCTTTTACTTAATCTTATTTAGATTTTATAGAATATAGACACAATTATTAATATATAATATCTTTTAATAGAGCTTTAAGTAATAGTTTATATACTTTTTTAGACTACTTTTATTAAGTCTCACTAACTTTTATTTCTTTAACTAAGAAGTAGCTAAGTAATTAAAAGCTCTATTTCTATCTAATACTCTACTTATAATAATAGACTAAAAGGTAATATAGAAGTAGGAAGTTCTTAAATATTAATTAGAAATAAAAGTAGAATATTAAAGAAATAAAGTAGAAAGAGATTCTTTTATCTTTTATTTAATTAGTAACTCTTAAGTAAGTATAGATCCAAATAATAGAACTTATAAAGTTTATATCTAGCTTATATAACTATATTCTCTAATATATTTTAAAGGTCTTAAAATTTACTTAAAAGGTTATTTTAAAATTATCTTCTAAAAGTATCTAGTTATTAAAAGAGATTTTTAATGGTTTTTTTATTAATCTAATAATATTAAACTAAATATATATAGATTAATATATTATATAAAGAATATATAATAATTTATAATAGTAATTAATAAAGGAATCTTTATTACTAAATATATATTAACTAAATTAATAGCTAAAGTATAATAGTATATTTTTCAAAAACAACAATTTTACATTTAAATAATATATTTTACTACTTAATTTAGATATAAAGATATATAATTTTTATGTTTCGTAAGGCAGGCGAGACCCCCTTCCCCACGCCAGTAATTTCTCCTCGGATAACGAATAACGCAGCTTTCGCATATGCTTGCTTTTCAGACATTTGAGTCACGACTAATCAGCGCACGTAATTTTGGTGTTTCCCTAAAATATTACTTTAAAGTACATTCTTTATGCTATAGACTCCGGTTTCTGGGTATCTCTCGAGGTGCTCTCTTGAGGCATCAGAAATGGAATTGCTTTCAGGGAAGCACAAATTGCGACGCCAACTGTTACATCAAGCGATGCCACAAATGGACAACTAAATTCTCCGCTTAGCTTCAGATGTGTTTGACGTTTCCCCTTTGCCTGAATTGGTCTTATCTCATTCCAAATAATCGCTTCTAATGCTCATTCGTGCATTGATTAAACTTGATAAGGATCGCCTTTCATCTGAAAATATACCTACCAAGCATGATCGTCTGCAAGGTCGGACGAGTCTCTCTTCTTTTTGAAGAGACGAAACTATTAACCCTGGAGTTTAAATCCTGCGATGTTCCATAAGGTTTCAATGACAGCATCCCCATGTTTTTCGCATTGAAGGGCCTCATCATTTACTTCAAAGGTAAGCACTGCCGTCGCTTCACTGCCTAGCCGATTATCTTGTTTCTTTCTTAACCTGTACATTCTTTTCATCATGGTGGCTTCGGGACTGGGTCCCACTGCTCTTGCAGTAACGTGGTCGGAGTTCGCAGCTGGAACCGCCTTGATGGCGCTGCGCATCTATACTAATGGCTTCATCATTCGGCGTTGGAATCCTGACTTCTGGTGGGCGTTCTCATCATATGTAAGTTTGTCCTTCTGCCTTCGGCTAGTACCTAACGTCGCAGGTCTGCGCGATTCTCTCATCGGCCTTCCTCACCATCTCCATCGACTATGGAATTGGGGCGCATTTCTCTCCCGCAACTCCCTCGTCGAATCCTGATCCTCAATCCCAACTCTACCAATTAGTATTCACAACCTTCTCCATTCTCGCCATCGCATTCGGTAAGATGGCAGTCATTCAATTCATCCTCCAACTAGAAGGGACTAACCGAAACGGAAAACGCATTCTCTACTTCTGCGCGGCCAGCAACTGCATTGTTAGTTTCATCTTCATACCTCTACTCTGGACACAATGCAACCCCGTAGACAAGATCTGGAACCCCAGTATTGCGGGAGCGTGTTATGGCATGGAAACGTATACGATCTTTGCATACTTCCAGGGAAGTTTTGGCGCAACCTTAGATACTGCGCTTGCGTTGTATCCTGCCATTATGCTTTGGCATCTGCAAGTCAAGCTCCATGTCAAGCTCGGTTTGATTATATTGTTTGGGTTCGGTATTCTGTAAGTTTGTCCCAACTATTTGTAAGCATTCGCTGATCCTCTCAGCGCTGCCATAACGGCCGTGGTCAAGACTGTTCAGATTGGTACAGTCAAGGAAATGCAGGACACCACGTTCCATCAAGGCTACTTAGACATCTGGGCAAGGTAAGCGTTCAATGACTCTTTGTATCCCTAGCTAAAACATGTAGTACCAATCTTTGGGTCGTCTTCATCGCTAGCTGCATTCCCACGATTCGTCCTATCCTCGTCCGAACCATACACAAAGTCACTGGCAAGGAGGGCAATATCGCGATAGCGACTGGATACATTTACGAGGCTACATTGAAAGACTCGAAAGACGACTCGGCCAAGTCGAGAAAGGTTCGAGCATATAGCAAGGTATACGCTAGGGGACAAGTAAGTAGGAATGCTACGACTAAGAATGTGTTCGAAAGTGAGGAGGATATCATGCCTGGCAAGGATGAGATTGTTATGACGACCGAGTATCAGGTCAAGTATGAGGAGAGCCAAGACTCCTTGAGCGAGAAGGGCTTGGGAAGGACTGAATCTTGGAAAGATGAGAGGTAGGTTGGTCAATGACACTTACAAGATTTGAAAGAATGGGAAAATATCATTCTATTTTCACAAAGGGCAAAAGTTCAAATGCCAGCACACAAACAAATATATTACACTGGGATGAATTGGTTGTCCGCACGAGAACAATACACGGGCATCTCCAAGAGCCTTAATCGTTGAGGATTGCTAATAGTTGGCTCAGGAGAGATTTTTAACATGTCGAGTAATCGACCTGGACTCGGAAATACCGCGATGAAGGATGCCCGTAACAAATTCTGGGTGCATTTTGTAGCTGGGAGTGACTCTTGCAATCTGCAGAAGGAAGTGATGGAGAAGGAAGGAAATTGGCGGCATGATGGGCTCAGGGTTGAGATTCGCGGTGGCTAATCGCGCGAGAGGCTCCACCAATCTGGGCTCCTCAAACCGTCTGCTGTAGTCCATCGAGCCCAAACCACTCAGATATGTATGGATTAGGGGATGCGCATCTGGTAATCTGGTAGATTGGCTTCAGGGCTAAAGGAGACTTCCAGAGGAGTGTGAGCCTCATTTCTGAGACGAGAGATATGGCTGAGTTAGCAAGGATCCAATTTCCGAACCTCTTTTGATACACTGTCTCTCACGATTCGCCAGCTGTGTTAATGGTAATCATCTACCCCCAGCACTGATTTGCATATAATTTGGGTGCCGAATCCTCTGAGTAAGGGCGGGAACCAATAGAGGGAGGATTTAGGAAGTTGTGAGGGCACGCGGGAAATATAAAGGGGAGGAGAATAAGTGGAACAAAAGCGACTTAATATCAAGAGACTATGATGCATGGAAATCGGGAATTTTACACTTCCCAGAGCCGTAAGGAAGAGAAAGAAATCAAGTGAGACTAGCGAGAACCGGCATGCATTCCAATTCAAGTGGACGAATCTATCGAACTATTTGCGCGTTTGGGGATGCAGAAGTTGAAGTCTTATATCCCGAAAGATGAGGCGGTCAGTCGAGGATATCAGCAGTACTCATTCTTCCCCTACCAAGTTGGGTAGACAAAGTCGATTACCGAAAACGATTTAAGGAATGGCTCCAAGACGTACCAATATGGAGACACGACATAAAGTGATGGGAATACAGGGCATAAAGGCAGGTTCGGGGCTGCGAAGGCACCAATACATGTTGTTCAACGGCTTACACCCGCTGTCCCTTCGTCTGGCAAGACATGGTCCGTACTAGCAAGGGGGCCTGGCTGAGGGCGAAAAGGCGACATATGATTAATAAATTTCCAAGCGAAAGGTAAAGGGGCTATTTCATTCAAATAATGTAGATTACTAATAAATTGGTATGCAAAGGTACATAAATATTACCCTCCGCGTGTCAGGCGAGCGCCCCCTGTTCAGTGCGGGAGCGTGGACTATATCTCACCAGATGAAGGGATAGTCCAATCTTGCCTGTGGCTTACGGCGCGCTTTTAGGGCAGAGACCTGGAGATATAGGGGGTTTTAGTATTTATTAATGGTAGAAAATACATTTGTAGTACCCTGAGATCCCCAAACTTGCCCGTATTCCCCGTATTCCCGTAACGGTCTGCCATTTTCTCTGTACCAACTCAAACGTAGCCTCAGCATCCCCACAACCTGAAAAGAGAAACCCCAGCTCACCTCCCACTATAAACCCCCTGTGCAATGTCCGTCACGCCTGCAAACCCTCAAAGTTGCACCAACATCCCATCTCTCCACTCCACAAAGCAAGCTCCCAATATCGGCGTGTCCCATATGTATATCTAACGTGGTCGATTTCGAGGCAAGGAGAGGTGCTGTAGCGACACCGCAGTGGTAGAGAGAGCTCGCAATCTTGAGGTAATTCGAGGTCGGAAGATCTGGAGAACTAGTTAGGCAGCCGGACTAGAAGTTTTATGCTTGTAACACTACTGGTTGCGAGTGTCTATTGGGATCTGCCTCTTCTTGCTTTCTTTCTGCCACCCCAAGTCGTGCCCTACCCTTGCAAATGGGCTCTAGGCGCAGGAAGCGACCTACCTGTTAACAGTCTGCAGTACAGTAGTTGCCCTGGGGGAACTGAGCCGGGTTTGATCCGAGGGCAGATCTGTGGTGAGAAGAAGACCCTCGGCAGGTTGAATAATTCGCTGGGCAGGTCTGCCAGGTCAATACTGACATGTAGTGCATATCCCAAGATGCTAGAAAAGCTACGAATGGCTCAGAGAAGCTGTCTGTCTGGTGTAGAAGTGTGGATGAAGTTCTGTCTTTCAGCGTCTCGATTCCAGACGAAGTATGTTGAATCTGTTGCTTAAGACGAACGTCTTGAGATCTGTACGTGGATCTTGCGCTTGACACAGTATGCACCGCAGAACAAGTCTTTCGGAGGATGCTGATGCCCCTTGTTAAATAATTGTGCTCCGCCGCCCAAGATTGCCGTCTGCTAGAGAGGTGCTGCTGCGCTGCTGATCCAAAAGAATGGACCAATTCTTGTGTTCAACACGCGATCTAACTATGCTGCGCCTCTCCCAAACTCTTCGAGACCTTGTTCACTTTGTTTCGTTTTTGGGGCCTTGTATGGAGAAGGGGCTGTTTGTGTTGCAGACTTCGGAGTCCAGTCGAGCGATATAGCTCCCATCCTGCAGCACGCAGCGAATTAGAAGTCCGCAAAACATGCTTCCTTGTCCATAGGAACCTTACAAAATGACTCTCCATCGCCCCCTTTCCATCAAGAAAACAATTGAATTCGTCGAAAATGAGGGTGTTTGGTAGAAGGTGTTTGTTAAGCTGGTTGTAGTAAAGCAGCCAGGCTGAGTTGTCTCGCCGTAGTGTATTCCCCCTCCACAACACGACTTTCTCCTTGCTTTAGTATATTGTTTGCATTTCGGTTTCTCAAAAAGATCTTGGGGTGGCTCATTGCTACAGAGGAGACAATGCCAGCACTGGTGCATTACTTTTGCGGAAGACACACTTCACCGTTTTCTGTCTTCTAATCCCCACTTCCGGGTCCACGGATGAGGGTCCAACCTACTGGTATTACAAATCTGGCACCAAGATATTCTTCCCCTGTGTATCCCTTCGCGCAGAACCTTGCCCCTGCCCCCGTCTTTAGCTTGTCCTAACTCACCAGGCGACCCTGGCTGCTGCGAGTTCCGGAAGACAAGATTACTGCTTCTTACCATTTTACCTCTGCGATTGGGCCTACTTTTGTCGCTGCTACTCCAAACGTCGTGGTTCTTCTTAGCCTCCTGAAATGCCCGAACTGCAATGTGTTGCTGGACCTGGCACTCCCCTGGCTAGTAACTTTACCACCCCAATATCCTTATTGAATTACTTCAACGAGTTAGTAAATTAACCTTAGATGTATACTTTCATTTTTGGAGGATTCTTCGACTTTGCCTAGCCCATCTCGTGCTTGTGGCTTTAGATGTAGGAGTTCTCGTTCCTGATTAGTACTAGTGCTAACCGGTATAATTGAAAGCTTGAAGCTAGCGCTAGTATAACGGAATTATCCTATATCCGTGGTTAGTAAGTGGAGGATAGATTGCAGTGAAGCATAGACTTCAGTGAAGATAGACCGTAGTGTACTAGCGGGAGGTGAGGCTCCAAGTTAGACCTCGCGTGGCGATGCTAGCCAGGTTTTCCAGGTGCCATGCGGAGATTGATGGTCTGGAATTGGTTCTTGCTGCTGCTATTCGATGGACATATCTCGTGAAAGGCTTTCCCAGGCTCCCCATCTGCCCTCTTCCAGTTGCCAGCCCGAAGAGAGACGCGTCTTGGAGAGACGTGCGGCAACCAACGTGCACATTAGAGAGGGGAGTCAGAGCCCATAGCAACTCGGCGGAAGTCAAAGAAAGAAGACCAAAGCCTGGGAACAATGCGTATCTCAGTACAGAACTGCAGCCAATACGCTGAACTCGTGGTCAATGACGCAGTGATTCAAAGATTTCAAGCTCAGCAGGAGAAGGTAGAGTCGAGCTCGGATGAAGAGTCTGGGGGCCATGGTTGGTGAGGGTATAACATTTAGGGTATTCTTTAAGACGGTGCCTTTGGAATGAACTAAAATTCGAAACCAGAATTAATCACTGTTCAAAGTAGCGCGGAAAGAACTTGGCTACAGATCACGTGAATACGTATTTAAGCCATTTAACCCAAGCCATGTCCTAATCACTCAAACACGCCGATAGACACACACACCAACTGCATATTCCCATCCCATCTGCATTCCTTTTTTGATATTATAGTGCCCTTTCCTTCTATCCAGATTAAGCAAATCTTACGCCGCAGCAGTCAATTGGCTGACCAAGTACACGAGGTTATCAAATGTAATTTCCTGGGTGGATTTCCTCCAGCCTTCTTGATATGGAAGTCTTTCTTGTGCTACAAGACTGTGAGCGCGAGTCGCAATGTTGTCCCTTATATACACATAACATGGGCAAGCTAGTAGGTAAACTTACTAAAAAGGATCTCGACAAATTTCGTGACCGCATTTCCGGTAGTGAGATTCCCAAAAACCCCCATATATAGCGCAGACTCGAAATAGCTGTTTGTCTGTTCCGTGGCTGTCATGTTGAACTGCGGGTTCACAGCTGCAGCTGCAGCAATCCTGTCTGACCGTGCAGCGGCGGCGTTAGCAAAGGAGATGGTGCGGTTGGGAAAGTGAGTGAGGGTTTGGCCCCAGATCGTCCTGTTAAAGGTGTGGTCGTCGCCGAAGTAGAAATCATTGCGGCTTAGACTAGCGTCATGCTCAAGGACTGTGCAGAAAATTAACTCCGATTCTCTACGTTAATTAGAAGAGCCCGATTCAGGCTTACTGTGGTGCTTATCTAAATCATCGAGGTTGAAAGTCGAAGCATTGCCAGTCGTGGAGGTTGTAAGGGCGATTTCTCCGGGAGTTTCTGTGGCAGCTGCAGCGAGGTTAATAGATTCGCTGAGCCCGGTGATTAGATCATCCAGAGAAACATTGACACCATTACGTGGGAGGAACCCGTGGTTTGCCAGCGTATTTAACATGGGACAAGGGCTTCGGCCTAACTCGGAGTCAGATCTTGAATCCTTCTGGAATACGCGCGGGGCGGACTGACGATCCGTTGGGTTGGGAGGCTGCCAAATGTGAAGCTTTTCAGAGGGCAGAGCAGAAACTGCGCTAATAATAGCGACGAGCAAATATTTAGGCTGCATAGTTTATCCAGTAACACACGAGGAGTTTGAAAATGTCAAGGATAACTAAGATTCGAGAAAATACTAGAAGGCATAAACAAAGATTGAAGAGATTGCTTATTTGTGCGGATTAGAACGTGGTTAAGTAAAGTTTGAATGACCACTTCTCCGAAAGATATCGAACCTAAAAACCAATACGGGCTTCATTGACGAATCCTGGGGTACAGATATTTCAAGGCTTCGGCACTCATCCCCTTTTGGTTACTTCTCCTGAGCTCGCGGAAGTACGGGGTTGTCCCTCCGGACAGGGAACTTTACAGGCTGCCAATCCTGTTCTGTAGCTACCCCGCACCTAATAACGTCTCCCAGTACAAAGAAGCAACCTGAAGAGCACTGTAAGGTGCGGTACAGTAGTATTGCTTAAGCGATTAGAGATAGTGACAGGGAAGTCCCACTGCACAGGCTGAAAAGCTCCCTGTCCGGAGACGATCCGGCGAAATACAATAAGCTTTGCTACTGCATTGCATGTAAATAGTGGGTCGCAAATCGGATGTAAATACCACTTGCGGGCGGAGTTATCTATGCTGGTCCAAACCCCTGCTTGCGATTTCAGAAGGAAAGTAGCACCGGAGCAGTTACTAAATAAGTCATATTAGGTCCGAGATTAAAACAAGCTTTACTCGTGCGGCCTAGGAGTCTATATTGGGCCAGCTCAGTGGTATCGTTAAATCCACCGCCATTCTATTTTAAAATGTTCTGCTCCAAGCACTGCCCGAGGTTTAAATCGGAATTCCACCCGGGCTTCCACGCGTCTGACCAGATCCTGTTTAATTGATCCGACAAGGGGTGCGGGGGCCGGCTCAATCCAGACTGCTTGGCCGCCTCATCACATGAAGACTTCTTCCGCCCCCATGAGCACCTGCCTTTTGCTGCCGCAAGCACGAGTAATAATTTGCAGCTAATTTCAGCTGACAAGCAGCAAACAGCCTTTGTGTGACTTTACAGTAAGAGGTGTTCATTTCAGCACTAAATAATTTCTGCGTATCATCCACAAGGAGAACGTCCTTCCCCAATGGTGCCCACGCATTCCCCCTTTCCAGTACGGGAGTCTGGCCACCTTCAAGTCTCCGCTCTTCACTCAATTTAATTCGAAGACTGTGGCATCGAAACCGGTGTTCCTATCATACACCTGCATGGGGGTCCAGGGAAGGTAAGGTACATACACGGCTAATTATATATTCATTCAGCTGTACTAACCCTATGACCAAGGAACCGTGGACTCGGATAGACAGTACTCTGACCCAACCCACTACCGCAGCACTCTCTTCGACCAGCGTGGCTCTGGCAAATCCCTCCCTTCCGCCTACCTTGATGGCAACACAACCTGGACCCTTGTCGCCGACATTGAAGCACTCCGAAAACACCTGAAAGTCGAAAAGTGGGTAGTATTCGGTGGCTCGTGGGACTCAACTTTATCACTGGCGTATTCCCAGAAGCACACTGAGCACTGTATAGGCTTGATCCTCCGTGGTATCTTCATCCTTTGCCGCGAAGAGTTGGAGTGGTTTTACCAAAAGGGCACAGACAGGCTGTTCCCTGATTATTTTGAGCCATACAAAACTTGCATCCCTGAGCCAGAAAGAAGCAATGTGATCAAAGCATACAATAAGAGACTCACAGGCGATGATGAGGAGACCCTGGAATGTGCCGATGCATGGAGCACCTGGGAGAGTTCAACAGTCGAGTTGATCGTGAACCGGGAATATATCAAAAAAGCAGAGAATCCAAAATGGGCGCTTGCGTTTGCTCGCATTGAGTGCCACTTTTTTATCAACGCTAGGTGGATGCGCGATAGACAATTAATTGAAGAGGCGTATAAAGTTAGGCATTTATCAATAATTATTGTGCCGGGCAGATATGATGTTGTTTGTCCGGCAAAGACAAGTTGGGACTTGTATCAAGCACTTGGAGGGAAGGAGAATTCGAATGTAGAGTATTTGGTTAAAGCGGATTGTGGCATAGTGCACGTAAGAACAAGATTCAGGGGGCACTGGTAGATGCTGCGGAAAAATTTAAGGCGCTAAAGATGTATAGAGGTAATTTGAATTGAAGAAGGCCTGAGAGCAATAACTGTGTTGAAAGAATTGGAGTCGGGAAACTCTATTAGTAGCATCGTATGTTTGAAGCCATTGGGTGAAGCTCACTCCTGCCGACTTGTTGGTCAGATGACACAAGGAGGTGTTGGCTAGCAATTAGAACTGGGTTATATAAACATCTGCTTGTAAGGATTGCAGCCAGTCGGCTTGATGCCTAATCACCAGCGTCCTACAGATGCTAGCTGAACCTATATTTAGCTTTACAGGGCATTCAGCTCTGCGGGGCACTTGGCCCTACAGCTTTCAGCCCCATTAGGTGCCTCGGGCACCTAATTTCAACACATAAGATCCAGACACGATAACCTCTAGGAATCTCCTATGCCGGGGCGAAAAGCCGGCCACATGGTACAGTCAGGGGAATACCCCAGAAATTTTTATTTCGCCGAAACAAATACCTTTAAATATAAGAAATTACGCGAAGCTTTTACAGTACCATACTTTGGCTTGTGGCCTTTCACGGATGACCCGTTCCATTCCTTAACGCCAGCAGACAATCACATTAATAATTCTTCTGCATCTCCTTCTTGACTTCAGGGAAGTCAGGAACAATCGGATGTGCATTGTTATCCTGCCCGGCAACCGGTGGCGCCACATACTCCTTTCTTCCTGCCTTGTGCACCCTCCCATTAATCACAATAACGTTCAACTTGTCGTGATCTTGAAGCACAGCAATATCTTCCAGTGGGTTTCCATCCACCAAAATACAATCCGCATAGAAACCCTCCTGAATTTTGCCTAGCTCATTCTCTCGCATGAAAAGCTTCGCGACGCCAGCTGTAGCAGCAATGATGGATTCCATGGTGGTGAAGCCGAGTAGCTTCACGAAATGCTCCAGATCCCTAGCGTAGGTGCCGTGGGGTGTCCAAGCGAAGCCATAGTCACCGCCAGGAAGTACTGTGATGCCTCTTCTGTGCATCTCTCGTAGTCCACGGATGGCAGCGTCGAGCTCTTTCTGATAGCCAACTTCTTGGGCCTTCTCGTTAGGATACCCGAAGGCGGCAGCATCATGGACTAGTGATAAATCAGCTGATAAATGCAGGCTTGAGTCTTGCACATCACTCACGAGTAGCTATCAACCAATTAATACCAGGTGCCACAATATGCTTTGTCTTCTTGTCTTCGAGCATATCCATGCCTTCGTGGTCAATAAATGAAGCGTGATAAATTACATCCACTCCATGCCTTACGCACATCTTCACCGAGTCACGAGCTCGAGCGTGTGCACAAAGCCTTTTCCCTAATGCATGTGCTTCATCGACACATGCAGCTGTTTCCTCGTCGGAGAAGTAGCAATCCTGTGCCGACCGAATTTCTGTGATCTTTGACCTATTAGCGGGGAAAACAAACTCTGATGGATTAACTTACTTCTTCTCCGCTCATGCTGAGTTTGATCTGATCAACTCCAATGTCGACGTGATGCCGGATAACTTCTCTCATTTCGTCCGGACCATCAGCATAAGCAGTAATGCCAGCAACAAGATCTCCGTCCTGGTAATCTTGGAGTCAGCAATATTCATAAACTGTTCTTGAGATCTTTGAGGAAAAGGCCAAGAATGTTCCACGACTATGTAGACATTATAAGAGTCAAGTTGGCATACTCTCCGAGCCATCTCCTTTCCGTTTGCTAGGTAGCGGGGTCCTGGAATATCTCCTGCATTTATTGCATCACGAATGACAACATCCAGCCTGTCTTTAGCAGACGCTGCACCGAAACACCTTTGAATTATTAGCTTAGTGTGACCCTTCCACACGACCACACTTACATTGTGTAACCCGAGTCGATGTAGCATTGTGCGCTCCTGGCTGTCAACAGTACGTGCTCTTCAACAGGGAGTTCACCCAGTCGGTTCAAATCTCCCCCATTCCACGTAAAATGAGTATGAGCATCACCCAATCCACTCATCAACGTCCGGCTTCTGCCCTGGAACACTCTAACCTTTGGGTCTTTCTTCAATTCACCGGCATTTGGAACGACCCCAACCTTGGCAATCCTCTCTCCTTCAATGAGAACATCCCCTCGGTACAGATCCTTTCCCGTTGAGTCAAGAATATTGACATCGGTGAACAGGATCTTTGATTCTGGATGCGTGCCAAGGATCTCGTATTTCTTTGGTTGAAGGGCTTTGTCGAAGTTGATAGCGTTGATATTTGCCAGATTCCGAGGAGGTCCATTGTAGGGCTCACTTATGGTGCTGGTTTGACTGAAGCTTGGGAGTGGATCACCGGTCCTTGAAGGGGCCATTATGGACGTATCGAGGAGGAAAATAGAGTTGTAGAATCAATGGGGGAACTCAGTGCTATAGGAATTCGTTGAACGCAAAGGAACCTGATCCGATGTTGGGATGCTTATAAGTTGTCGTTGGCTGTCGAGACTAAGGTCTCGTTTCTCGACTTCCCCGCATTCGGTTGGGGCTGTTCGGAGAGACGGAGGGGGTTTCAACACTGTGAAGTGAAGTGACGCAGTCTATCGCACCTAATGGAGACCGAGACCGAGACTGGTGCTTCCAAGTGTCGGCCCACTCCCCTTGGTGGTTGGATAGCGGAGATTGTGGCAAAATGCGGGGGTGCAGCACGAATTGCTTAGTGCAGAAATAGGCGCAAAGTCATCCCCGCCATCTCCGCTTGCACTCCGCCACCCCCGTTTTCGATCCAGAACTCCGGGATATCAGTTCGGAAGTCGAGCTCATTACTCAAGATTTCAGAACACAAGGTTTCTCGTCTCAAAATCCCGAAGGGAGGGAATATATGACTTTCCGTGGATTCACGTCGACGCATATCTGTCCCCCGGACCTTGGTACGCTTGGCATAATGGTATTGAGCATGGATTGGTTGGCTAAAATGTGTCTAGTGCCATTGCTCCTGAATAGATTGGACATTGTGATGATAAAGAAACCAGAATGTTGTTTTCTTGCTTGGAGAACAGATGCGATTCTACCCTGTCATCGCACTCAACTATGAGAACCGCCCGGTTGTTTTCACTCTCAACAGTTCAAAGGTTCAATAGCTGATATTGCACAGCGTTTATCTTCCTCTAGCAAAATAAAAGACGTAGAAGAATTTGATTGTAGCCATTTCGTGGTTTGTAATAATAAATGAAATAACTATTTAGATTTCCCAAAGAGTTCTAAGAGTTCCAAGGTTTTTCAAGAGGGTATTATTTCGCTGCCGAGTTTCTTCCTGTGTCTTGCTCACCTGCGCAAAGGTTCCTTTACTTATAAAAGAACGAGGACATTCAGGCCAATATATTTGAGCATAAAAATCGTCTACCTAGAGCTCGAATGCGTTGCTGATAGGACATCTAATATGTCAAGCGAAGCAGAAAAAAGGGGTCTTGTCGCGCTTGTTGTAGTATTCGCCGTATTCGGAGAAACGGACAGGGGTCAAAATTGCCACATCGCTCTGAAGGCCAAATTGCGCAGCTACACGCACAATGCCATCCACAATTCTTGTGCCAGCGCACAGTCTCTTGGTGTCTTGGTCCCGCACAGCATCTTTCCCCTCACTTACATCCTTCTCCGTAAGCTCCAAGACAAGTAGCGATCACTCGGGAGTCATGTCTCACATGGTCAGCGAACACTTCGCGGGAAACTCTGTAACTGAGTAGATGCTAATATTAGAAGACCTTACCTTATCCTACGGCAGCGTTCCCTGGCTACCATCTGTTGATAACGCCGCAATTGACCTGATTAATACAAACTGTAGCAAGACTGATCTGTGCTGCAGATGGGCTCCGACCCAGGTGTGCGCGGTTTGAGCATCGTGTCAGTCTTCCAGTGGAGGTGACCACATGTGGGTGGCGCTGACCTTCCAATAGAACTCGTTCTGTCTCTCTCCGCACAAGTCCCTATGCGTCTCTATGACCACGTCGAAGAAGATAGCAGGACATTTCCATCGCTGTATGAAGGGAGTGAGAATCCTGACTCTTCCAAGCTCATTATTCTGTTGCTGGCATTCTCGGATATCCGCTGCCAATTGATGAGGCTTGCCAAACTCGTGGGACGAATTCTATTTAGTTCAACTTTCAATCAGGCAGGGGAAGGCAGAGCAAGAGCGGCCGGGTAAGTAGAATTCCGCAGTGGAAGTCCAAATGCTTGCAATTAATGCAAGCCAGATCTTCATCATGCGAAGATGAGCATACCTTGAATGGGAAATTCCATCTGGTACTAGTTGAACCAGACTACAAGCACGCTCTGGACAACAGGTCAGACCCCTTTTGTGTCGCTTTCTCTGCGTTTCACAAAATACACCATATTCAGGTACTGGACTTTGGGAAATTGAATTTGCTCAACAATGCTCCAACACGCAAGTCCTCGGAACTGACTTGAGCGCCATTCAACCTGAGGTGCGAGCACTGCCCATTACCTAGCTTTAAACATCTGTTTTGACAAGGAAACGCACCCCGGAATTGCCAGTTTGAAATCGAGGCAGCAGAAGATGAATGGGATTTGCCTTTACTCAACGTCAAGCACTTGTCTCTTGCTTCAAGATCAGGAGCCGGTCTTCTACGAAGCATTCAAATCTATTGCCCCAGGAGGACACCTTGAACTCCAAGATGCGACACAGCAACTTTCGCCTTCCCACTTGAATACATTGGTGAGCCACTATTCAACTCGAACTTGTACAAGTGGGCTCTACTCTTGAATGACTGCGCAACAAAAGCAGGACGGCCGAGGACCAATACTCAGCATTACAAGAAGTGGCTCGAGGAAATTGGCTTCGAGAACGTGTTAAAAATGCGATTCTTCTGGCCAACCAGCCCTTGGGCGAAGGGAAAGTAATATAAGTTACTCGGCGCGTGCTTTCAGCATGATCTCAGCAAAGGCTTGGAGGGGATTAGCTTAAAAGTCTTGAAGGCATTAGGTTGGACAACTGAAGAAATACTGACTTCCTTGCACGTTTGAGGAAATACTTTCATAAAACCAAATGCCAGGTCTCTAAACGTTTAAAAAGGCATAACACTAACCAAAATTCCGGATTCGCGGTTCACGGAAGATTGCCGAAACAGGCTTCATGAAGAGGAAACCGAGGTAGCACGGTCTTAAGGCGCTCGAGCAGTCACCGATGCCGTCTTTCCCGATATGTGAAACACCTCCAGTGAGAATGGTTTCTGAAAAGTTTCCGTCACTGCGGAAAGGGAATTTAGAATGATGAGCACTAGTCACCTTGCGAGTACGATAGTTGAGCCCCGCCATCTCCGCCTTTAACCCTTACTGTGGATCCGTGAGCGACCCAGCGGAAAACGTCGACGCTAAAGCTCAACGTGACATACGCATATTGCCACGTTACCAACACGCACCCCGAAAACCCTGCTCAGACCGACTCTTTGACCCGTTTAAGTTTTTTTGATGAGTTTCTTACATGCCATCTGCTCCCATACCTTTGACTCCGCGAGCCATGGGGTGGCTTAAGCTCGGTGCACGTTCCGCCACAACGACCGCCAAAGCTTTTGAGGAGGATCTAAAGTACACGACCAAGCATATTGAGACTGTATCTGTAGATCCCGCAACTTCAGCAGTCTCCGAATTATTCCCAATCATTAGCCGTGACATCCCAGATGAAGGACTTCCCTTCATACCAGCCGAGCAAGTGAAGAAGAGGAATTCTGTGAACAATGGGGGTTTGTGTAAGTTCAACCGTGATTCTTGGTTTATATTCTTACGCTAATACCGAGAAGTCATTGTGGTCGATAATATTGTTTATGATTGTTCGGAGTTCTTGAAAGAGCATCCTGGAGGTGAACAGATTATCAGGTCTTTCAGTGGAGCGGAATGTAGTTGGCAGTTTTGGAGATTTCATAGCAAGAAGGAGATGGAGGAATTTGGCAAGCCGTTAAGAGTTGGGAGGACGGATGGGATGATAAATGAGTTCAAAGAGCCACAAAAGTATGTTGGATTGAGAAAGCTTGGCGGCGGCGATTGGGATTGAAAGCAAGTTTCTGCTTCTTCGATAGTGGTAGAAAAGAAAGATATAATATTTTCCATTATCCAGTATCAGGGAGTTTTGGGTAGAGTAAAATTCCATGCAACTCAAGATCGCCCATCGCACAAATTAATTATGCTGAAGAAATTAAAGTGTGTAATGGCCTTCATTCGAACCAATTTGGACATTACAAAAGCTTCAAGCCAACTATCAAGGACTCCAATCTCATACTTTAGACCCACGTCCTCACCTGTGAACCTCCCAACCCCACAATTCAAGCCTTTTCGTAGTTATTCTTCTGTGTACATTGGGAAGACAGGAAGGTTGATAGGAGTAATGCCATTCGCAAACAGTCCAGCAGTCCCAGCCCAATCTACTCGTTGATCAGCAGATATTCAAATACAGGCAGGCGATAACTCACAGCTCAGAAATGCCACCACGAATCCCAAAGCACTTCCTGCAGTTTCTAATCGCGAGTCGTTGAGCATGTATCCACAGGCCAGAAGAAGAAGCACAATGTCGAGGAAGAACAAATCCAGGAACAACACCCAAGAAGAGCGCATAGCAGCCACGGTGAAGATGACGGTAAGAATGAACCAAGCCCAGAGGTACATGGCGAGGGCATTCGAAAATTGGGCATTAAGTTCACCAGTAGTTGCGTCGGTGTATGCTGCCAGGATCCCAGAACCAGGAAGATAGATTAACGCATAGGATAGGTTGAACGCTCCATAGGAGGGAAAGACAGTCGCGCCGAACTGAAGACAAACATCAACACTGAATAAACTTATATGGAGGAGCAACCCACTGTGTTTCCACTGACGAATTCCATTATTCCAGAAATAAATTGGCAAACACCTCCAAAGAAGATCAACACACCAATCAAGACATTCGGGGTTGCTACACCTCGAACTTTTACACCGAAGATGGAGATGAGGAAGATTCCTGATCAGTTCTTAGCAATTCCAGGGCAGAATCAAGAAAAGTTCATACCAGTCGCAAAGGACAACAATCCCAGAGGAGCCGGGTTCGCGAAGCTTCGGTGGACTACAGGAAGAGACGGCTGAGTCCTGTCGTTGACGTGGCCGCCGGCGGTCTTAAGTCTCTCCAGCTGGGCTGCACTTGCACCATTCGCTGCCTCCATCTTGTTAGCATGGTCGTAGGAATCGTGGCCTTCCGAAGACATTTTGAAAATTGATTGGGATAGTGGGTGCTACTGAGAGATCTCGTTAGATGTCGTTGGATGGTTGTAATCTGCGATTGTTGAGGGTATGATCAGACTTTAATAAAAGCACATTCATGCTAGTCAGGCATTTCGGATTCACATATGGCACAAGGTCACAAGCGTGGGGCAATTGCTAGCCATTTGGAAAGGGGAAAACATCCATCTCCGCAAGTCGGGGCCGAGACCGTAGCTCAGTGCGGAGAAACATGCTAATCCAAGGACTGCATATGATTGAGCCCAAATCCTCCTGTCATTATTTCCACTTTCTTGCAATTCTCCTTGGCGGTGATAGCTTGACGTGAGAAGGAAGAAAAGGAGGGCGGGCAGGCCGGGGATGATTCGGAGATCGCGGAGATCGCGGAGAAGGTGGGGTCTCGCCTGCACGCCAAACTTCGGCAGCGGAACTCTCCCACGTCACTGGCGGACATGGTAGTCATCGAGAGCGGGCTCTTTCAGAGCTGCTGGTGGTGGGTGAAATCTCGGAATTCAAAAATGCTTTTTATCCATCTTCATTCACATATACTATTCAACGTGGAAGCGTTGACCTTCAATTCCGATCTAGATATTGTATTGTTTCTCGCAGGAATATTCAACAGAACCCAGGTTCCTATTCAGCGCACCAATCGTTGCCCCAAGCCGTCAGCAGAACGCCCTTCGAACTGTCCTCAAGCTCCCACAAATGGCACCAAACGGTCACATAAACGGTGTCAGCACCGACCTCACGAATTATGTCGCGTATCTCGACCCAAAGGCGTTGAACCAGCCTCGAATCGGACATCTCAACCTCGAAACATCCTCCATTCAGCCCCTGAGCTTCGCATCCGGTACCCCACTCACCGACCTATATCAGGTCATTGAAATTGGCGACTCCCAGATCAAGCCAGCAGGTGAATCAATTCAGCTGTCTTCAGTGGAACTCCAAGCTCCCATTAGCGGCAGAGACATTCTCGCGGTTGGTAAAAACTATTTCGAGCATGCCATCGAATTCAACTCTTCGGGTTACGACTCCAGCGACAAAACGGATCAGCCAACGCATCCCGTTATTTTCACCAAACGTACCACAAGCATTATTGCTCACGGAGAGCCAATCTACCCGCATCCTGGTTTTACAGATACTGTAGACTATGAGGGGGAGATTGGAGTGATCATTGGCAAAAGTGGGTTCAAGATCGGGGAAGCCGAGGCTATGAGCCACGTTTGGGGCTATACTATCATCAACGATATGACTGCACGAGAACGGCAAAGGGACCACAAGCAGTTTTACATTGGGAAATCTCCAGACACCTTTTGCCCTATGGTGAGTGTGGGTAATTTTTGTTGGACACACCTTTTAACAAAAAGTAGGGCCCCATTGCCGTCCCAGCTTCGAAACTCCCCAAAACACTTCGAGTACAAACAAAAGTGAATGGCGAAAAGCGTCAAGACTCTACTACCGACGATCTCATATTTTCCATCCCTTTCCTGGTCAAGACGCTCTCCGCTGGACAAACCATTCAACCAGGAGATGTCATTGCGACTGGCACGCCAGCTGGTGTGGGGTTCGGGCAAAAGCCTCCCATCTTCTTAAAGCCTGGCGACGTCGTTGAAGTTTCCGTAACCGGTCTCGGCACATTGAAGAACACCATCGCTGAGCCATCTGCAAGGAACCAAACACTCTCCCGGATCACTAATTACTCCCATATTCCGATCAGCAATTTTAACAAGTCGTGTGGCGGTGCTGGGCTTACATCAATCAATTCAAAACAACTCTACTATCGACATGCTGGAGTTCCAACTGGTGATCCTATTATCTTCATCCATGGTCTTGGCGGCAGTTCGGAGCTGTACACACCTTTGATTTCATCTCTTGGACTCGAGAGAAATCATTGTCTTCATTTGCTCGATCTCGAAGGCCATGGCCTATCCCCAACCTCTGCAGCATCGTCCGTCTCGATTTCCAGTTACGCCTCTGACTTCCATGCTTTAGCACGAAAAGCTAAGATCTCGGGGGCCACGGTCGTCGCACACAGCATGGGTTGCCTCGTTGCTCTCACTTTAGCATTAAAGGCCCCGGAACTGGTTTCCAAGTTGGTCTTACTTGGCCCACCGCCTACTCCCTTGCCAGAAGCTGGTCAAGCTGGGTCCATTGCGCGAGCAACGGCTGTCAGGGCCTCGGGCATTGCTGCTGTGGTAGATGCAGTCGTCGCAGCAGGGACCTCAGCAAAGTCGAAGACCGACAACCCAATCGGAATTGCCGCCGTGCGGATGTCGCTCTTGTCGCAAGATCCTGAAGGATACGCAAAAGGATGCACTGCACTTGCAGGGGCATCAGAACCGCTCCCTGTGGCACAAATCAAAGCCAGGACACTGATTGTGACTGGAGATGAAGATAAGGTCTCGCCTCCCCAACTCTGTGACAAGTACTCGACGGAAATCAAGGGAGCTGAGGTTCATGTGCTACCTCAAGTTGGTCATTGGCATATCTTTGAGGATGTAAAAGGAGTTTCGGATGCTATGGCGTCTTTTCTTCAATGATAATCCAATTTCCCATCTCGATAGACGTAGCCTCCGAGCCAATATAGAATCGGCCTTTTCAATATATTCAACTTTCATAACATTAGATTAAAAACAGCATTTTTGTATTTGGTCTTTTTCATTGACGGTGACGTAGATTTGAAGGTTCTCATTGCTCTTCAGCCACTACAACCAAACTAAACGCGGGAAAGTAACATGAAAGTACCCTCTTAAAAGCTTCCTCCGACAGCAACCCCACTCTGGACTCTAATTCACGAAATTAACCCCGAAGTTTGCCTTCCACGTGATGAGTTAGCTCCATTTCCCCGCGTATATGAAAGGCGGAAACTTCCCGAGAGTTCAACATAATCTCAACAACACACTCCTCTCGGAATGGACCACGACTTCCTTGAATCTTCAAGCTCACTTCGCCCGAGCAGCTCTCGGCACAATATAAGCGCCAGGCAACCTGTGAGCTGTGAACCTTGCAGGCATCGCAAAATCAAATGCTCGAGGACGAAGCCCGTGTGCGACACCTGTCAGCGACGAAGGTGCGCAGACAGATGTGTGTACAAGAACGTTCGGGATTACGACATGACGAACACCACGACGCCATCCAACGGCGAGCTGTTAAGTAGGATCAGCAATCTGGAACAACTTCTCAGAAAACAGACAGGTGCCGAGGTTCCAGGTCGAACTGGGGAATATTCCTTGGCATCCATGATGCCTTCTCCACCAGTGGAAATAGGTCAGATCTCACAGTTATCTCCCGAATCATTCATTTCCGAGAACTCGCATCAGACCTATTCATCTGATTATCAAATGCCTCTCAGTGGTGGTGTTCTTGCCTCCACGTCCAGTGGCAATGTTCGCTATGAGCCAAGATCGTCGCAATGGACCTCTGTACTCGCAAACACAAACTTATCTATCGAGACACCCTCTCTGGAAGACCAAGAAGATTCAAACATGACTTCTGGGTTCCCATTTACCCATACCTCGGCTCTTTCGACGGACGAGCTTCTTACCTTGCTTCCTCCGACGCAGCAATGTGATTATCTGAAGAACCAATACTTTACGGTCTTCTCCCCAGTCAGTGCAGACTATCATATTAGAGCTTGGGGCTGACTTCGGCAGTTGTTCCACATCCTCCATGATCCGACTTTTCATTCCAATTATGCACAATTTGTTGAGAATCCCCGTTCGGTGCCAACCTCCTGGCTCGCCATTCTCTTCGTTCTCCTGTCTCTGGCTGTGACTGGTCTAGAAGATGATGATCCAGTCCTCCGGGATCTCGCACGTGGGGCTGATCCTTGTTCAAACATTCGCGTACTGAGCCGTCGATACCGGGAAGCTGCTATGAAGTGTCTTGCCAAACAAGGTGTTTTCTGGGGCAAGCACAACGTCCAGTCGCTACAAGCTTTGATCATTCTGATCTATGCCATGGGGCACAGTCAGGACCATACTTGGGTTCTACTTGGTAAGCCGGAACCTTCCAAATCGGCCACTTCGCTCACAGTTTCCAGGAATGACCTACAACGTCGCCATTGCACTTGCATGTCACATTGATCCCTCCACCTTCAACCTCGATCTGATCCAATGTGAGGAGCGCCGTAGATGTTGGGCAGGTCTAATGATGCTGTATACAATCCAATCAACAATAATGGGCAACCCTGACCCTACCTTCCGCACCTCGTCCTCCGTAAAACTACCCGCCAACGTCAATGACCAAGACATCAGTCTAACCGCCATTCAAGAAGCCCTCGCAGGACCAACGCAAATGTCGTATCTTCTCTTCAAATTCTCACTTTACGATCTCACAAGCCAAATCTGCCGAGAAACGTTCACCTCATCAGAGCCAAGTCATTCCGCGATCCAGAATCTTGACCAGCAGATCTGTCTCGCTCAAGAATCTTGGGATAGCCGATACATCGCAGACTCCACGTTTGAAACGCTACCCACGCACCACGCAGTACATCTCCACATTCTCCAAGCCTACGCACACCAACTCTTCCTACTTCTGCACAGGCCATTCTTCGCCCGCAGCATCATCGGTCTCGAAATCCCGAACGAGTCACAAATCCGGTGCATCGCATCCGCAGAAGCACTTCTCGACATTCATCGGATCTTATCCACGACTCCAGAATTCCGACCATTTATGTGGTATACAAATGGACTCGGAAGCTTCCATGCTTTCCATGCCGCTGCTGTCCTTGCTGTTGCGTTGTTGATGCCGATTTACAGGCCGCAGTATCGGAAATTTAGGGGCGTGCTCGAGGAGACCTTAGGTAGATTCGAGAAGATGGCTGGGAGGAGTAAGATTTGTGAGAAGGCGTCGAGGATCTTGAGATTTTTGTTGCAAGTGTTCAGATTCTGACGCTCCTGTCGTGCAATCTAACGATTACAAGGGCTGCTCCATCACCGAATCGGAGCTTGAACTCTGTTGCGCAATCCAGAAGAGAAGAGAATAGTAGTGGGAGAGAGGATTGGTTAGAGACTGACCAGTTGAGACTGTTTACCGAGAGGCTAGAACCTCAGCAATGGCTTGGTCCTTCAAATATAGCTTGGGTAAGTAAGATCCTTTATAGAGACTTAAAATCCAACCGATGCTGATGTGAACAGACCGAATGGGATAATCTCATGACACATATGAACGGGATTAGAGCCTGAAGTTTCGCTAACGACATGGCCCAAATTCTACTAATAACGACAGTGTAATAAAGCTTTTGCAGAGTTCAACGCCCCGAATTCCCGATGCCATATTTTAATCTCACGCTTCCGTTCGCGCTAGCCGAAATTCTTGAACGATCTTCCTCTTTCTCGAGCTCACTACTCAACCTTCTTCGCCAAAGCGATGCAACTGAACCTCAAATCCCCCCCTCCACTGGCCCTTTCCAACTCAATGACCCTCCCAATTCCCAGTCCAATAGCCTTTGCGCCCAGTACATCTTCATCGTCACCCAAATTTCCCCTCTCAAGTGGTCCCTTCCTGCCCCCCTCCAACTCCCATAACTTCCCTCCATTCTTCACAAACGCCACGAAATGCTGCCCGGTATGTCCCTCCCCATCCAAGCTCGGCATCTTCGAATCACCTATCTCTGCCACACTCTGATGGGCCTCTTCCAATTCAAAACTATCATACAATAGTTTTGCCCTCTCATTCATGCCCAGATCAACTGCCTCACTTTTCAATTTCGCCAAGAATGAGCCAGGCACGAGATGCTCGCTGGCTGGGCCGTTGAGAAGGCAGTGAATCATCCCAATGCTGCCGCATGCGTTGCCAATCGTTTGCGTGAACCACAATACTGGCTCATCCGGCCCTTTGCCTTGGTAGATTGCTGGTTTATCTTTGTCTTCGGCGTCGCGGTCTAGTTTCCAGGCTGAGGCGGGCGTCAAGGGGATGATGACTAGGAGGGCGAGGACCGGGCGGGGAACCATGGAGAGCAGGGAGGTCTCGGTGAAGGAGTAGACGTCGTACCATTGCAAGTCTGGGGAGAGCCCGAGTTTAAGAGAGAGAGCGTTGAAGACTTCGGGATTGTTTTCTGGGGTGAGTTAGTAGTGAGGAGGCCGGAAAGGAAGGCAAGGTACCAAGGATTGTGAAAGTCTTTTTGCCATTTATTCTTTCTGCTTGAGGAGGCATTTTGATGCTTGAGGGTGAATTTGATGGACGTTCGGAGGGCGATTCGAAGATGGAACAGGTGGGTGGTAGTTCGGAGGTGAAGACAAGGCTGATGGTGGGGTAAAAATGGCGGGGCAAGACAAGGCAGCCGCGATTGCGAGGCGGCTGAGTCAGCAAACAGAGGGGGGGACCATCCAGAAAGCCATGGGAGTGTTCTTTACCTGGCTGGAAGAATGTGTTTCTTGCTCGATTAAATATATAATTTAGCCTGAGAGATTCGGGAAAAGAAAACGTTCATTATTCTGGGTCAAGAAGAACATCGAAGTCAAGCACAGGCAGAGACATCACCAAGTCTGGCAAGTCACGAAAGAACAATTGATGATACATTTTAGTCATTTATTCGTCAGTCGTGTAATACAATCTCTAATCAAGCCCAATTTGCTGGCTCCCATTATCCGAAAGCGCCAGAGAACACCGAAAATGCAAAGACTTTTACTCCTCAGTGACCGTTCCTTCCGATTCTGATTCCATCTCGAAATCACCCTCTTCATCATCCTGAACGTTGAAAAAGTCGTCATGGTCGATCTGACTGGCTGAGGTAACGGATGGAGCTTCGACCGGCTGTCCAAGTGGTCCTTGAACGGTAGCGGCAGGTTGGGCATCAGCCATTGCACCAGCAGAGGTCTGTCCTCCATCATCTCGAGTTTGAAGCGCGAGCGCACCATGATCCATAGGGAAGTCAGCTTCAGAATACACTATGCGCCGATCCAAATGGTCACTGAAGCCATCTTCGACGCCCAAACTGGTCTCGATTCCTTCCATGGTATTGCTGTCCAGAACGGAGCTACCGCCGTCGAACTCAAACTCACTCGCCATAGAGTTCGCGGTCGATCCGGTATGAAATGCAGGACCAGGCCCAATCGGACCCTTCTCAGCGGGCGGAATCTCCTGTTCGAAAACACCTCCAGAACCATCGTTCATACCTCCAGCCCACAAAGGAAGGTACTTGTACTCCTCGTCGGAAAGGCAAAGAAGAGTATCGCAAAGAACCGACCAATCATGTTCGCCTCGGCCTAACATAGTGCTGCAGATTGATGTGATATGGCCCTTGACCTCCTTCAGAAACTCGTAGAGAGAGAACCGCGGGACGCCGTACGTGGTATCCTTCGCCATGACTTCATGTTCCCAGTACGAGGCAGTCCAGGGCGAACCTCCACTATTCACACGGTCTTTGGCCTCATACCAATCGTCTAATGTGGCGTTGGGGATATCGCGTTCTTGTCTGGGCTGGGACATTCGTTCCGTCATCTCGTTGACGGTTGGGGGGGGCACAAAGGCTGACTTGAACGTGGCAGGAGCAGTATTTTGGCCAAGGTGGAAGCTGGAGTGCAGAGTTGTGTCCCTCAAAGCCGTGTTAACTTCTCTCGTACGATCCTCCAGATGGCGCATGCGGACGTATTCAATGCCGTACTTCTTAGCAATCTCGAGATTCTGCGAACAGTAGGTGTTGTTGCTCTGTAACTTGTCTAGAAGCTCGTTGGTAGGCTGGTTGGTGTCCCACGCCATGGCTCGCATCATCTCCCAGAATCCTCGGGTGACCATGCGTTCATGATCTGAAAGCGTGTTGTAAATATAGTCGTGAATAAGGCATGGTCCTCCCGGTTGATCGAGGTGTTGCCAACGTTCGGCAATGCGATGGTTTGTGCCGTCCTTGGATTGTTGATAGGAGAGGTCGTCAAGAAGACGGTACACAATTCTGCCCCGAACATAATCACGTAGAGAACTGACTAGTGCGTCGACGCTTCGCTTCTGGTCAATGAGAATGAGACCCGGAGAGGCACTCTTAGTAGAGCCAACCAAGGTGTCGACGTGTTGCTGGAACAAGAGCAGCTTGGCGAATTCCGGCAACTCTCCAAGCCAATTCATCTGCTTCTCGAGAAGTTTGCTCAATTTCAACTCAATCCGTGCGCTAAAACTGCGCCCAGCGTGTTGGATCAAATTAGAGACGTCTTCATCTAAGTCCTCACAAGCTCGACCAAAACGAGTGAGACCCTTATTGTTTACTTTGTGGCTCTTGTTTTTGATGGAGATGTCCTCAACGTACTTCTCAGCACCAACGCGAAGTGCTTCCTCAGAGACCAAAACGGCAAAGCCAGCGCGCGTCAGGGTATGATTTTGCAGCATCATGCCAAGCTTGAGGGCGGCCTCAGGAAGCACTTCCATGAATCGACAATTGGGCTCGGCGACAGTCCACCTAACGACGTAGTCCGTCTGGTGATGTTTAGCTGTTTGCGCTGACAGTTTGAAGGCGCAAGTACTTACCACAGTTGATGCACAATCAAAGTACTTTCCCAACACCGCTAGGGTCCAGACCTTCGGAGCTGAGTCCAAACGCGGATCCTTGCCCTCGATCACTTGAAGAAGGCGCTCGATCCCCGCCCGATGGCGTATGGGACAATAATCCAAGATCTCCTCGCCGAGTTGTTCAATAGCCATCTTTTCGTCTAGTAGTTCGGTGACCTCCGTGACCTCCTTGTCGAAGGGAACCTCCTTCTTGATTGTGGGTCCCTCATCACCTTGCTCCAGCTTGACAGGGAGATCAAACATGGCACTGAATGCAATCCGCCCATTATCAGGTATGATTCCCCGATATTGACTGCCCGTCGTCTCGCCGTCGATAATGGATGTAACCCCAGTCGATAACTCGGAGACTTGGGTGTCACCCTGGAGGAGGATTGGTTTCGATTTGGCAGGAGAGGTCGGTTGACTGACAGGACCTTTGCGCACGTTGGTCTCATCCTTGCCAGCAACGAGGCTCTGCGCGACACCAAGACGTGACTGGGCAGTAAACCAATAACGAACGCCTGGAGAGCACGACAAATCGGCTGTAAGTGCCAGAGCGTCGTCGCCCTCTTCTGGTGGCGTCAGATCAATGACATACTTGATACCACTCGGGAGGTTGTTCAGAAGACCAGCTCTCTTTATGGCCCTATGATTCTGCCACTCGTCCTCGAGCTTGTGCTTGAAGATTGCGGAGCCAGTCGCAAGGAGATTAGCGGAATGGACTCGATGTGTGGTACTCAATTGGAAGCCACTAGGATCGAAGGCGGGTTGGTTGTTGGGGTATCTGATGAGCACAAGAGCATCGCCTTCCAGAAGGGCAGAGTGTTTCGAGTATGCAATCGCGTTCTGGTCTCGTTGAGAGATGTCCATCTTGTCCTTGACTTCAAGTCAGGCAATGTAGCAATTGGAAAGGTGAGAAGACTTGGGCCCTTACTTGTTGTGGACGACTGACGCCACAATCGAGTCGGACGAGCTGGAGGAAGTTGACAGGACAATATCTCCAACGCTGGCGATGATTGCTATGTGGGTGTCGAGGGAAAAGGAGAGCCGAGATGTAAAGAAGGTGTACAGAATTTGTTTTTTGGGCAAGGCTGACAGCTTTAGGCAGCTGTCAAGGCCAGCAGGAAACGCTGAACGCGCCCGCGAAGGAGATATAAACTGCCGCAGCTCTAAGCGCCCTCAAGGCGTAGGCGAAAAGGAAGACACGAGATCTCGAAGAAGGGAAGGTCAAGAATCAGTAGCAGAATGAAGGAGAGATGGGGTTGCGGTTTGCAGAGAGTGATCGAGATGTAGGCTCCCATGTGACGTGGGGTGGCTCCCTTGCATTCTGCAGGGCTGCGCTGCACTGTGCCGCCTGCAGACAAATCTAAACCAAATCCAGCCTAGCAGCGCCTGAGGCTGGCCAAACCCGATGAGGCGGAGTACGACTTCAAATTCATTTTGGGTTATCAATAGAGATGCGCACTTGCAGCTTCTAGTTGTGCGCTATAATAGTTTTGTTATTTACAAACAGAGTTGGAAGCTCCTTTCATTCAAATACACGCTACCGCACGGACTCCCGAAGTTAGTGCTATAATTCGACGCTAAGTCACCAAGTGGATATGGGGGGTATTGTCTTGGCATCTTCTTTTTCCCTTCTTTGCATCCCCCCCTCCCTAATAGTTTTTCACTATTGCAAAAGTGTGCAGTTGTACCATATGAGGTCTAGCGCCTTTTGGACAAGCCTGATGTGGAAAGCAGATCGTTGGAAGAGTTCACGACTATGGACAATACAGTCAATGCGCAGGTAAGATAAAGCTTCGCCAAATCTTGGCTGGTTATTCGAGCCTCGGAGACCATTTTATAGATAAATACTTATCTTTGAGCAGAGCTACGTTCTCTTTTGTAGTTCTTGTTTGTTCTAGTTTGTTCTTGTTTGCCCATTTTCCTGTTATGCTCCTGCTCGTCAGAAACTAGGAATCACCAGATCGTTGATCCTTCTTCTATCTCTGAGGGGATTATATCAACACACCCGCGAGCCATATCTTGGAAGACCAAATGAAGATGGAGCGATTTTCACCCAAGCGGGATGCTTGAAGCCATACCCCATTGTTTTCCTTCACGTTGCCGCACAAACAGGAACGGTGTGCGTCTTCCTCCTCTTCCTGGTCCAACACTGACTGCGGGATCTAGAATTGGTTGAACAAGCCTGATGGCGGAAAGGGAAGGGTATCTCGGTTCCTGGATCGCGGATATGAAGTCTTCTTTATTGACGAACCCCACACTGGACGATCGACATGGGACCCGAACGGCAGCTTCCCGCAGAGCTCAATCCCAGGCTTCCAGCAGACTTCATCGAGAAGCGGATGACAGCCACTGCGGACCACAAACTCTGACCTCAAGCACATCTTCGCACCTAATGACCTCGTGTAAGGCCCCCTCTCAGCAGCCGCCACGATTCCGACAAAGCCCAGACAGGTAAAATGACTGATCCCATCTACGCCTCTATAATGCCAATCCCCAGCAACTTCCCAGAGCAGGAAAGGTGTTTGAAAGCAGCTAGTACAGCTCTCCTTAGCAAATTAGGGCCGGCCACATTGATCTCACACTCACGCGCTGGAATCTTTGGTTGGTCCTGGGCTGACGCGCGTCCGGAGTTTGTCAAAGCATTGGTGCAAATTGATCCAAAAGGCCCCCTATTTGGAGTCATTACATCATCTCTATCAGCAAATATTCCAAGGCCTTCACAAATTTCTCCTCCCGCAGATGTGGAGAAACCGTTGTCAACGAAAATCATACCGCCAATTTCAGAGGATTACTTCGGCTACATAGTACATAAGGAGCCTGCTAGGCAATTCTCAAATCGTGGAAGATCCCAATTTTGATTGAGACCGGGGAGGCCAGCTATCATGTTGTGTTTGATCATTGCACTTTTGACTTCTTGAAGCAGGCTGTGTGCGAGACGGTGGGGCATCCGAAGTTTTCGGATTTGGAGAATTGGTGGGAATGGGAATTTGCAGTTTTTGAAGAAGAATAGTGATGAGATTGTAGAGGTGATAGAGAAGTTGATAGGGAAGGCAGTGGGAGATGAGAGTTCTTTGCCTAGCCATGACAACAAAATGGGATTTAGCGAGCTGTCCAGCAGCTTCCCACCAGGCCAAATTGTGCTATAATGTATGCTATTACTCGTGCGCTCTTCGTTGGCGTTTTTCTCCTTGATGAAGTATCAATTGGATACAGAATTTTACTGGGCACAGAAGCCAGTAACTGCTCTGGGATATTTTCCGAGCAACTTGCTGCTCACGGAGAGAAAGGGAAGAAGCATTTAGCAGTATATACGGAGAAACGTAACAAAAAAAAGGACAAAATGTGGATTAAAATCTGTCTTTCTTAACCCAGCTTCCAACAAGAAAACTTCAATTCCAATTTTCTTTGTCGGAAAGGGGGCTCGAAAATAGGGGTGTTTACTCAGCACTCCCCACACTACTGCAACGTGAGCAGCATTGGGATCGCCGCGCCATCAAAAGCTTCTCTTCCATTCCACTTTGAAACGCCCACATCACCAAAAATGCCCCTCCTCCGGCCCCGCAATGCGCTACTACTCTTCTGCGTCGCAATCGCCTGCGTCTATGCAGAAAAGGCATCATTCTCAATCGCCTCAATGTCAATGCCCGAGATCGAGGAGAAGTTGCAGGCAAGTCGCGACCTCGCGCGATCCCCCATCTATCTATCCCTTTCCTTAGACAGCCCCTTTCTAACACGTCAAATAGGAATGCCCCCTCGTGCAGGACCTAAATACCCACAAACTCGCGACTTCACCGCAAACGTCTACTTTAACGTCTCGGATCTTCGCAGTCCTCTTCCCGGGCTCCCCAGCCATGAACGCCCTCCTAGCAACCCTCTACATCTCTGGGCCTCCGAATTTCCTCTTGGCATTATGTCCGCCGAATATCGATCCTTCGAGCTTGTCTGTCATGGTCGCGTTCGCGGTGGGAGGGTTGCTGGGTGATACGCTGTTCCACTTGTTGCCTGAGATCTTCCTTGGAGAGGATAGTCCGCAGCACGTAAGGTTCGTGATGGTAGAGCCAAATCGGAATTTGTTGTTGGGCGTTGCTATCATGGTAGGCTTTGTGACGTTTGTGGCGATGGATAAGGGTTTGAGGATTGCGACTGGTGGGGAGGGACATGGACATGATCATGGGAGTGTGGAGGTTGTGAAGCCGGTTGGGCGCTCGAGTGCTGTGGAGGGATCGTCGGGAAAGAGTGCAAAGCCAAGGAAGAAGGTGGCTGCGAATGAGCAGACGGATTTGGTTGCTGTGAAGGAGGAGAAGGAGATCAATGCAAGTGTTAAGCTGGCGGGCTATTTGAACCTGATGTGAGTTGTGTCTATGGCTTGGAGATTTTCAGCTGATTATTTACAGCGCCGACTTCACGCATAATATCACGGATGGGCTTGCCATGTCCTCTTCTTTCTACGCTTCCCCTACGATCGGCGCAACTACCACAGTTGCTGTCTTCTTTCACGAAATCCCGCACGAGGTTGGAGACTTTGCATTGCTGATTCAGTCTGGGTTCTCGAAGCGGGCAGCTATGGGCGCGCAATTTGTTACAGCATTGGGGGCGCTACTTGGCACGGTGATTGGAATACTTGTTCAAGAATATGGAGGAAGTGGGGGAGGAAATGGAGAAGGTGGCAGATTTGATGGGCTGATGGGCACAAGCCTTTCTTGGGGCGACATGCTGCTGCCATTTACTGCGGGGACATTCTTGTATGTTGGCACTGTAGCTGTCATTCCGGAGCTTTTGGAGACTGGGAAAGACAGGAGTTTGGAGCTAAGGAAGACGGCACAGCAGTTCATTGCGATGGCTGCTGGCGCTGGAATTATGCTTTAGTGAGTCTTGGTTTGAAGCTGCTTTGGGACTTCGCTGACATATTCCAGTATTTCTTGGTCGTAGATGCTATAGACATAGACCATCGGGCGGTAAAAAGATACAAAGGAGGTAGACTTGGATGGGGTAATGAGACTTGATGTGAAGCTAAATGGAGCCGCGGGGTTGGCAGGGTTGAGTGGGAGAAAACCCGAGGTCTCAGCGGCCTTTGACGGTATATGAAACTGAGATATGTACCAGATATAATTTGAATCAATTGCATCCCACTTTCGAGGCCCAGTGGCTCGATTATTGATCGGTTTTCGACCGCTTCGGCTCGGTCACTCGCTGTAATTTTCCCCGAATGAAGGCTCTAAGTTCCCCGCTATGAAAAATCCCCCCCAAGAGCCCCACTACCCCATTGCCCCGACCTCTGAAGTTTCTGGGGAATAAAGGGTCCTTTTAAGTCTGACATTCCATACTTCTCATGATGTCCCTCTTCGCCTCTCCTCCTTCTCACCCCACTTTACCCTCAACATGCCTACCTCAACCCCAGCCAAAGCATCGATGAGAAGTCTCTCCACGAAGATGAAGTCACCAAGACGCCGGCTGATCCCATGCTTGCAATTTACCTCAAGTACGCCTCTCAAACGCCCCAGTGGAAAGCCCACCACACTTCTCGTTTGCTCCGGAAAGTGGATTTCCGTCTTCTGCCTCTGCTCATCGTGATGTATTTGCTGAACTTCCTGGACCGGTCGAATCTAGCTCAGGCGAGATTGGGGACGCTAGAGAAGGATTTGGGGATGAAAGGGACGGATTTTAATCTGGCTACTAGTATATTGTTTGTGGTATGTGTTTCCCATTCTTCCTTTTCGATCCATGATGGGGGGGGAGCAGATGCTAATGGAAAGGGTTAGGGATACATCACAATGCAACTCCCATCTAACCTGCTACTCACCAGAGTCAAACCTTCCATCTATCTTGGTCTTGCGATGGCGGCTTGGGGAGCAATTTCTGCTGCCCAAGCAGCGACGACGACGTTTGGAGGATTGCTAGCTTGCAGGACGTTGCTTGGGGTTGTGGAGGCGCCATTCTTTCCAGGAGCAATCATGCTGATGTCGTGTTGGTATACAAGAGCTGAATTGGCGCATAGAATTGCTTGGTTCTATGCAGGCAGCTCCGTTGCCAATATGTTCGGCGGTCTGCTCGCTGCTGGCGTGCTGGGAAATTTGGAGGGTGCACATGGCATCGCGGGATGGAGATGGTTATTCATCATTGAAGGAACCATCACTGTGGGCATTGCCCTCGTCGCAGCGTAAAGTTCCCCGATGTGCCCTCCCGGTTGAGACTTTCTAACGTTCATTAGTATCTTTCTCCCCAACTTCCCCGCGACATCCAAATGGCTGAGTGAAGAAGAGCGCAACTTCGCACAATGGCGCCTCGTTGATGATGCCAAAGAGACCGACACTGCCTCGTCGGTATCCATCAAAGACGGTCTCATGCTCGCTCTCAAAGACTACCGCCTGTACATCTTCATCCTCTTCCAACACATCTCTCTCCTCACTCAAACATTCCAGTACTTCTTTCCTACCATCGTCAAAACTCTCGGATACTCCAAGATCGCCACGCTGCTGCTCACTGCTCCTGTGTGGTTCTTGACTTTCTTGGTTAGTCTCGGGGTCACGTATACGAGTGGCAAGACCGGGGATAGGAGTATCCACATCATTTGTTTGTTGATGGTGAGTTGCGTGGGGAATATCATTGTGGTGAGCACGTTGAATACGGGGGCGAGATTCTTTGCGATGTTTTTGATGCCGTTGGGTGCAGTGAGCGCATATCAGATTATCATTACTTGGGTCGCGAATAGCTTTCCAAGACCGTTGGTCAAGCGGTCTGCTGCTATTGCGATTTGCAACATGATTGGTAACGCTTCAAATATCTATGGGCCGTACTTGTATCCGGCGTCTGAAGGCCCGGGATACTTGGCTGGCGGTGCTGCGGTTGCCGGACTTTGTCTTGCGGTTGCCGGGTTGGCATTTTTATTGAGACTGTAAGTGATTCTTCGATAGTCAGTATTTCTAGGATACTGACAATATGTAGTATTCATATCAAGGAGAACAAGAAGCTGGAGGCGTTGGAGAGTGATAACACCATTCGTGAGGGCGATGCTAGAGGCCTTGGATTTAGATATGTTTATTAGAAGTGCAGGGTGTCACCCGTAGCTTGGATCGGATTGAAATTCACGCAGTATGGAGAAATTAGAAGTAGGTTTACAAGACGAAGGAAGCCGAATTAGGAGCTTGGTTCTCCACTTTTATAGTCGCCATCCCGCGCTTCGTTTGTTAGACATGACTATACTCACTGCAAGGCAGTGTCGAATATCGTGCTGAGGGAAACATGCAGATTCCTTTCACTAAGAACCCAGCCATTTCCGCTTCTCACTTGTGCCGTCGATCCCTGAACCCTCCAATAACTTCTACAGTTCCATACCTGCTTCTTCATACTTCTTAGCCGCAATCTCAGGAGTCAACTGCAGTATCTACTTCGCCTCAACTCACTGTTCCATCGTCAACGGCTGCTCAAACCGCGTCTTCACACCTGCTGCCTCCAGCACTAGCGGATTATCAATGGGAATCAGCACCGTATCGTTGTGCGGCCTCGCAAAGTACTTTACTACAAACCGATACGGTCGTACTGCCGCTGAGCGCCACAACACGAAGAACTTAGCTCTTGAGCCAGCCACCAGTGGTGTCTGCGAGGTTAACTGTAATTGTTCTCGGCCGAGCTGATACGTACGTCTAGTTTCCGTCTTCGCCAAGAATCTTCAACCCAGCAATAGGTTGGCGGAAAAGCAACGTCACAGTCCCGAGATCGGTGTGTCCAGTACTCTGGCCACAGCCACTCGCCCCGCGCTCTTCAGAAATAAGTTTCCGGTAGATCATGTAACGGAAGTGATCTTCGTTTTTCTTCTCGTAAGTGTGCTGCTTGACGAGATATTTCTCATCCGGAAGCTGCAGGACGATGGCAAACGAACGGAGTAGTGGAAATATCTCAACATTGTCTCTCACAGCGCTGATCTTGGCGCGGCCTGCTTGCCGCCAACCGTACTTGGCTCTCCCCTCGATTGGGAGATATCGCTCCTGGCCCTGGGGCGTTTTAGCCTCTACCTCCGAATGTTACAACGCCAAATGCGCCCTCGTGGTCATGGGCATCAATTATTGGGGCGTGGAACTACCAACGAATCTGGGTTAAACGGCCTTCACTCTATGGAACTGACAAGGAGCTCTACGTAACGATGCCCAGGTTAGAACTAAGCGATGTTGGAGTTGTATGTACGGACTTGTCGACGGAACTCCATCTCACGAGTCCGAACTGCTTTAGTAGGATTCAGCTTGGTTGGGAAGCTCAGTTTGATTGCACCCCTCGTTTCAGTGGGTATTTCGTATGAGCCAACAAGTTCCCCTAAAAGTTATGCTCCCAGACGTTCAAACCAAAAGGTCAGATTAATGAAAGACTGACTAGTGGCCCACGCCCTCATGGGCTTTGTTTTGGATTATGGGGATAGTCCGGCGCTTCTGGGTAATTTTGTGTTCTGTGTAGGAATATAATCAGGGTGCAAGAGAAGTTCATTATTTGGTGTTATTGCCTACAGAATATGATGGTGAGAAGGTTTAAAGACGTGTGGGGAGATGCTTAGCTCCTGGTCAATGGTCAATGAGATAGGGCTTCAAAAATTGACAAATATTTAACGATGAACATAAATTTAGTTTGAATTCTAGGAACAGCGATGAGCCTGAATGGCAAGGAGAAAGGAACAATTCACACTTTGTTCTCCCCCTCCCTCAATTTTCAGCAACTAACTGAATGCGGTTGGGAATGCAAAAAACACAAACACTCTTTTACGCCCAACACACCACCGACCATATTCGCACTTCATAGAAACTTACTCACACACCCACAAGTGCTAATCTCCTCAAAGATGCCCCCATAAATAACACCCTCGTTAATCCCACTTTCCTGGAATCCCTGCTTCGTGACATCTGTCAAGTTCACACCTGTCCCTTTCTTTAGAGCTCCAAAATGGAATTGCCCTTGACCCGACAGATCATTGCTAACCACGCCAGTAACACTTTTCAACGCCGCGGCATTCTGCGAGTAAAAGGTTTGGACCGTGCTGCATCTGATCAACACCAGCTTTCTCAATAATTGGACGAGGACTTACTTAGCAGTGAAGTTCAAGGTTAATGCGAAATTGTGCCACACATTCGGAGTGAATGAAACATTAAACAGATTTTTGACAACAGGCGCATTCACATTTCCCTGCAGCACCAACAGATCCGGATTCTGCCCCGCCGGCTGTCCCGCAATAGTGCCCGTCTTCAACACAAACTGATTCGTGGTGAACTTCGCATCTTCCAAGAATACGAGTTGATATTCATGGCTGATGTTTAAAGGCCTAGCATTATCTTTGCGGACGGAGAAGTGCAGCGTCTTAACATCCAACGTGGATGGGTCGGTTCCATTATTCGACGCCGGGTTGAGCTCTGCTCGGCGGAACCCGGTCTGGATGTTCGTCGCTGAAGGGGCGAAGATCGAGGCGTCGGAGAGCGTAACTTCGAGGGGGATGTTGGCGATACCATCAAACTGTAAAATGAAGTGTCAGTGTCACCTGAAAGGGTGCTAAGGGGTGGGGAACACGGACGAGGGATCGGGTGATGTTCGGTAACACGATGATTTTGCTCCAGGTGAGGTCTAAAAGGGAGTTCTGGTTAATATGGAAGTGCAGGAGACGCGTGGGAAAGATGAGATGGGATATTTAGAGACGTGGAGACGGTGGTGGAGGTGGAGGACATACTTTGGCCAAACACGAACTTGGTGCCGAAGGGACTGGTGTTGACATCAAAGGAGGCAGGTGTGGATCCAACAGGAATTCGCCCGTCGAACTGGAGTTGACATTTTTGGGCCGATATGGCGGTAGCCAGCGCCAATAGCGAAAGGAAGGACAGAAACTGCATTTTATTAAATGAATGAGCAAATAGGTATCAGGTTAAGAAGGAAATATAAATGAGTGTTGTCGTTTCTGAACGAGCTTGGGATCTCTGGTTGATTGACAGCGGGGGGGCCCACGTTTTTATACACTATAGAGGCGCGCGCTATTGCAGGACCGTCCGATGATTCCTGGGGAAAGTTTAAATGAAAACACGCCGTGTGAGAAGAATTAATCCGCTTCAATTTAGGCAGATCAGATAAGGTTGCGATCAAACACGCCAAGGGTCGTATCTGGGAGTTTTAGACGTATGCGAGCAAGGGTGCCTGCAACCGCAGTGTTCTCGGATATCCAAACCGGGCGTCATGAGGCATAAAATAAGGTTTTTGGTCCCTGCGTATGACCGCATCGAGGAGACCCAAGGAGAGTTTGGGACGAAACATTAACACTTGTGACGAGCTTGGCCAGCACATCGCTTGTTTCAAAATGAATTCGGACAATGGCTAGGACAACCCCAACGAATCAATTTTTGTACTATACGAGGCAGGTAAGGTCCTTCGTACTCCAGCTGTTGAATTCAACGCCGCAAATCCGTTGTCTTCTATCTCCCCTCTCCCCCAATAGATATCTCGAAAAAGTGAAGACGTGGAACTGATTATGATAATCTAACCCTTCTGAAATGGCCAAAATCACGCTGCTTTAAGTCTTCTTATGGGCAGCCTGAGTAATTGTGACATCTTTATTCTTGGTGGTGACGCATTAATGGTAGAATGCTGGGAAGAAATAGGTATTACGGCATGCATTGACTTGGGCGGACACGGAAAACTTACCATTCTGGCTATGGCAGGTAGTCTCAGATGCACAAGATGTACAACCTCACCAATTCGTCCCACCGCATTGATATTATAGAAGAATTTGACACGTGGTGATAACGGAATCAGCACTTATCAAAATCGCGGCTGCAGTTGCGGTAATGTAGGCCGTGGTCAACCACGTGCTCGATGGAGGCGGGTTTCCGATGACAGTCAGATACGTGGTATGTGTGGGGGTTGTGGGGGGCCCGGCTGGTTCAGATCGGTGAGGGTGCTTCGCTTTGGTTGCGGGGATTGGGCTTTGAGGACCTCGACGCTTGGCAGAGGGGCAGGAAGCAGGGAAGATAAAATCTGATATTTACCCATGACTGTGACAACTGTGACTGTGTTCGTTACGGTGACTACGACTTGCTTTACAGAGCGTCAGCATCTTATGTGTAGCATGTGGACGCCGAAACTTATGGACACAACGGTCCCTGCAAGAGCACGCACAGAACCGATGTCCGTAAAAAACAGCATTATGGCGGTACAGGCTATATATGTTTAACATTAAGACGCTCGCACTGCGACTTACGACGAGTGCAGACGAGAAGTTAGGAAACACAACAAATAACGGCGGGGCATTTGATTGTATAGAGAATGACGGACTCATTTCAAGCTCCATCCGGATGCTCTGCAATTATCGGGAATTTTCCTGAGCAGGCACGGTGATCCGATATTCAGACGTGGTAACTACCGCTTGGCAACACAAAGACTGGAAGGGAATTTCCTGACCGAGCAATATACGACATGGAATCAAGCTGATAGTGCAAGATGTTTTTTCGAGGGCTGTCAATATAAATATGAACGCCACTGAGGTGTAAGGGAAACATTTCATAGCATGCGGCGCAACCGAGCACAGGATTTTTGACGAACAGCTGCTGGTATTGCTGCATTTAGGCAAGCGAGCTCGTAATGCCTCTGCTAGATGGAGCCAAGGCAGGTTGGTATCAATAAAATCCAAGAATTTCAATGTGGGGTCTGGACCGAGAACCTCTGTCTGCTTCCCTACCGACAAACTTTTTATCAGAGTCTGCAGGTGGGAAAGCCGCTGAGTGACATTACAGAGTTCAAGTAAAAAGAAGTTCGTGGCATTCGGTCAAGGGAAGTACGGTTCTGGATCGACGCGAGCCTCACAGATGAAATGTATAGGCTAGAGATAGACGAGGCCAGCCAGGTCCCAAGCAATATATGCAGTGTTGTCCGTTGACGAACAACTTTAATTGAACCCAAAAATAAAAGAAAGAAATACGGAGGTACCTAGCCTCGAATCTGGGTAGGGGTGTCTCTGCAATCCAAAGTTTTAAGAACAATCAAAACAAATTGCCAGGGACAGTGCAGAATTCCTAGGGTTGGTTTTATACCGGCGCCGGGGCATTTCTAGAGCATGGTCGACTAGATAGGGCGAATGAGGGCCACAAACGACATTGGACGATCCGGCTCCTGTGACGAGGGCGGCAATCCTGTCGCATTTCAAGGATCGGATGGCTTGATTATTCCTGTGCCTAACTGGATATTGGGCCCCTCTCAGAAACGACGAGCGGTCCTATCGCGTCCACGCCCTCAGAATGTGTGTTGAGTGTGGCCTGGTTGGTGAGAGTGCGCTTGCAACAGTAGAGTTTATGGGATGCATGCCGGGCAAAGGGACTTCCCATCAAGAAAAGGACATTGGGAAAACGAGGGAGCATCGGGAGGGCATGCACTTACATCGAGCCTCGTCGGCATTCGGCTACTCATTGTATGTACCTCAATGGCTTGTAGGCGGCGTGACTTGTGGCTGTCGCAATCAGAGGAAGACTGTCTGCATCGGTGCCTTCAATTCCTCGCTGTCGCCTATCGTGACAAAACTTGACGGGACTCACGTGATAAATGTTCACGTGAAGCGTTGCCGGGCCTCTACTTTACGGAACGGAGAATTGTTTCGCCGCGAAATTGGAGGGGAAGGTTTCCCTGGCCGATCCCAGTCCTGTCTGCCTGCCACCTTGCAACCCATCTTTTGTATGATCAGTCGGAGACTTCGTTCAACGCGCTTGATTTGACCACTGCTAAACCTCAACCCCAATTACTTGCATAACCCTCACCACAATCAGTCTAAACGCTCTCTTTCTCCAAGATGACAAAGCTGCCAGAAGCTCACCCCTCGAAAGAAATGCCTATCGCCATAGACGATCCCGATGTCCCCAAAACAGCCAAGTCATTTGTGCCTCTCGGTATGTGCCTATTCAGATTCCTGCCACCTCCCGCTGACTGTCTCCGTAGAGAACAACCCCGAAGTGATGTCCTCCCTCGTCCACAATCTCGGCCTCTCGAAAGCCCTCTCCTTCCACGATGTCTTCAGCATCGACGACCCTGATCTCCTCGCCTTCGTTCCCCGACCTGCCAGTGCCCTCCTCCTCGTCTTCCCAGTCAGCCGTGCCTACGAAATGTTTCGAATGCAGGAAGATGAGAAGAAATCAGAATATCAAGGCAAGGGTGCTGAGGAGCCTGTTTTATGGTATAAGCAGACCATCAGAAATGCTTGCGGACTGATTGGGCTCTTGCATGCTGTTAGCAATGGAAATTCGAGGGGTTTCATTGGTATGGATGTGCTAGGAGAGTTCACAGGGCGAATGCTGACAGCAAAACAGAGCAAGGATCAGACCTCGAAAACCTGGTCACAGATGCTACGCCCCTTGAACCTATCGAACGTGCCGACCTACTTTACAACTCACAGGCACTGGAGCGCGCACATCAGAGTGCTGCTGTCGAAGGACAAAGTACTGCTCCGAACGCAGAAGATAACATCGACTTGCACTACGTCTGCTTTGTGAAAGATGAGAGGAACAACCTGTGGGAAATGGATGGCAGACGAAAGGGCCCATTGGATCGTGGGCATCTTGGTCCAGATGATGATGTTCTGTCGGAGAAGGCACTGGAGCTGGGAGTTAGGAAGTTCCTGAAGAGAGAGGAGGAAGCCGGCGGTGGGGAGTTGAGATTCAGTTTGATCACATTGGCACCGAACCTTGACTTTGACTAGATGAGACTTGGGTGAACTAGATTACGGCATATGGCGTTGGGCTGTCTTTTCCTGTTGCATGTGGGGCATTGGGAGCATGGCGATATTCAGCATAGGGGAAGATGCTACCTAGAGGTACACGAAACGAGCAATCGAAGCACAAAAGCACGTCCAGGACATCACGGGTCGTTGTTATGCTCATCCTGGCCTGAGAGCAACTTTTCTTCCCACCCCTCTTACCTGGGCCGAAACAAGGTGGATGTGAGTGACGAGGCTGGACGCCACACAAGGCTGATTGCACGCTAAATTAGTGTATGTCAACTGCCCAAACGTGGACTGACCATCGAGAGACTTTTCCTACCTCAATTCCAACATCACAACTTCGACCACATGAGGATCGCCCCAAATCTACTATTCCGGTCAAGCCTTCTCAAAATGGCTCTCCACCCAGCTCAAGACGCCGGCAAGCTGATCTGTAAGTCTTCATGGAACTCCATCAACCCCACCATCCAATCTCCTCCAGAAACACCCCCTCTCACCTCACCAGCAGACACTGACATTCTCACAGTTGCACCAGCGAATGACAAGACAAATTCACAAGCAGGCCAATACGCCAAAGGCGCCCTCTCCCTCGATGAACTCGACCCCAAATCGCCCTTCACCCAATTCCACACCTGGTTCACAGCCGCGCAACAATACGGCGTGCACCAACCGGAGACCGTCTGTCTGTCGACGGCTTCCCTGCCCTCCGGCCGCGTCAGCGCGCGCATGGTCTACCTAAAAGAGCTCGACTCGAGGGGCTTCGTCGTATACTCGAATTTCGGCACGAGTAAGAAGGCGAAGGATATCGAGAATAACAAGTGGGCGAGTCTGACGTTCTGGTGGCGGGAGATGGAGAGGCAGGTTAGGGTTGAGGGCCTTGTGGAGAGGATGGGTAGTGAGGAGAGTCAGGTGTATTATGATACGCGGATTAGGGGGTCGAGGATCGGCGCTTGGGCAAGTAAGCAGAGCCAAGTGCTTGAGGGCAGGGAGCAGCTGGAGGGATGGGTTAAGGATGTGGAGGAGAGGTTTGAGGGGCAGGAGGAGATTCCTATTCCTGAGTTTTGGGGAGGACTCAGGATCATGCCGGAGACGGTGGAGTTTTGGCAGGGAAGGGAGAGTAGGTTGCATGATCGGTTCCAGTACACGAGGCTGGAGGACGGGCGTTGGAAGATTGAGCGGCTGAGTCCGTAGGCGTAGGGAAGGAGAAAAGAACGGCAAGCAATTGCACCTGTCAATAGTCTCCGGGGACTTGGAATCTCTTTGATTGGTGCCCGTGTGAGTTGTGAGTTGTACGTTTCTGGGACTGGTACCCTGAAATGGCTGCAGCCGAGGAATGGGGAATCACCACCCACATCCTTGAGGTTGAGTGCAAAGGAACACGAATAACGGATCCTTCAAACATCAGCCCACCCTTGAGCAGAGGCAGGAATATTCGCTCCCATTACCAACCACAACGGCAACTCAAATCACGTGCACTGAAGATCAGCAGTGGCTTCGGTTCCGCCTTCTGGAAGCAGCATCCCAAGCAACGGTTCCCGGTTCTTGGACTTGCCTCCCCTCGCAGATTTCCCCGCATTCCCCACAATGGCACCGAGAGCGCACTCTTGCGACCTGCGAGCAAGTCAGAGATGTCGAGTGACGGCTCGGCTTGGCAACGGCGGGTGAAGATCAGGAATCGCCCGCTCTTCCGCTTCAATGACGTGGGACTCAGAAATCGCGGCCTGTCAGCCAGTAGCCCTCACCCGAGGGCTATATCAAGGCTATGGGCCCCTGGGGCATGTATATGGGACACGAGTAATTGCCGAGCTCGGTAGATACGTACTGTTCGACGCTATGGCAAGAAGACTCGGACAGCTTGTGCTTGCACTTCTTCCGTACGGTGCCGTTTTGGCAAATACCCCCGCGGACGAGGCTTTGAAGCCCTGCGGTGAAGCCTATTACTATCCATCAAAGGTACGGCATTCTCGAATTTGTCTGAATTTATACTCACGATTTCAAGTATACTTGCTATGACACCGATTTTCTTTGTCCAGTCTTGAGCGAGGGACCTACCTTGAGATGCGGCCCTGACTGTTACCTCCCTAGAATGTACTCGTGAGTACCATGAAATTTTAGCAGTGCATTTTCTGAAGCAGCATCCAGATGTGACAATGGGCACTTAGTCTACCCTCCTGCCCCCAGCTCGTCAACTTCGAGCTCTCCACCAGGAGCTACTTGCACAGCAAAAGCGACGACGCAGCATCTGAGCTCTCCACCATATGAGAACTACTTCTACTCAGACTGCCATGCTGCATCACAAGTTGTAGTGACTTCTCCTCGACCAGATAGCAACTTGAGCATCATTTCACCAAGAGTTATTGTCGCTTGGCCTGCTGGCAACAGCGGAATCGTTACTTATTTCCAACCTGAAAGTGGCATCAATGGAACATTGGGTATTCAGATGGCCAATTCCTCCGTTGGTTTTCCTCTAGGACCCTACTATAATGACAGCAAAGGTGGGAACGCAAGTGTAGGAGTTAGTGCCCAGCTCGAATTCAACAGCACGGCTGTTTTGGTGGTTGCGATTCTAGGCAGCATACGGACGATTCGAGATTTCACTGAAGGACCCAGTCTCCTCAGAACCGATGTTCAGGATGGATTAAAATACTCAGTCATTCCGGGTGGTGTTGAGATCAGTCGACTTTGGTTCGATAACATCACGACGACGACCCTGTCCCTCACGAGCACCAATCAAACAAGGGGTCCTATCAAGCTCGACAACACTTCGGTCACGTTCCCAGCTGGCAATTACACTTTTAATGCATCATTCAACTATCCGCAATTGACGCAGTTGACCTCGGAGGAAGTGTTGAGTACAGCTTCCGCTGATCTGATCACTCAATCGCCAATGCAAACGACCGCGCTCTCGTTTCTGTCATACACCACAAAGCTCACAGCCGGTGCCTGGAGATTCTTGACTTACTTTGGTCGAGACTCAATGATTGCTGCTTTACTATTGGAGCCTGTCCTGAGTGAAGGGAAAGGAGGCGCAATTGAGGCTGTTATTGCCGGAGTTCTGGAGCGCATCAACAGAACGGATGGATCCGTTTGCCACGAGGAGACCATTGGGTGAGTGTCACATCAGTCAGTGCTGTATATTTTCACTAATACGTGACAGCGACTACGCAACATGGACAAATTTGCAAAATAACATCACTGATACAGCTCCGCTATGTGACTACAAGATGGTAAGAGAGCCATCAGACTAGATATGGCCCGCTTTAACACAAGCAGATCGATTCGGATTATTACCTTCCTGTCATCATGGAACGGTACCTCGTTCAGAATGCAAATGGATCCTCGCGGGCGTCTGATTTCTTGGGGTATGTCTTTCTCGATCGAAATATCAACATTGCTTACTAGGTCTAGAACAATGGCGAGCGTTTTCCCAGCCAATTCCAACTTGACCTACAAGCAACTGGCACAAATCAATGCAAACAAACTCGTCACCCTAGCTGCCCCGTTTGTAGCACCTGGCAATCAGACAATCGACAACTTGATGCATCTGAAGGACAATCAAATTGTCGGAGAATGGCGAGACAGCACCTACGGCATCGGCGGAGGTCGTATCCCGTTTGACGTGAACACCGCTCTCGTCCCAGCAGCACTCCGCTCAATTGCTACACTGTCCTCGAACGGCATTCTCGACTTCAACTCAACTCTGGTGGGCGAGTATGCCCAAGTCTGGGAAGACTCCACGCTCTCACTCTTCGAAGTTTCCGTCTCTCTTTCAGACGCGAAAACTCTCCTTCAAGCCTACACCACCAGCTCCGGATATTCAGGTCTCCAGTCTCAAGCCGACACATTGGATTCAAACGTCACTTTCTACTCGCTCGCTCTGGACGGAAATAACAATCTACCAAAAGTCGAGGTCATGAACACCGATACATGCTTCCGACTTTTCTTGCTCAACAGTACGAATGACTCGCAGTTAACATCATTCTTAAACGCTACAGCAAACAGTATTCGACTCACGTTCCCAGCGGGATTGATGACAGATGTCGGGATGTTGGTTGCGAATCCGGCTTATGGAGCCGATCCCATTTACGCTGCCAATTGGACGACTTCTGCATATCACGGCACCGTAGTCTGGTGCGCCTCCCCCGCCCTCACCCCTCAGTCATCCACACTAACGGCATCTAGGTCCTGGCCCCTAGCAATGATGGCCCGCGGTCTGGAGCTGCAACTCTCGCGTTGCAGCTCCTCCTCCGTTCCAACATTCTGCACCGACTCTGCTGTTTATGGAAATGTGAAGACAGCATATAATATGCTTTGGGATAATATCGAAGCCAATTCTGCGCACCTGAGTACTGAGGTTTGGAGCTGGACTTATGAAGGTGGGAAGTTCAATTACATTGATCTAGGGGCGTTGCCGCCGCCGCCGGGGAGTAGTCCGACGGAGAGTGATATTGTGCAGCTTTGGAGCTTGACGTTTTTGGCTGTGAAGAGGAATGGAGGACTGAAATAGAGAAGTGTTGGAAGAGAGGAGAGTCAAGTTAGCTGAAGACGGGTTCAAAACTTACCTCTTCCTCAGATGACTTGTGACTTTAGCGTGTATCTTGAAGAAGATTTAATTGACGATTTCATTTATAATCCAGGTTCAAGTGCATGCCATTTTCCTAATCCGACTGGAGTTTCCTTGTTCTGTGATAATTGGTGGAGTATTCTCGGATTTAGTGCAGTTAAGTAAGGTGCAGTCTCGCCAAATTGTGCGGGATGGACCACGGCTAGAGACAACTAACCAGTGATACGTGGGTGAACATGCTACCGCAACCGATCCTTTGACAGTAGTGATTTCCCTATAGCACAGCCCTTCTTTGTAGTCTCTCTTTTCATCCACCACTATGTAGGCTTAATAGCATTTAAATCAGATGACTTGCCAGACCGAGAGCACTAATGAATTAGTGGTACATGAGCCTGGCTTGCCTACCATTCCCTCACTTCTACGGCTGTTGTTCGCTGCTCATTATTATTCCTGCTATGTGCTGTAAGTCATTTCGATTATCCTCCGAGCCTACGGACAATAGCGCAGCAGACGAAAAATAGTCATAGCAGTAAAAGCGGCAAGTCTCAGCAATCATGACTATGGACTACAATACATGATCCTCTTGAGTGATTAAGTTATTGCTGACAATTTATAGCCTGCCTAATTTATGGCGAAACGATGCTTTTCGCTGTCGTTTATTGCACAGTCGATGCACGCAAATGGTGTCAAGACCCGAGCGTCAATGTCGGGCATCTTATTCATATGGTGGATGCCGAAAGCGCTGGGTCAGATACTAATTCGGCAGATAACATTTCAGAGAAGTCCTGAAAGAACAACAGATTACAAAACGAAATGGCCGTCCGAACTAAGCTAGAAACTTGGTTTGATGAGAGTTTTGCGTAAAAGAAGCCATTCAGAATTCAAAGATGACTGGGACGCGATCTCGATAATGCGTCAAGAGAGAGAAGAAACATAAAACTTGCTGTCCTGCAACTCATTTGAGGGGAAACGGCAAGCAGGGTGAGAGCATCACTTGATGCTCACATTACCTGAGCCTTGGGCGATGATACTTTAGTATTACAAGGCTGTAATACAAGTCCAGGACGGATTTTCTGTAGTGCCCAGCTATTGCACCCACTTACTGTGCGATTGGTACCTGCCGTCTTTGTTGACGGTTGATCTAGGCAAGGAGGAACGATGAGGAGTGAAGGCTCGCCTAACATCTAGTCCATGGTTCAGGGGTCAGATGCCTGAAAACAGGATTTAGTGCGGCAGGGATAGGGGTCATAGCGAAGACCAGAGGGGAATTCCAATATAGCACATCTGCAAAAAAAAAGGGGTGGGCTGGAATGGTGCAGCATTGAAAATTCCAGACGTCTTCTAGTTCTTCCAACTCATACATCTTCGTTCCCACAGTCCAATGGCCTTCAATACACTCCCAAGAGAGATCTTTCAGCATATCATATCTTGTCAAGCGCCCGGTCTTGAAAACCTTCGAAATTACAGTCTGGTGTGTCGCGATTTTGGCGAAGTTGCCCGTGCCGCACTGTGGAAGGATATCGATCTTACGTTCGATGAGCGTGGGGATGAAGATGCAAATGAGAAAACAGAACGGAGACAGGTCCAGCTGTTGACATCTATTGCTTTGTATCTATCAGCCCCAAAAATAAGATTATCTAGCTAATTATGGGTAGAAACCCGGATATTGGCGCTCATGTCCGCACATTCAAAAATTTCCACCTACGGGGTATTGAGTACGTGCTAGATGCAACGACGAGGAGAGGACTAGCAAAGCCGGAGATGCTCATGAAAGTCGCCCAAACCATGAAATGCCTAATCAAAGCTTCGTTCACAGAAAACCCACTCGCTATAGAAGTTGTCACCAACCTGCCGTCCTATTCCCGGCTCACAGAACTCTCCATTACAGGAATTAATCCAGAAGAACACTTCTGGAGTTCCGCTCTCACGGCATTGAAGAGGCTGCATTGGGCCGCACCCAACCTACATGGCGATCAAAGGAGCCACGCTCAAACCGCTGAGTTCCTCATCAAGGTCGTGCAAAGCACCTGTCCAGACCTCGAATCACTCGACATATCATTCGGCCACATAGCTGGGTTCGTCTCAGAATGCACAGCAAGTAGCGTGGTGCAGTACGAGAACATTGAAACTCCTAACTCCCCAGCGCTCACAAAACTTCGACATCTTGGGCTTACATATCAGAACGCCTACGACGATGAGCAAGGTGAGCTTGAGGCTTTAATTCTCAATTTTGCTTCTCGGTATAGTGCGACCCTGGAATCAGTTTCCCTCCCAATAAAGGATGGTACAATGACTCGAGAGACAGCAACATTCGTTCTTGAAACCTGCGCAGCACTGCCATACTTGACAGAACTGAGTTTGGTGGAGACGAATTGTACTAGAGAAGGAGAACAGGGGATAACCGGGCTCGAGTTTCTAATGGAACTTACATCTGCACTTGCGAGCCCCACTCGTGAGATCGAGAGACTCTCCATCACAAATATCAAGGAGCACTATTCTCCCGATATTGGGAGATTGTTTGCTTCGTGGAAGAGCATCAATTTTTTGAGGCTTGGAGATGCGGATATGTCGACAGGTCCTTATGCTAATCATGGGAAACTTGATTTCACTTCTTATCGGCCTGTAGGTGCGTGTATCTCTCTTCTATGCCCATTTTCTAACTGTGCCAAAAACAGGAAATATTAGGCTTCATCACAGCGTTACCACAATCGCTACAAGAGCTTTACCTCGAAATCAACGGTCCTGATCTATTCGTCGATGAGGACGATGATTTCGATCCGATTTGCGATTTATCCTTCACTATTTTCTACAGCCTGGAGAAGCTACACACTTGCGATATCCATGCCTGGATATCTAATATCGACGGAGGTCTTGGATCTATTCCGGAGAAAGCGGTGTTCTACCGCCGTCTTCCTCTTTCAACTTATCTTGTTGAAATTCCATTCAAGGAAATATGGATGTCACGGATGGATCGCATCTACCAAGGAAGCGACCCGAAAGTGACCAAGAGTGTGCAAGTAATAAAGGGTCATTTTGAGGGAGAGGATGCTGAGGGGGTTTGGTTGGGCGGGTATACAAATAAGGGGATAGAGGACGAGGAGGAGGAGGAGGAAGATTATTCATGGCCTAGGTGGGTCAACAGAGTAAACAATTATGCTATGTTCCGGGGCACTGCCTAGCAATGCGTTTCCGAACTATTTGCCCTTTGTTCCCATGCACAAAACGGTCATTACCTTCGCAATTCCGTTCTCGGGGTGATATCTATCTCATGTATGCCATTGTCTCAATGTTGTAGGGGAATCCTCCGGCTCTGGCTATTGAAACCTTGAAGTCGTGCCTTCCTTTTCAGTTTTGTCTTTTATCTTACTTTATGTCACCGGCGGAAGACGTAAAATGGGAGGGTAGCTAAGAGCACACTGCCTGGCGCGACAGCAACTCCGATTACAACTTTTTCTCCTGTAGACAGAGATCCCTCCTTCGGCGGTGGAGTCGCCGTTACTTTATTTTGCGTCTGTAGGGTAGATGTCGGTGTTAAAGAGGTGGAGAAGGAAGTAGTGGTTGATCCAGATATGGAAGGATTCGTGCTTCTCGCTGGTGTCGAAACGAAATCTGTTTGCGGCCAACGAATCGAGCCAAAAGCATTCACATGAATTTCCGACGTATCATAGGATACCAGGCCCGCGAGATCGACAATACTTAGAAATAGACACAAGGATACGTCTCTACCCACGATTCTGGGTTGGTACCATTGGTAAGGCCTCCGATTATGCTGGAGAAATCTGTATCGTAAAACCAACCACTGGGGCTGCAATGGCACCATTTTCTATGATTGTGGAGAGACTTCGAGTGTTGAGGTAGCCTGGGGCGTACTTTAGGTGTAGAAGCCTAGGATGGAGGGGAGCAAGAGCTTGCGATGAAGGCGGATCCGCGGATACCACCGGGAAATACGTGTCGTAGTTATCGGTAGTAGGTTGATTATTTATTATCGCGATGGTCGCTTTGAGCTGATAAAGACATAGAATTGGGGATGTAAAGATGGTCGTGAGCAGAGTGAAGCTGGTTGTAGTTAGAGCAAGCGGGATAGTTGAAGTTACCCGCGTTGCCATTTTCTGAACAACTCCCCTGCTTCACTCTACTAGCACTCGTCGCCCCCAGCACTCCTCGTCAATACTTTGGGAAAACTGTTCTAGATAATTCATTTATACATATACCTGCATGTTTTACATAGGGCTTACCGAAATCATTGCAACTACTTTTACAGAAGCGACGGAGGGTAATTGTCCTGCGGCATGATGATTGCGTCACGTGCAGCGTCCCCTTTAAAGCCACTACTCGGCTTCATGTGATTCTCTTGGACCCTCCCCTCATTGATCGTTATTTAAGTTACCTCCCATCAGATCGATCTGATAGTAAGTTGATGCTAGACCTCACTCTGAGAATTGGGAGCGGTGATTGATTCAGATTGAAACGGATTCTTAACAATATATATTTATTAGATCTTCATAAGTTTCATCAACGAATTGTGGTATCATATCCGAGCCCGATAACGCCTAGCTAAGTATATAATATACTAAAAGGAAAGTCTTCTTTCTTTCTTCTTGCTCATCCCGGTACTCATTTGCAAGTAAGCCCAAGAAGAGCTGCCTCAAGGTCACCGAGGGTTGCCTCATAAATCCTCGTCTGGGTTGCGGACGGCAACGCAGGCGTCGACCCCAACTTCCAAAACCCCGACGTTGGCTTCCTTATCCAATAGTAAGTGCCATCCGAGTCGAGGTGTACTCGGTATCCAGGGACAGCTTTCTCGAGCGGGAGGCTGCCACTGCGCAGGCGAGCGGAAATATGAATGCGCTCATTCGTCGTCATTCCCGGCCGATCATATGCGCCAGGAACACGAGCCTTGCGACCCGTAATGAATGGGAGGACTGCGCGGGAAGGCTTGTGTGTTTGGCTCTTCAGCCAGGCTGGGGCGGCGATTTTGCCAGCTTGTGCGCCATAGGCTGGGAAGCGGGCCTGGAGTGCGCACGCGTCGAATTGGATCCCGACCAGTGTGTGCAGTTGTTGGATCATCCATGCCAGAGGCGCCTCAGATAGTCCCGTCTTGGTTTCCCATCCGATGTCTCCGTGGGTTCCTGGAAACCAGACCTGGTGGAGTTTGTTGATGCTGCCATTGGGGAGATGCATGGGTGTTAGTTCGAATGGCTCGCGGATTTCGTTCGTCGCACATGCGTGCAGATTGACTTTGACTTCTGGCGTTTCGGACTACGTTAGCAAACGTTGTGACATATTCGCGTTTGGTTCGGAATGTATGAGAAGGAGTTACCTGGAGTGACATCCGTGTCATGGAATTGATGTTTGCTTCGGAAGATCTGCAAGATGCGGGCGGGGCCGAACAGGGGAATCCCAAAAGCCCCCACCGTATCGAAGCAACATAGGGCTTCTATCTGAACATTTCGGTGGCCTTGCATCCATGTCAGCTATGTTTACAAAATTGTTCACACTTTCGTCAATGATAATTACAATTATACTCGTTCATAACTCGCTCTGCAACCCCGGGTTGCTTCAATTCTTGCTTGAAATACATCTTGTAAAGCTTCTTGAGGCTTTTCTGATTCACATTGCGTGGGATCCCGATTCTTGCGAGGAGGCCGGCGAGAGCTCTGGCCGTGTAGGAACCTGGATAATTAGTACGTCTGTGTTTGGGATGGGAAGAGGCGGGAACAAACCTCTAGAATATCCGATAAGGACAATCTTGTCTCCCTCATGATAATTATCGACGAGATTGCCTATTGTGAAGAGATTAGCAGTAACGCAGGATGCAAGAAATATTGACTTACTGTAAGCGGATATCACATTGCGCGCAAGCCCGAGTCCTGTTGCACCTTGGAGGCGTTAATGAAATGTGAGAGTATGTGGGCTTCGTTGGGGGGACTTGCCTCTAAGAATCTTGCCGAGCCAACTGGATCTGGTGCCGAGTCCATCAAGGTAAAAGATGACTTTCCTCTGGCCCTCTTGGTCTGCAATTAAATACATTAACTCTTGGACGACAGAGCCTTTGGAGGAAGAGCATCGATCAGCCCAAGTGCCTATGAACACATTAGAAATATGCTCAGGAAGTGTGTTTTTGGAAAGGTGCACTGCACCATCGCAGGGAATGATCAGGAGCCTCCCTGAGCTGGTTGGCGAGAGTGCGACTGTGGTGACTTCGTGAATGGAACGATTCATTGTTGAAACATCTGCTTGAGACGACATCTTTGTATACTGCTTGACAGTAATAAACCAAAGTACAAAAATGGTTTTACAAAGTCAGTGTGGTATATGTGCGGAAGAGGAGAGAGATGTGGGTAGAGAAGATAAATAAAAATTGGAAGTGCGACGCACTTCCAAGTGTAATAATCACCAACGCAGTGCGAAGAATTGGAGGTTGCCTCACACACCAATAATAACCCCATTTTTCAGCCCAAGTTCCCTTGACTCGTGTCCAAAATCCAAAGTCCCCAGTGGCCCAGTGCGATCCCTGCTCCGGCCATTGAAACATTGCGTTTCGAACCCTCAGACGGTAGTACAAAAGCTTCACCGAAAGCCGGAAATGCAATGCATGCGATCCAGACGATCGGCATGTCATGATTCTTCCTCAGGACCTCGGATCGGTGCGTGTAGGCATGTTTGCATGTGGGTGGGATAGCTGAAGTCCTTCACTGGAGGAATCTCCGCATGCTGCAGAGCTGTGAACCTTTCCCACAACCTATAAGGTTAGCTCTCCCATTATCCTGGTCTCGAGCAAGCTTGTGACAGAGACATCTTGAGGAATCAGAATTAGAGAACTTGCATGTAACCCTGCCATTGTAATTTTACACTTCTTGCGCTGGCATTATTCATTATCGGCCGATAATATGCAGCTTTTGATCGACTGCTTAAATGATGCGCTTGTGACAGGTACAGATCTTCCAAAAACTGCTCTTGCGGCTCAAAATCCCCAAACAAAAAATCATATCCCTTCGTGTGGAGGGGTTAGTTCACGCTTATCAATTCGCGTTGATTCCTGCATTTCATCCTCTATTGTGCATGATCTTGAAATTAAAGAAACGGATGCAACTATCTTAGTGGGGTGATCAGATGATTTGAATGTGCTTTCTTCGAGTTTTAGAATTAGGTGAAGATCGAATAGCGGGCTTCCAGAAAGAGGCGTCGAGGAGGGTGGGAGAACATCCAATTATTTACTGCCAACTTTGAAGCTTGCTTCCATTCGAAATTCGCAAGGTGCGACGTTTTCTCGAATCACACTATTTCAAAACAAGTGCGCACCATTCTCCGTTTGAGTGTTTGGATACCGACTAGCTGTGTACCCGGGCCAAGATTGAAGAAGATCGAGACTCGAGGGCCACAACCCGAACGAGAGCGAGTGAGTTGCTTTCATTTCTCGAACCAGGAGATTTATTAACAAGCGCGTGCTCTTGATAGTAAGAGACTTACTTTAGTGGGAGAAATTGAATGAATTCGGAGGCGGTACGTTACTCCTGTTGCTGCTGATCTTGTGAGCAGAGCCGCCTCCTCGGATTCTCGGTGGACCAGACCGCCAAGAAAAGGCAGCTGGATAGAAAAGGCCTCAAAGGTGCGTGGAAAGAAGCGATCGGCAGCAATATATCCGTAAGGGCGGCGGGCTATTGATGTGCGGAAGTGCAATTCCATGCAGCCAGCCAGCTCATGCCAGCGTGGCAAGTTCGCACTTGCTTGGGGTTTCAGGAGGGTACCACCTGGTATCGTGTCTTCAAAGATCCTTGAAAAGAAGTGCGATCCCGCAAGGACTCGTTGCGGATGAACCAGTAAGAACCATCCCCGTGTCCCTAGGCGCTCGCACTTCAGATCATTGGGTCCCTCTTGCGCGGGTTAAATGCAAAATTCAGGGAAATGTGATGAGAATATTCACCGCACATTGCGGCACAGCATCTTATATGCAAAAGGACAAAAGAAATGGCGGCAGGGCTTGCTTTCCCGCCCTGTCATGACTTGGTTGGCTATGATTCGGTCCCACCAAAGGTCGCGGCCGACGACCTGCCTAAATGGGCCATTTCATTCTTCATCAAGTGCGCTGGCCCAGCTCCGCCCTGCCGTCGGCTGGCGCACTGCGAGAATACATTTTGGTTTCAACAACAGCTAACTTGGATGCTTGCTCAGGTAGAAGGACGTAAAACAGTGACATGTGCCCGTAGGAAATCGAACCAACCCAGTGCTGCCCGCTCTTCCGAGGCCGTGATATCAGGTCTCTGGATTGTCTGGTTGCGAACTGCCGCTCTATTTTTGCGAGTCGCTGCAAGCGGATGGCCAACCTTTTGCTGATATTGGCCCTTTTGATCCCCCACGGATAGCGCCGCACTTGAAGCAGAATTCAATTTGTCATGTCCGTCAGCAATTCGAGTGTTTGCTGTGGGGTTGCACAAAATCTCTTGGAGTGGAAGCCCCAAAGGATGACAAGTCACATGACTATAATGTCCTGTTGTCCCTTTCTTTTTCCTGCAAGTGCGCAAACTTATTATCGCACTCTCAAGTGCGCACCAGTGACATTCCAAGTTCGTTTGACTCCTCTTGGAAGCCTGAGTCACCTGACTCGGATCCAAGACATGTGGTGCGACGAAAAGAACCAATAAGAAGGAGAAGACTTGTGATACTCCTTTATTCGGCTAGGCTAATTGTCGGTATTCTTCCTGAATGGTCCGCTTCTAAGATTAGTTTCGCATGCAGGCCGTTTGGCCAGTAAGAAGCCTTGGTCCGCGCCACCACGCGTCAAACAGCAATTTGTTCTAGAAGCTGCTGGATAATAAGATCTGCCAAGGTGCGGAGCCTTGCGAGACAGCCATCTCGCGCCCGGTTTGTATGCATCCTTAACAGTTGCGACAGGAAACTGCATCTTCGATTCCCAGTTTTACAGTCTTACCCACCTCAAATTTCAACGTCAATCATGGAGCTTGATCGCGGCGGCGATGGCGATGGTGGTGCACGCCCCGGGCAGTCGCCTAGGGACCGAGAAATGCCGTCTGTGGAAGAATTGGACGATCGCATGGACGACAGCCGTTCAGCCCAGAAGGGCTGCGCAAGGTGTAATGCGGATGGAATTGAAGTATATCATCGATAGTACTAAAAGATTCTGGATTCCACTGACTGTTGATAGTGTACTAAGGAAGGCGAAGGTGATTGTGTTCGGTGCAAAAATCTTGGGCAAATTTGCCCCCCAGAGCGAGTACCACCGAACAAGACTTCCAAGCCCAGGGTTTTGAATCGCTATAAATGTGACTCTTGTAGACAGTCTAAGCAAGCGGTCCGTTAGATGATTTCTGATGAGAGGATAATGCTTTGTAGCTAACATTTATAGTGTACTCCTGCCGAGCGTGAATGGAATGATACGGTTCAAGTAAAGTGCCATCGGTGTTTGCAAAAGGGTCTTTCATGTTCCAAACCCAGTCCCAAGAGCCCCTTCTCCAGGATTTTGGAGATGCACACGACTAAAGCAGTAACCGGCCAGAGTCAACCCCCTCCAATCATTCCACCACCTTCTCCCTTGGGGTCACCCTCTATTAGCAGTGACTTACCTCCTGCCAGAAAGCGTGGCCGCCCTTCCAAAGCAGAGGTCGAACGCCGACAGGTAGAACTGATTGCTAAAGGTGAAATCTTACCAGCTGTTGACTACCAGCCCCCTGTGGAGAACATCAGTCGGCCAACGGACGCTGCTTCGCAGATCCGGATTCCACCTGGTGCCTCGGTGAAGAGAACCAGGACTTTGATTGGAGAGGCGGAAGACGATCGGCGAATTCGGCCCTTCCCTCAGCTTGTTGAAAAAGGACAGAGTTCGAGTACCACTGAATTTCCAGAGCCAAATAGCATACGCAACATGTCTCGTCCAGAAAACGCGACATTACCAATTCAACACCTTTCTCCCGCCAATCCTGAAAGCCCTCTGCGAAATTCGAATCTACCTTCAGAAATAGAAGATACTTCCCCTCCCAAGACTCAAGCTGGACCCGATTCCCAAATAGTCAAGAAATTGCGAGTGCGTCATCCAACCACCTCGTAAGCAGCAATATGCTAAATTAATGATAGGCTAGGGCGAATTGGTTCCGAGTGGCAGAAATCATAAAGAAAGATAATCAGGTATAGATTGTTATACCCTTCCCCACCAACAATCAAAATTGTCTTACCGCTACTAGATCAAGAATATAGCGAAGTACCTGTCCGAAATTGCTTGGGGAGCAAGTAGAGTCTTATGCGAGTACTGCGCCTCAATGAACTTGACGGCCGACAAATTTGTTATAAACAAGGACCCAATCCTCAAAGTTGCAGATACCTCGCCAATAAGCAAGGCCCGATACGTAGAGGGCTATCAAAATTTGGGACCGAAGTCTATACGCGGAAAACTTAAACTTGGAATGCTGACGGAGATTCAGAAACGAAGCTATAAATGCCCATTCTGTAAACTTGTCCTGTACGCGGCGCAGGAGCAAGCTGAATTCGACTTGAGCGACGGACGTTCACATCCAAACCTCGCTTGCTATGCAAGTTGGCAGTTAGACGGGCATGAGATCGATAACAATAGCAGCGAGACAAAGGCGCGAACAAGGCGTATTCGTCTTCGTTGGGAAAATACCGACATTCAAGACTCTTACATCGTTCTGGTTGCTGGACCAGAAGCCGATTATAAAAGGAATTTGTTCTTAGGAAGAGAACTTAAGTTTGAAAGTGATGGTTCTCCGATTGACATACTACCTTTGGTGAAAAGCTGGATAGATGTGTGCCATTCGTATCATGGTAGACATTGTGGTAGTTTTGATGATGCTAGCGTTGAAGATATGCGACTACGACCTTATTTCGGCGTCGTGGATGTCCAAGACATGAAGCTCACGTCGCTACCTCGGGGTTCAAGATATGTCGCGTTGAGCTACACTTGGGGAAAAGCAGCAGTATTTGCGACTACGAAGGCTCATATAAAAAGCCTCCAAGAACCTAATGGTGTTCTAAAATACATGGATCGCATTCCGAGAGCGGTGAAAGAAGCCATCGAGCTTGTGAGATATCTGGGTGTAAGATATATCTGGGTGGACTCTCTTTGCATTGTACAAGACAGCAGGGACTCGCTAGGGCTGAACTTGAATATGATGGATCAGATATACGGGAATTCGCACTTTACGCTCTGTGCAGCTGATAATCCGGACGCAACTGCTGGTTTGGTAGCATTGCGTAGCTCGATGAGAAACGACGAAGAGAAGATTCAAGTTCCACAACGCCTGAAACAGCGAATAGAGGAGTACGCTCCGGGTGTTCGATTGATGGTGTCCCAGCTCACGGAGACTTATGTGCAAAAAACGAGATGGAGCACACGTGGATGGACTTTTCAAGAGCGCGTTTTATCCACGCGCTGCTTGATCTTCGCTCAAGGGCAGGTGTTCTTCCAATGTCGCAGTACGGCCATGTCAGAGTGCATTTGGTCGGACTCCCCTGCTGCAGGCTGGTCAATTGAGCTTTCAAAAAGCCCCCAACAAATTTTATGTTCTCTGGACGAGCGCCCTCTACAAACATACGCTAAAGTTGTCGAGAAATATACAGCGTGCAAGCTAGATTCGCTTCATACAAACGACATACTCGCAGCATTCAGCGGAATATGTAACGTTCTTAGCAAGAGCATGGACGCACACTTTGTATATGGAATGCCGGACGTGTATTTTGACTGGGCATTGTTATGGGATCCACGCCAACATCCAGCAAGAAGGTTACCACATAAAAAAAATAGGAAGAGGGATTTCAAAGCGGAAAAAATGAAACAAGAATCTTTGTCTCCGAGCTGGACATGGAGTGGATCTTCGTTTCCGAGCTGGTCATGGACTGGCTGGCTTGGAACTATGCACTATCCACACACAGTTTGCCCATTGTACCCCTATGAGATGAACGAGTGGTTTCTCCGCCATACGTGGATTATCTGGTATATTCGAGACAGTCGAGGTCGATTGCGGCTCGTTAGGAAGCCAACCTCCGCCTCGAATACTGCCGGGACGAGTGATGGGACTGACTCACGCGATATGTATGGTCGAGTCAAGCGATATCCTCATAAAGACGGCACAGAATTTCAGAAGACACTTCCTGACTTTCCTTACACAATTGAGAAAGCAGACTCTGAAGGCAAGCACGATCCGTTGCATTACGATCTAAAGTTCCTTCAATTCTGGACGTGGTCTGCGCATTTCTACCTCTCACACAACGAAAACAAAACAAAGCTAGGCCATGGCCTCTGCCGTTTTGATATTCTAGACAATAAAGGCGACTGGTGTGGCTCCATAGTGCTGAGATATGATTGGAATGCCAGGATTAAGAAGGAACCAGCTCACAAGTTTATCGCCATTTCCGATGCCATGAACTTCTTGCCTGATGAGTGTGGCACGTGGAACTTCTATCTCCCGAAGGAAAGAGAGCTTTCTGCTTGGGATTTGTTCTACGTTTTCCTCATTGTGGAGGATGACGAGGGGATTGCTCAGCGGGCGGGACTGGGAAAGGTGTTTAAGGAGGCATTCTCGCACTCTTGTGGCGGCGAGAAAGAGTGGAGTGAATTCATCCTTGGATAAGTAGCTCGGAGGCAGGTCTGCCAACCGTTCGGCGGTTCTCACTCTGGGGAGGGATCGGAGAATGCGACGAATTAGCTGTCTTTGAGTTCTGGGCATATGACCCTGGGCAAGCTTGTATTCGATTTTCAGCTCCGCGAATTCTAGGTCCCTTAATATCAACAGCACTGAGTTGAGAGTAATTGGAGCTGACAATACTTGAGACTGTGTATGCTGGTGATTGACTTCTCTGCTTTCCCCAGCCAAAGTTCTAAGTTTTCCATGTCTTATTCCATTAGAGGTAACGCAGCATGGTAATGGATCTGAGACATAGAACAGCGCAAGATCAAGCTAATCCAACCTTCGTTCATTGTGCATGGTAACTGTAGGGTGGTATTGCCGGATTGAGCTTGAAGTTTCAGTTACTATAAGACATGTTTTTCAGTTGACACAGAATGATCTCATGAAATTGCGTCGTGCAACCCAAAATCGAACCAATTTACCAAGAACTAGAAGCAGAAGCAGGAACATGGGGATAAGTTATAAATCTGCTCGGATCGCGATCCCGGTTTGCTAGGTTCTAAAGGAAGTAGATGGATTTGACGAGGCTTCCACTACCAGCGATCAAGCCAGTCTGTTCAGAGTGCTTTTTGTACAGCCACCAGGCAAACCTCCATGCCATCATGTTGTGCAATAGCAGTGCAACTAGGCATGTGACCTACTTTACTAATGCATCAGATTGCATTCACAATCACAGATCTAGCTACAGTAAGCGAGCGGAGACCTCGCACAAACGAAACAGAGCGATTCTCTGATAGTGCTCAAAGGATCATGCACAGCCACATTTGGCAAACCTGCGCACCCCGCATTCCTCTCATCCGTCAGCTGCGTATTTGCTAAAAGGGGTAATTGTTCATCGTGTTGGTGCCAACAATAGCATACTGTCGGGTTGAACTTTGCATTTGCCAAATAGTCCATAGACGATCAATTTGTCCGTGATGAAGATAGAAAGTAGGGTCACCAGGAGGCACACAAAGGTCTCCTCTCAGTTCACCAATATGTAAGGCTAGCAAAGTAGCAAGGAAGGGGAAGAGAACAAAGCAGATGGTGTATCGTCCGCTTCCGTAGATAGCATCGGCCCATTCGGTGCCGCACCTCCACTCTGAACGAGAGCCTGGAAGTTCGCGATATTCGCCATCTTCATGGCCGCTATTTCCATGATTAGTGTTCCCCTCTCTTCGTAAAATTACGTACTGATCCAACTTACCTATGATCGAGGTACAATTCGTTTTCTGCATCGCAACAGCAGGACCAACATCTCCCTTTAAGCAGCCGGGGTTATATCCGGGGCCATTAGACGGGCCTACAGGCTTGTACCAAATGGACCAAGATTCGCAGTTATGTTCTTGAGGGGCCCATTCATGACACATCTGCCTCCGAGTCCGGGAGGGATAAAGTCACCCTCCGCTCTAGCATGATTAGCAACCATTTTCCCGTTAGAACCATGGAGTATTCATCTCCGTTGAAGAAAGGGGAAGGGTGGGGATACGCAGCGTATTTGCTCTAGTCCCAATACTCTCTCGTATTTAGTGATGGGAACATTGGATAATGGGAGGGCAGACACACTGGAATTGGACCAGTATAGTTGCATTCTGACCTCAATGCTGTCTCGTCAACCCAGTACCAACCTAGGAACATCCCGTTGTTGGGCACGTATGGTGTTTGGTAGATCTCCGTGACGACGAAGTCGTCAAACTATAATTTCAATTAATACACGTGAACCCGTGAGTTTTTTCATACCCGAAATCTTGTTCCATCAGAAGACGATTTTGGTGAGAGCTGGTGTCCAAGGCGTCAGGATAGTACTACCGAGTACGAGAAAGGGGAAGAGGAGTAAAAGTCCGATCTTGAAGATGCTGCTTTGGCGGGTCTCGAGCTCGAAGGGAGAAAAGAAAAAGTTATGTTCTTTGGCCACTTATTGTATCTCACCTTAGGCAATAGTTTATTCGGATGGACTCATATTCTCATTATCCACAACGTCAAGTGGTCAATGCATCGCGACATGCCCTAACGAAATCAACAAATGAGTTGGGGCGTTTGCCATGACTCTTGTTCTGGTTGGGACAGTTGACAAGTCTGGTCTGAACCAACCTTGGCCCGTCCGATCCGAGTAAATGAAGTGGAGGCATCTCTCCGACGTATAATTACAGTTGCTGTGTTATTTTTCTGGCCGAAACGCGGGCCAACAGATATGGACCAAGCGGACCACCGAGTGTAAATGGGGGCACTGGCATGCTGTTGCCCGAAAGGTTCGAAGGCTAAACGGGAGAGGCAATTTTGGTAGATTTTGCTTTACCTGCTGATAACGCTGATTCAATAATAACTGCCGGCTGAAATCCGAGGATGTCTCTCCTATATCTGTCGGGGTTGTTTAACGTTATGCGGGGAAGGAGCATGGGTTATGTGCGGCACCCCCTGGCAGGAAAGAAGCTTGCTGTGACCCCATGTATATACGATGTAACCTTTCATATATATTCCCTTGCAGACTGTCAGATGAAATGGACTTCGGGTAGCTTTCACATTGTTGCATATAAGATTCATGATGTCGTGTTTCCTCAACTCAAACCCGGGTTTCACGTGACACAAACGAGCCCCTTTTCTATGCCTGACCCCTGACGAAAGTTCGACAGGGCGGGAGATTTGTCGGACGAAGTCTAGAACACGCTCCATTAATCTACCGATGCATCGCTGAGCTGCGTCGCATGTTTCCGTTGACGATGGTTAAGTAGAACTATCGGAGAATTATGACGACGTTGTTTGTCAATGACTTCATGACTTGAAATCGCAAAATCGCAAATCACGTGAGACACTTCAGCTCAGCGCTCAAAATCGCACAACGATTAAGAAAGCGGACAAAGTGTGGTGAGACTGATGAGACCTGACAAAGTTGTTTGGCACTCTACATAAGTTCTCAATATGAAATAAATACTGATGAACAAGCCGACTTAGAAGTTAGCACTCGAACAACGCAGCTCACACATCATCTTAGAACACGAAATATAACTGACACAAACCTTTACGGCAATGTTTATTCTGCCGTGGCGCCACGAAATACGTCTTTTTGTACAGGTACGTAAACAAGTTCCAACGTCCAATGATCTTCTAGTCCATAATGCCAGCCTTTCCATCACGATCAGCATCTTTCTTCGGGTTCAATTTGTCCATCAGGCTTGGCTTCTTGCCTGTCGTATCGCGAGAGCTGGAAGAAATGCCAGTGCTTCCGAGGTGCTCATTGTGGTGGTGCCCATTTCTGGTCGTGTCATTCTCAGTCAACGAGGTAGTTCCCTTCGCGCCTGCGCCGCCGAGAGTACCTCCAACTGAGCGTGGCTCGCCGCCGAAAGCATCAGTGCGCTCCTCGCGGCCAGAGAGGTGTCCGCCTTGTCGCTTGAACTCATCCATAGTAACAACAGGGAGGGGCGTAGCAGTGTGGTGCTTGGCCTCGTTCTGGTGCACTTCGTGAATAGGGACGGTTGTGTGGACGACAGAGGGCTGGATAGTCTCCTTTTGCACGACAGGCTGGATGTTTTCGTGCACGTGGTGGTGGACGTGCTCTCCCGCCACGCCTGCATTTGTTGCTGCTGAGTGTTGGGTGGAACCGACTTCGCGGGTGTTCTTGAATTGCGCCTGCTCGGCTGCCAGACGGTCCTTCACGTGTTGGTCGTTACCGTGCTTGACGTTGCGGTGCTCCACGCCGGCCATTTGGTGGCTATGTTGTTCTGGGAGGACCTCGCGGTCTTGAATGGGTTGGACGGAGGTGTGGTAGTGGTCTTGGTGAACCTCGCGGTCGACGGCAGTGGTCACATTCTCTTGACGAGTTGGGGTGATTTTCTCGTGCTGAACTGCAGGATTGACCGTCTTGGGGCATAATTAGAAATGTGGTGAAGACAGGAGGCGTGTGAAATTACCTCATGGACAGTGGTGTCGTGCTTTCCGTCCTTCGAAAGGAAGTTACCGACTGCTGCCTTTGCCTTTTCCATTTTGAGTAATGTGTTGTATTTTCCGAAATGAGACTGATATTGAGGATTGAATATGAAAAGTGAAAATGTACGATGATGGACTGAATGATATAATATAGAGAGTTCAGAAACATCGATGCGAAGTTACGTATGTGTCTATAGCCCCTCACAGATAGTGGGCTGCAGCAGACTACATCATCAATGACGGCTGGTTGATAGGAGTTGCCGAGCACTAACTTGAGTTGGTGCATCCTGTAAACAACAGAAATGTCCTGACTTCGGCCGTTAGTTTCCTTGAAATTGCAGGAGGTCCATAAGGCGAAAGCGTGGAAGAAGCCCCCAGGATTTAGGACATGGTGATATCAAAGGGGCAGTGCAAAGTTGAATCGAAAGGTTGAAATGTGGGACAGAACTTCTTCATGTGAAAATGTTGATGATGGCTGGCTCGACTCTGAGCAGGTCATACACGGAGGCAGCTCCGTACAGCAGGCAAGGACTCTTTCGGCGGGTCTGAATTGGGCTCATTCCTCAACGCGCCCGCTCGCACAGAAGGCGAAAAGCTTTCTTCTTCGCCTGGAGCGAGGGCGCAGAGCAGGTCGAGACCAAGGATTGCACCGACGACTCCCAAACGGCTGGTTTCAGCAAGCGATCTCTAACGTTTTGCATGACAAGCGCTGCACGAGCACCGATCTTCAGCAAGGGCCACTGGGTATGAAAGCCAATCTTCTTACAGAACCACTTCATCTTCGCGCCCAGGGAAGCTGAAGAGTGCGAGATGATCGACGCGAGGATTCTGGCGACATGCGTCCTCTATGGTGGCGACAAATCATTGAGATCAGAACTAAATCGATTAGTCCGGCAAGGGTTTTCCGCATCTCAACTCGCAAATCGAAGTTACCGCTGTAGATATCGATCCTGCGGGATGGTATTCTGAAATTTGCCACTTCGGCCATCTGAACTTGCATGATGTGAGGGGAAGTGATTGCATCATGGTTTCTTCACTGGCACCTTTCCGGAGCAGGGGGACAGGAGGACACGGCCTGGACCGTCCAGAGTCAAGGGCCAAGAGTTCCCTTGACGCTCAAGAACTCGGGCTTTACAAGCAGATGCGGATCTGTACTCACTTGCTCACAAAACCGAATGCGAAGCGGGTTGTAAAGCTCTCCGTGGCCACTTTCCACCAAATAGCCCAGTCGACGCCACAACCGGACGCAAGATTTGATTGAGTACGGAACTGCGCCCAAAAAAGACTCGTTTTAATTCGGCTTCTCAATGATGCCATGGGGAGATGGAAACGGTCAGGGCTGGTGGACACGCTCAGTGTGAGCTCTAGAGCCGGGAGACGTCAGTCGAGGATCAGAGAGGATGCGCATGTGTGAGGATGGCTTCTCGCCGACATCAACGCGACTCTCACTAGATGTTCCTATTTGTTCTTTCAACTACCATCTCCACTTTTCAGTAGCCCGTCATGGCTAATAATAAGTACCAAGCCAGAACAAGTGAAGTGTGCTAGGATCCCCCACCCCGCAGACCGCTCGGAAATCTCAACTTGCCGTGATAGACACGGCCAGCAAACACTGACCCCCCAGCACGCTCCCGGAAGAGGTTTGGGATTCAGCCTCCCGGGGAAATTGCCCTAGTTCTAATCGCGCAACCAAGGCGAAAGGGGGGATACATCGTACAGTAGTCCGTAGACCCTCGGATGCGGTCCGACGTCCGTGGAAACCACTGTTGCCTGTTGGGAATCAAAACAAAGAAACTATCGCTATCGTCATGCCATCATGAAATTTAGATCCCCCGCTCTCGCTCTCGGCTGCGGCAGACCCTGGCTGGCCTGACTGCAGGGTGTCTCACCCCTGAAAAAAGCCGCGATGGGGTCACGACTCAACAGACTTCTCTTTGGAAAACCCTCTTCAACATCATCCAGCAATCCGAACGTCAAGGGCAGATCCTACGACTCTACTGTTGCGTTAGATCCGCCAATTAAGGGATCGTACCCCATTGCTGGCAATGGGCCCAACGTCCTGGACGAGCTTCAGCGATCACGCTCGAAGAGAGATGCCTCGAGGCGACAGTCAGTTGCAGGCACGAAAGCAGTAGCACCAACTGTCCCTCGATTTCCACAAGATATACTTGAAAGACCGCGAACTGCTCCCCATAATGGCAAGCCAGGAGGAGGCTACACTTTCGAGAACAATAATAACACGCATGGGAGGACGCGGTCCGGGTTTTCGATGAAATCACCTCCCAACTTCTTCAACTCGAGACAACGAAATTCCATTCAATCAACTGTCGAACCTCCTCCTCCTCTTGTACCTGCCCCAGTTTCCAAATCCTCTGCGCCAAACCCACGAGAGATCAGAGCATACCAGCCGAAGAAAGCTTCCGAGCCTGCAGAGGCAGATACCCCCAATACCTTCACACCTCCATCCGCCCTGCATCAACGCAACGCGTCACATATATCACGCAAATCCTATGTCGATCTGCTGGATGCGCATTCCAGTATAAGACCCTCTCGGGATGTGTCAAGAGACCGGGCGGAAGCATCCGGCGTTCGAAACTACGGAGAAGATGTCGCGGATCGCAACCTTGCAGCATTCGATTTGAACTCCCCCGAGTTCAGCTACCGGAAATCTGTTTACGTACCACAGAAGGGGGGAGTGGCTTGGCATAATAAAGAGGGAGTGCCTGCTTCCCAAGCCGCCTCTGCGAGGAGCGATGTTCTAGCCCAGGAGCACACTGCAAGTGACGACATCCATTCTCCTCGAAATCAGACGAAGGCAAATGCCACTCGTTCATCTCAGATCAATTCGTCCGCGTCTAGACCTGTGTCGGTCTACCCGCCACGGATCGACTCGACTTCTGCGGTGGCATATTCCGCTAACAGACGTCAGAACGACGATTGGCTTCCTCCCCCCAATAGCGTACATGACAACAGAGTCAGGACACTGTCACCATTCCCCACCTCAGCTTCCATAGACGAAGAACCTGAGGAGACTGGCCACCAACTGTTTGTTCCAAGAACATCAACACCTCCCATCCCTGCTCGAGGACGGGCACGAACACTGACAAGGGACAACCAAAAAACCCCTCCAATGTCATTCTCCCGGCTTACAGTTCCAATCCCAAGTCAACAAAGGTCATCGGCGAAGCCCTCTTCTCTGAAGGCTCGGAGGCGTACAATGTCGGAAGCAAGCCAGACTTCTGTTACAAGCGGAGGCACACACTCGAGGAGCGGATCGGCAACCTACTCTGGTTTGCCCAGCCAAAGCCGCCAGGACTTCCAAAGTGACAATCAATCTGCCACACGAGGACAGCCTTCTGGTACAGCAACCAAGAAACAAGGAATGATTGTCGAAGGGGCCCGGGAGCCACCTAGTCTTGAAGGCGTGGTCGATTTATCTAACACGGTGGACAGAGATGTAACAACCAAAACCTTACCTGGTACAGATGCTCCCCCAATTCCAGCTTTCTCCAATATGCGTCCCCAATCCAATGTATCACGTCCCTTGCCTCTACCGTCTCGCTCTTCATGGCGCCCATCAAATTTCCCATCGCCACTTAATGTTCATTCCCCAGGGTCACAAGCGCCTCCCTCATCTCCACCTGAGGACTGGCCTCTCCCATCTCCAACGTTAACAGTTTTCCTTTCTGCGAATCAAAGCATTAGCAAGTCGGCTGCTAATATGGTTCAATAGCCGTCATCCACGAGAAAATTCTACCTACCCGCCACGAGATCCGCGAAGAAAGAATTACAAGAGAAATCCACACTCACGACGTCTTCCACCGCATACTCCCCGTGATTGAAACTGAAATACTACCTCCGAAGCATTACGTACCGAGCGCGGATGGAAAGGGTCTCATCGAGATTCCCGAACACATGGCACCTGGACGAACCTTGAATGGAAGCCCGAGTCGGAATTGGGAAATTGTCCAAACTGTAATGGGAATGGGGGATCATGGGGCTGCGTTCCATAGCAAGGCTTCGTCCACCCGCTCGCGCAATCGCTCCCAATCCCTCACCTCAAGCAACTATCAATCTTCCCTTGCCCATTTCGATGTCGAGGAGAGTGCAGATGGACCAATCATCGGGTATACTCGCGGTGAGTCGGGAACAAATCACTCAAGAGTAAATGCTCGCACATCAACACACACACCTAAGTCCTCAACGACGAAGAATACCCTCGAGCCCATCCTTTCCAGCAAGAAAGACTACATTACTAAAGAAGGGCATCCCAAAACCGAGTACGTCTGGCGCCACCCGCCTATGTTCGAGACGGCAACCGGCCAGACGCAGCCTATTTATATCGTCGCCGGGCTTGGAGACCTCAGTTCGCCCAGGCCAAAAACAGCCCCCGAGAAATCGCATCACGGCGACGAAGACGATAACGAAGGCGCTGATTTTGGAGCCATGCGGACACCGGTCAATGGCGAAGAAGGGCTGCTGTTCCGAGATAGCGGGTATGGCGGTGGGGGGATGCTGCCGGGCCTGACGGAGAAGACTCCTCTGGCGGGCATATCAGGTGAGCCGAGATTTATTTCTGATAACGTTGAAGTTATTAGGCTTGGGAAGGTGGTTGGTGAAGACGGGGTTGGAAAGGGGAATGAAAGGGAAAACTTGGAGGGTGAAGCGACGAGGGCGTTGAGGAGGATTAGGGAGAAGAGGACGAGTAGTGGGGCGCCCAGTGTTGCCAGTACTGTGAGGCCGAACAGGGACTCTGTTGAAACCGTGGAGAAGGGGATGGAGGGATTGAGCATGAAAGATTGAGTTAAGCCTGTTGACTAATGATTATATTCTTTGCTCTATATTTTGGTATTAGCTGAGGCGTGTGTTAGACTGTCAATAATATGCATCTTGTAGTAAGCCATCAACTAACCATCTCCTCCTTTTGTTACAAATCGCGGCGGTATGGCATAAAACAGAAGCTCATTGTCTCATCAGGGCGCCCGAAACGGGTTGGGAAGTCACGATTTTACTTCAAAACAGTTCGCCTTCCCGTTTCCTATTACTGAACAAAAATTTGCACACGAGGTTTTCTTACACGTAACAAGGATAGTGAGCATTCGCCCGGATTTTCATCAAAAACACTTGTCTACACTCTGAACTCTGGATTCGGATCCAAGTGAGTTCTCCTTGCTCATTTAGCGGGTACGAGAAGTTCATTATTGAGCCGTGCGACTTTTTGTTGCATCCGAGGGTTGTTATAAACAGGAGATTCTGAAACGGGAGTATAGTTGGATCCGAATTTCGGAGTCTAAACCGCCAAGTCTGGTAGGTCATAGAGCGATGGGCTGAAACCAGGGCATTCCGTTTTTTCTTTCTGCTTTGTTTTCGTTCTATTCGATATTGGTCGCAGGAAGATCTCCGAAGGGAAATGTCTGTCGGCTTCGCATTCCGGGCCGAAGATCCGTCAACCGCAAGTCGCTACCGCGCCGGATTATTTTCCCGTGTCCAAGTTTCGCGCTGTCGGAGTTCCAGTACTGTTCTGTTACATTCATTACTACTTTGTTACATAGGGGGAGCCTTGAAGCCAACCCCGTTTCTACTCGGATTTCCGGTTCGGACTTACACGATTTTCATTCTTCCTAGAAGTCGTTATAGGTGCCAAGTCCCAATTGGTCTCCTCAAGCGGAGCCAAGCACTTCAGAATCGAGGTGTGAGTCTGTTGCACATCGCGAATCTCGATCGGGTTCCGACGTCACAAATACTTAGCGATATCAAAAAGGGGTTCGCTTCACTTTTTGTCCGAGATTGACTTGTTAGATGGTTATGATATTTTGTTGCATATCCTTTGAGATCTAATACTTGTTTTATGTACTTTCGATTTCCAGGTTCCTATTATATTCCTAGAGTAAGTAGTAGCCAGGGAAGTCGTTCGTTCATATGGTGTTTCGTTTCTGCTTACCGCTTATTATCCGAGGCTCTAATTATTATTAAGTAAAGGCTATGCGTATTATCAAATTCTCATTTTTGTCATAATATTAAATATTGTTTTATAGTAATTCTAATTCGATTACCAAACTTTCAATCTTACACATTTGAATAGGTTGAATAGGCTCTTGGGGTGGAGTGGGGTGGAGGGGAGGAAATCACCTGATATTAATAGCTGGTGCTCCTCCCACGCGCTTCGCTTGTGGTCGGGATAAGCAAGTGTCTCGTTTAAGCAAGTGTCCCAGCGAGAAAACCCTACTAAATAATTATTTTTTTCGCGAATTTAGGCGTTTTCGCCTATACTTTTACGCTTAAAACTCTTATAAAATCCTCGTAATTTAGTTATAAACTAATAAGTAAACTTATATAATAACTTAAATCTTTATTTTAACTTTCTAGAATTACTTCTTTATATATATAAATATATATTAGAAATTATTAGACCGGGTATTAAGGAGGGGGTTAAGTTATTCTTATTTTAAAACGATTTCTAAGTCGAAAATCTATGGTTTTCCTTACCAAAAATCTCGCTGGGACACTTGCTTGAACGAGACACTTGCTTATCCCGACCACAAGCGAAGCGCGTGGGAGGAGCACCGGCTATTAATGCATCCAAAAATAGGCGTTACAGGATTGTGGCGCTTTCAGACCGTAGTAGTCAGCAGCCCGCAGCTCAGCTCGAAACCCAACAGCATCACCATCAGGCTATCGGTCGACTCTTTCAACTTGTTTGATCTTTGTAGCCGCGCTTTAAACGCAATTTACAAGCTCTTTGAATTTGCTGCTACGTTAGTCCCGCTTCATCCCGCTTCATCCCGCTTCTCTGATGATTCGATGCGCCTTCCCAAATCATGGATCCAGCGTCCGTGGTTGGGCTCGCCAGCGCCTGCTGCACCCTTGCGATGAAAGTCACTTCAACTGCGAAAGATCTTCACGATTTACGCGACAAGTATGCCTCAGTGGAACAAAACATCAATTTCCTAATTTCTAAACTCGATCTTGTTGGATCCTCAGTCTCCTCCCTCTCGCGATGGCTTGATGACCCATCCCGGCTTCGACTTGCAAATGATTCCGAGGATAGCCTGAGGAGCTCACTGAAGTTTTGTACCATCGTCGTGGACGGCCTTAATATGCACATTTCCAGTGTCAACAGTGTGTCAAATGAATAGAGTAAAATAGATTAACGGCCGTTATTCTATTTTATTCAAGCTTAAAACATGTTACTCTTATTTTATTCATATATTATTCAAGTTATTCATGAATAATCATGAATAACTTGAATAACGCTACACGTGATTAAGCTAGCCTATTCAAGCAAGGCTCCGGGGGGGCCCGTACCTAGCGTCACGTCGCTACCTAATTAGGTAGGAGTACTATTTAGTAAGCAAATCGAACCTTAGTAATACTTCTAGTTTATTATTATAGAAAATTAGTATTTAAGTACCCTTATATAAGTACTAGCTTATCTTAGATAAGGCTACTTAATTAGTACCTTAGTTCTTATTTTAATATTCAAATATATATCGATTTATTATAATTACGTGACTTTCACGTGGTTATTTATAGTTATTCATATTATTCATGAATAACTATTCTATTTTACTCAAGTTATTTAAGATATCCGTTACTCATATTTTATTCAAGTTATTCATGAATTATTCATGAATAACTTGAATAACTTGAATAATTCTTTGACACACTGAGTGTCAAGCAGGAGCATTCACGGCCTGGACCCAGAGGTAGGGTTCGCTATCTTTGGAATGAGGATACGATCAACGAGCATATCCGTAAATTGGACAGCCAGATCAACAGCCTTAGTCTTCACTTACACGTCATCCAATTGTTAGTAAACCCCATGGAAACAATGGTCTACGAATATATGGACGGGCCAATAACTGACGTTGTGGTTTTCTAAATAGAACGAAACCCGAGAAAGCTGCATCGTTCCTTCAAGCTGCGAATAGTGTTAAAATTATCAAACGTGCTCAAGATGACGCGAGCACCTGTAGACAAGGCAACCTGCATCAAGGTGAAGACGCATGCACCGAGTTTGACTTTGACGACTCTGTCGTACGGTCTGGCCCTTACGTCGATCACTTTCGAGCTATGATGAGGAAATTGAGGCGGAATACATCCAGCCAGGACAGCCTCATGCTCGCAGGGGACGCTATCCATACTACAGACCCCCAACAAGACCAACTTCCTCCTATTGAGGAGTCTCATGAGATTGCCCCAGCAAAGCCAAAGCCTTTCGGGAGAGGACTACGTCACCAAGGCACAAGGTTGTTTGCAGCCCTCAGGGTCAGTAGGGACGACCGACGAGAACATGGAAAGAGCCTTCTCATTGTCGCCGGTCAGGGCAACGTTGACCGTATCCAACAACTGATAGATGCCGGCGGTGACCCCAACTACAAGGCAAAGGAAGATGACGAATCAGCTTTGCATAAGGCGGCGAGGTCTGGACATTCCGAAGCAATATCTGTACTCTTGACATCACTTGCCAAACTCAACGCCAGAAATAAGATTGGAGAAACTCCGCTACAGCTCGCATCAGGGGTCGCAGTAGGTCCTGTCAGGGTCCTAGTCAACGCTAATGCAAGAGTTGATCTCAGCGACATCGATGGCTTGACAGCTCTTCATAATGCCGCCGGGTTGGGACTGCCAGACGTCCTTGAGGTACTCGTGAAAGCAGGAGCTCCTGTCAATGCAAAATCGAAGACGGGGTATACTGCATTGCACCATGCTTGTTGTTATGATAGCTCGGAATGTGTTCGCATTTTGCTCGAATCTGGCGCTTGGGTCGATGCTAAGGCCGGTACAACGAAGCGTAATTGCGGTTTCTATGATGAAACACCTCTTCATTTGGCTTGCTACGAGGCAACGCAGAAGATCGAGTTTGACATCGCTATAATCAAGCTTCTTATCGAGGCAGGCGCTGACTTAAATGCGAAGAGGGAAAGCGTCGAGAATGACCGTGAGATCACGCCACTGCATATTGCAGCCCAGGGTCGCCGAGCAGACATCGTACAACTGCTAATAGACAGCGGGGCGGATTTTGACGCGCGAGCCCCTGTCTCTATTAGGGCCGACGACCTCCAGATAGGGGATGATTATAATGTGATCTATACGCCATTACACTTTGCCGTCGCATTCAACTCTACACCAACCATTGCCACACTTCTCAAGGCTGGCGCATCTGGTGCGACTGACACGGGAGACGGATGGGAATGGCAGCTTCTCCATACGGCCGCTCTACATGGAGCAGTCGCAAGCGCTACCTGTCTGTTGAGGAGGGAAGAAACGTTAAGAATAAACACTAGGCATCTGGTCGGCACTCCACTTCACATTGCGGCCAGTCAGGGTTACAGCGCCATCGCTTCGCTGCTGCTCAAACACGGCGCGGACGTCAATTCAAGGGATAACAAAAAACGAACTCCTTTGCATCGAGTTCTAACAGCGAGGGTGACGAACAATTCGAAGAGTCTAGAGTCATCAATCAATGCAGATTTTGGAAACTCACGATTCTACCCTCTCGTCACTTTACTACTCGACTATGGGGCAGATGTGAACGCCATTGATGAGAATGGGGAAACTCCTCTATCGATGCTTCTCTGTCCTAGAAGCAAGTCATTGCGGAAACATCGCAGTGTTGATCACGACTTTGCAAAGGCGCTGCTCGAAGGCGGTGCGGACATTCAAGGTTCCAAGTCTACAAAAGGAGACCTTATAACCCAAGCTTGGGTGCGTCGAGACGGTAGCCTTATGGAATTTCTGATCAAACACGGCGCTACAATTACAGAAGACCTCTATAACAGGGCGTGGAAGGATGCGATGACAGCTAAGGGCTACAAGCCCGTGAATAGCTACAGGTGGCACAATCTACACACACTTCATCAGGCACGACGAAAGTTCGAGCAGGTCAAGAAATCATACAGCAAGAGGTGTACATGGCTAGATGCTTATGCAGAAGCCGATATAGCAAGTTATGGACAATCGCTAGTCTCTGAGGAAGCAAACAGAATCGGGAATTTGACTGGAAAGGAAAAGGAATGGCGGAACCAAAAGGAACGAGAGATTAAGGAATTTAATGAAATGCAAGAAGCGAGATTAAGGAATTTAATGACACGCAAGAAATATGAGCGGAGACGAGAGACATGGGAAAAGGAGAGAGGAATACCGGCTGTGCCACATCCAAAGAATGCAAAGCGCCGGAAACCACGAAAGTCGGCTTCAAGTGACAGCATTGATGTTAATTTGAGCAATTAGAGTGAAAGTTAGTTGTGGTGTTGTAATGAGGAAGGATATCTCGGTGCTTCTCCTGTAACACAGAGACAAGCAAGTTCGCGCATGTAATTCGAATTCCTAATATGATATGCAAGCTTCAAACTATGAGTAATCCGTCCAAGATTCAGTACAAAAGGGCGGAAGTTGAAAGACAGAAGAAGCTAAATCGATAGTTCAGGTTCGTTAAAAATAGATTGCTCTAATTAGCAATGAAGCATTTATGCGATGCGCTTCTAGTCGGGGCGTGTGGCCGTGTGAAGGTTCGTAATTTGAATGCCTATAGGAACACGTTACTAATGCTCAAGATTGAGATAGAATAGAATATACGTGCCTACTAAGATGATGATTGTGAAAAGGGTAGGGAAGACATTGACGACGGAAGCTGCTTTTCATCATTGTGGGCATGCTGCGTGTGTGTACGAGGCGTCCGTAGTTTTGGAATCGGCCCCATAGATTGGCAAGTTCTTAAAACATATATTTGAGGCCTCAATAGTATCCGCGTAGCTTTACTATAAGCAGCCCCCCCCTATACTAAGCAAGCTCGTAGCATATTTCGTTTAGAGATGGCATCCCGCCCGCCTGATGATAGCTGTCAATCGACGTCCTTGTAAAGAAGGTGTTGGTGAGGTGGAAATAGTGACTTGGTATACCTGTCATCTCGCACGACCAAAAACAGGAATGGCAGGGTTGAAGAAATGAATGCTCGCAAAATTATCCAGCTACATAATGCAAAAGACCCAACGCCTAAACACCAGCTAACTCCAGAAATGCGAGAGATGGGCCGCACCAATCTACAGCGAACTCCCCTGCCGCATATTGTACCGCACAATGTTCTCATTCTCTGGGGTATCTTTGCTCCCACCTCCATGCAGGTCCAGGTTCTCTTTCCCCTTCCCTTCTGTGCCTTCATCCTCCAAACCGAGTCCCACCTTGGCAACATTAATTTCGCTCTTAGTCCTCGGCAAGCCCCTCCTCTTCCTTGCTACTCTATCTCTTTCCCTCCCCTTTCCCTTCAACCCCTCATCCAACTCCGCGCTCGAGTTACCCGCCGTCCTGAGTCCCATCCCTCGAAACTCTTTGACCACCTCCGCAAAGCCCTCTTCAAGAGTCTTCATCCTGGCCAGCATCAGCCGTCCCATCATCCCGCTATCTTCAGCATCCCCTCCTTTCCCAGCTCCATCCCTACCCCCAAAGCCCTTTAGACCACCTGTGGCGAGCGCCATCTGCGTTGCGAAGGAGCTTGGTACCGCGCCTAGCATGCCTGTTGGGTTAGTATCGAGGCCTAGTTCGGATATGCCCATGTCGAGACTTGATCTTCGGCGGCGAATTGGCCGAGTTCGGGCCCCTTTGAGTTGAGAGTCGAGGTCGAAGTTGGGCACAGATTGGAAGTGCTGCGTATTTGGCATTATTGGGCGAGGTTTGGTTTGAGTCTTCGTGTAAATGGAGGATTTGGGGGTCCTGTGGCCGGGGATGGAGAGTTTTCCCGCCTTTTCGGGGGTGTGCGTGCCTGTATTAGCGGTAGAGTGATGTTTCATTGATAGGGGCCGAGACTTGGGTGGCGAGGCGGAGGATTGCCGTTCTGTCACGGGCTTATAGAGGATGGTATTTGTGGACTGATTTCGATGGTGCGCCCGGCGGCGAGGGGGGGATTTTGTGGTTGGGGCGGATCCTGAAGCATGGTGTTTTTTGGATGAGGAGGATGAGGAGAGTTTGGGGGCGTTTACTTTGACTCCTGTTGGGGTGCGGAAGTAACTCTCTTCGTTGTCGCTCCCCGAGTTGCTGGCTCGACTTCGGCTTGTCCCTGTGCGTTTTTCTAGAGTGACACCTTCATCGTCATCATGATCGTCATAAGTAGCCAGCTCATCATCTCCATCGGCATCTGTATGGCCTATTACATCGTCCTGATCTGGCTCAAGTGTATCATCAAAACCACCCTTGGTCATGAACTCGGCCGGGTCACTTGCTGCAGACCTAGTACCAGATATGCCCCGTTGTCTCATTGAAGCCTTCCTAGCTTGGCGTCTTGTCTCGAGTCGATCCACGATAGAGCGGTCCTGTTCCTGAGGAGAACTTGCAACCCCGCTTTGGTGGTCCATCCAATTGCTCACAACATTGTGAGTTTGCCTGCGGTCTAGATTCTTCCGTGTGGTTCTGATGGTATTTGGCCTTGGAGCAAGTCTGAAGACCTCTTCCAGAGCCCTGTCTTTCTGAAAGCCACTGACCGATTCCTGTCTCATGCGGATGCTAGGACTGAACAGACTGAATTTCATATCATGGAATGATACAACTCTCGACCGGCCGCGCCCAGCGTTCTCCACCAAGTCCGTGGGTGCAAATACAGACCGTGCGAGAAACACTCTCTCGTAGGCATAGATGCCAAAGAGAAGTGGGAAGTGAGTAACCTTGATAACAGTTCGATTTACTTTGATAAACAGTCGAAACGGTATAAGAAATCTCAGAGGCGTCAAGACCCATGCGAAGATATTACTGGGTGCCACATATGAGAAGAGGGCATCATTCTTGACCATACTGATTGTGTTCACAGCAAAGACGAATTGATGCTCCTGCTCAGCGTTGGAAGCAATCGCCAGGAAGGAGTTCGTCAGTACCGTGATCAGAATCGTCACAACCAAGAAGTGACAGATGAATAGAAAAAGAACCAAGATGGCCTTGCCGAGAATATTGTATGTGGGCCAAGCTTCCCAGGCGGCAGGTGTAAAGCCCATCAATATCTGGAAGATTTTGTATGCGACTCCAGCTGCATCATATTCATTCTCCCCGAATGATAACGTGAAAGCAACGAAGAAGCCACTGCATGCGATGAGCACCAACAGAGAGATTGCAACAAGGTCAATAGCCATTAATCGGAAAGCAATTAACAGTTGCGAGAAGTATCGATAGTGATCCAGCACACTGAAGAGTCGTGGGAAGAGGAGAATTGCGTTGGTAGCCAGAACGTCGTATGCCATACTATTCCATCCATATCTGTTAAAATCGACCAGGAAGATCCCATATAAACGCATACAGTAGTAAATGACCAGTAAAAGGAGGATTCCTAGGTCGAAAATATTCCAGAAGCTCATAATATACAAGCTGAAGCCCTGCTCATTGAAACCGACAATCTCGTCGAGCATGAATCCAGCACTCCAAAGCCAAAAGATGACTTCAAGAGGTGTAATGTCCATGGACCTTTGAGCGAGCACGGCAACAAACAACACGAGTAGAATAGCTAAGGAGCAAGTCGAAAAGAATTGTCGGTACCGCGGTACTCTCAGCCTCGAAAGCTTGAACAGGGAAGCATCTCTAGGATCATACAGAGTCACAGTCCTCCGGGAGTGAACAGGTTGTGGCCGTGTCTGCTTGTTTGGCGATCCAACTGGTCGTGGTGAAGCTGTGCCATATCCGACATTTTGGCCGGGGACCAGCAAACGTTGCGAGGTCTCGACTGGTTTTGTGGACTCTCGACTTAGTGGCGTTGGGGGCGGCTGTCTGTGAAGATTGTCTGCAGCCGAGTGGAAAACAATGGTTCCCGCCCAGATGGCCTCGAGTTGCTGGACAACAAGAGGGTGTGCCAGGAATCGTTTCGCAGAAGCTCTGATTGCCACCTCAAGAGTCGATATTCGAGCCGCAGCCGGTCGAGGACGACTCCTCTGATCCCAATTCTGCCCTGCTACCGTTGATTCGGGTGGAGCGATTCCTTGAAGAGGGAAGAAATCGTAGGAGAGAGCATCAATTAACTCCCGAGTATTGTATTCCTTCAGTAGCTTGATTGCCAGCAGTTCGCAGACCAGAGCCCTTGTACGGCTGTTGCCAGCGTTTCCTGGATTTGCTTGACCTTCCTTCTCGAATTGTAGACAATTTGCCATCAAAGCATACAAGGTGGCGCGAGAGAAATGGGAGGTTCGAATCTGCTGCTGCATCGGCTTGACGAGGAATTGGGAGACTTGGGGCGATCGAAGCTGGTCCCAGGTCAAGGTGGTTTCGGTTCGTGGGAGGACGATCAGTCGAATTGCATGTGTGAGGTTGTACACAGGTAGAGAATCTGTTCTGTATTAGTAGGGGCACACTACAAGATGGAAGGACCAACCCAGATGGGCTGCAGAGAAGATCGGCAGCAGAGGCGTATCTTCATCTCCATCTTCCTCCTCGATCACTTCTTCGTCGTCCCTTTCTTCTTCGTCTTGATCTTCTTCGTCCTCGGTATTCTCGTCCTCGCCATCGTCCTCGGTGAAGTCTGCAGTGGCATGTCTGCGTTCGACGTAGGGCGAAGAGAAGGGCGAGTGTTCTTCGACGCGTCGGCGCGCCTTCTTGGGGCGAAGCAAGGAAGACAACATTGCTGCAGGGGAGGAGCGGCGCCTTCAGGCCGTTGCAGATATCAATTGACGGGAACGCTGCAGATAAAAGGATCAGGTTGAGACATGGAGGCAGAGCAAGGGACACCAGGCGAGCGGTAGGTGAGTGAGGGAGTCGGAGGATTTGTTTACCGCAAATTATTATTATGGCTCATCCTCGGGGGCGTGTCGATCCTGTCGCCCCTCCTCACCGCCGCACCAGGTGGGAATGGGAATACCCTCATAAATGGCCCAAAGAGGAGGGCGGGCGCGCTCTTATCTTGCCAATGGCCACATGATGCAGAAGTGGGTGACCTCAAGGCGGCATTGGGGATGCAGCCATCACGATTCAGAGCATGGGGAGTGCAGCTGCAGCCGATCAAGATTCGAGCTGGCCAATCAGAGTGCTGGGAGCTCAGCTTCCCACGCCTCACCGCAGCCCACAGCTCACCGCAAGATAAAGGGGGCGATGTCAGATGACTGAGGATTCAATTGAAGAGCGGGAGAATGGCATTATGTTAGCGACAGTAAACTAATGCCTTTACTCAGGCTGAGGCAAGCATTTGAAGGAAAAGCGGAAAGCACCCCTGAGAGCACATTTGGCCAACTTGCCAAGGCTGCAAGGCTACTGGGAAGCCAATATTGAAGGGAAAATGTATGGGCGGTCGGTGGATTCCACCTAATATTTTCGCCTAAGGAACCTATTAGGCGGTGGATAGCGATACGTGAAAAATTCAAAAATATCATTCTTCGCGAAACCCCTTACATCATGTAAACATATTTTGGACATGATGCCATCATCTGGGTGGATGACCACGTCGACGAGCCATTAGACGGTTGTACGGAGCCCCAAACTGCTGCGCAGCCTACGTCACTTTAAGATAAGGGGTAACATCCATTCTCATGTAGTCTGGGTGGCATTTTGGTGGGTGATACGTGAATATTGGGGGGGGGCCTGCGTATCGCTATCCCTCACCTAAGGCTCCTCAGGCGAGATTATCAGGTGAGAACCACCGAACGACTATCAGGTGCAGTGTGCAGAGCTGGTAGAGTACCACATGATAAGCTAACGCGTGGCAACACCTCAATTCCCTTCTGGACTGGATGGCGAACTTCCCACCACGGATACAGACTACCACTACCGCCAGTCCAAAACTCTCTTTTCTCCCGCTTACATGTTTACTAAAGTATAAACTCATAAAAATCAAACAAGTGTAGCTCGCTCAATCTTTAGTGCCCACAGCTAGGTATGGTTCGACCATCTCATGTTCGGATAGCCCACAGATTACAGAGCAAAAATTTCTGGAAGCAAAACCTACCACTTTGCGAAGGCTGCGAGAAGTGTACCGGACTGACGGTTCCCGTTTCCACGATAATGCTTCTTGTGGAATAGGTGTTGTTTATTGCTCGTCCATGGGTGTGTGGAATGAACGCTCTTGGAGTGTTGTTGAGTCTTGGACAACCGATCCACTGGAGTTTTTTTGCTATTGCAAAAGCACTCGAGTTCGCTTGCGAACGTTGCCATAATAAGGATGCGACACGGAGGCCGGCCAGCATTTGGATTTACTCTGATTGTGTTTATGCCTTGAGATGCTTTACTGGCTTTAAAAAGACCTTATCTGGGCCGAGGAGATTCCCTAATGGGGTCAGCTGGTTGGACCAGGCATACTTGCCGCGGAAAAATTGAGCTTGCTCAAAGTTGGAGTCGAGATACTGTGGGTTCCTGGACATGCAGGCATTGAAGGCAGTTTGATGGCCGATCGAGCCGCGAAGAGAGGTGTGAAACATTTTGTTGGACGACAAAGAGGGAGATTGATGATCGAGTGCGGATACAATACATGATGCCGAGAACAGAAGAGGCACACAATCTTTCCCCAATCCGCAACGTGCTACTACTCTATCTAAGAACATTCTCACAATATCTAATTATCTAATATCAAGACGACGCAGTCGTCGCGGGCGGTACCGACTCGTCATCGCGAGCAAATATCCCTGCCCACGTCGTATCATCCAGAGGATTGACCGCAGTAAACTTCTGTCCATTCGCATTCTCGCTACATGCAGCAAAGCAATCCTTAGAGCCCTTCTTGAGCACCTGGTCAGCAGCCTCAAAGAATTCGCCCTCCTCTGCTCCCTCCGCTATCTCGCCTCTATAAGGAACCACAAATTGAAGTAATCCTAAGGCAGCGGGGATGGCCGAGTTCCAAACGGCGCAGACGACTTGGCCAATTTCGATGAGGATCTCGCCGACGACCTCGACGGCCTCGACGCTACAGGTACAAAAGGCTTGATCTACGCACGTAGACGTGTAGCCGTACTGGAGAGCTGCCGAGCTATTGGCAAATCGAGCACGGCAGGGCGCGTTGCAGTCATCAGCAGTCGTACAGCCATAAAAGGTAACGGATTAGTAGTAAAACAACTACACTAGGGGATATTGTTGTGCTTATGATGGCCTATCATTGTTCTCATTCTCATCGCACTCCTCAACATTGTTACAGCCCGTTGCCGTTGCCTGTAGTGGGGCGGTTATTGTTGTATCCCAATTTATCGATGTTGTTGTCGTTGGTGGTAATGCGGATGAGCAAGGTATCTCGCCGAGATTGTCAGTGAACACGGCCTGTTATATCTTAGCTCGGATTGAACCTGTCCGTCTCCGCATATATTTTGCCTGCGATGTGGATAGGCTGGAAACCGTAAAGTGTCTAGTGGAGTCCTTCCGTAGCACTCCAACGCTTGCAGACTGTAGCATCCGCCTGAGCGGACAGCCTGACCCTCTTCTACGAGATTTGGCTCAGGAGGTCGCAACTCAAGCCATGGGATACCAGCACTGCTCGAGCCTCAGTCAAACTCAGTCCGCCTTCCGGTTCTTGGACTTGCCGCGAGAACTCCGTCTCCAGATCTTAGAATATACGGATCTCGTCACACCCCTCTGTGAAGTGAAATGGGACCCCGAAAGCAATTTTTACCTCAATTACTATAGAAGGGGATGTGGTGGGTCGTTTGGAGGCTACCTGGACTGCCCTGTTGACTTTCATCGGGCTTGCCAGTTTCGAAATTGCTGGCAAGCCGAACCCTGGCACGTGGGTTGCTTCTGCCGCCGCTACCACGCTGCATTCTCATCAAAATGCCGCTGCTGGTCTCCACCTGCCTCTCTATTTCTCATATGCAAGCAATTGCGAGAAGATGCTCAAGCGGTCTTTTTCGCCCAAAATCCGTTTATTATTGTCCCTCCGGGTGGATGCACATCTCCTGCTGAAAGCACCCCCGCCCGTCTTGGGATATCTATATTCCTAACGGATGTCATCCCTGCCCAAGCACTTCCACTACTAAGATCTATGGAAATCGTCTTCCCGCCGTTTTACGACGACTACCTTCGTCCTCATGAAACCGCTTACCAAGACTGGCTTCAAACTATTGAGCACGTGAGTGGGCTACTCAATCTCCTGATGCTCACATTGCGCGTTTATATGGCGGATTATATCCTTCATGGTGAACACATTGCCGATTTCCGGAAAACTTTGACTAAAGAACAGGGCATGGCGATCATCAAAATGTATGCGCGGACTCTCGGGCCATTGTCGAAACTAAGAGAGAATAGATTGGGCCTATTTTTCGTGCATCTTGCTTGGCCTTTCGCTCACACTCGGTTCGGGCTAAGGAATCCGACATCGGCACGGAAACAGAGTGCATACTTGAAGCAGCCTATTGAGAGACTTGTTATGGGGGATAATTACGATAGGACGGTGGCTCAGACAAAGGAATCAGGAAATAGTAAGAGTCAATGGCTGCAGGAAGCTTACGCTGACCCCATGTCCTCATAGTTATTATAACAGGTTTTTATTACGTAAAGTATGTACAAATCTGGCTCGGCGACCTCTTGACGTGGTATGATCAGTTTCTTTCTCTCTCTTCTCTCTCTTCAACTCATCAATGCCGGTCACTCTTTCCAATTTCCATCTTTATTATTGAATCACATAATGGTTTATCACGTCTACTAATCAATAATACGGCTTTTCTCCCTTCGTTGTTGAGCCTACTGACAACAATCTTACTGGTGCCCAGCACTACCGGGGAGAATAACAAGCCGTCAACGCTCGATGGGTCTCTGCTTGAATGACTTGCTGCCCACCGACCGGCCCAAGCACTCCGAGATCAGGCATTGTTAAATACTTAGTCCTTCACATACTGCTTTGTCTATTGAGTTGTATATGATTTAGTAGTAAGCTGAGAGGATTCTTCGATAATAGAAGTCGGTTTGTGCTATAGTAGCTTCTTTAAGACCACTGTCTGCGCAACTATAGTGTTCCAATTTAGGTCCTCAATAGTTGAATTGTTTTACCCACCACCAACACAAATAAATCTAATCCTTTCAAAAGAATCGTCGTCTATTCTGCGGGCTATAAGAGGAATATCTCGTCTAGGTAAACCTTATCTTAGAAGAAGAATATGTAGCAGAGTTAGTCTTTATCAAATTGTAGTCTAAAATGATTTCTCTGTAATGAAATAATTAGCTTTAAAACTTTTTGAGAAAGGGCAATACTTTTATATAAAGTGTAAGTATTTTAAAACTCACTCAATAGTGAATGAAATTCGCCTTACAAATCGGGAAAATACAAAATGACTCCTCCTCGGATATCAATTAGGGGCCTGGCTAAAAAGCACGTGATAATATTACAAGCCTTTATAATATACTAGCTTATACCTATATTAAAAATCTAATTTAAGGTGTTTGAAGAGCCTAAGTAGCCAATTACAAGTCGTTAACACCACAGCCCCTGGTTGATATACCTAATCGACCCCCGCAGGGGAGTGATGAGGGGTCGCTTACATTTTCCCGATTTTAGAGGCAAGGCTAAGCGATGGATCTGCAAGGCTGCCTCTGAAAAAAAAAAAAGGTCGGTTGTTTCGAGTTCTCCATGGCTATACAGTGCAATTGCACTGAAAAGGTGTCGAGACATGCCCTGCCTTACTAGAAGCCCCGATCACTAGCCAATGTAAGCATTGACGTTGACATGCTCGAAAATGTTCCCAGAAAAATTGGTTCAATGAAATCCTTGTTCCTGGGACCGGCATAAAACTGTGCGTTTACCGCCTTCGTGTTTGCCGTGTGTGATTGGCGGCAGAACGATGCCGCACTGTCCCGGGTCGGCTAGCGCAGGCTTAGCCCCTCCATCCTCTCAATGTCGAAATTTTGATTCTGACTTGACGAATATTCTTCTTTCTATTTCGACCCCCCACACTCGCTCGCTCACTCTCTCAATCTCAATGTCCCACTTACTCTTGTAACAGCATATATTCGGTCATTTGGGCTAGTCTCCATCTCGCTTTAAATCTTCCGCAATCACTTTCCTGCCAGCGCCGATCTCTATCCTGACTCTTTCACGAGAGCTGGTAGACTGAAAAATCATTTGGCAGTCGACCGTCCAGCTACGGACTACAGAATCCTCGGAACCCCCACGAATCTACGCAAGCAACCTTTACATTGTCTTTTGAATACACACTGCAGCAACTCTGATCATTGGATCAAGAACCTGGAGGGGGAAAAACAATGGCGGAAATTTTCCCTCCCGTCACAGCCCAAATCCTCGACGCAGGAGCCCAAGACGAGGGGCTGATTGCCCTCGAGCTCCAAGATGGCGCTGTCTACCAGGGTTATAGCTTCGGTGCGAAGAAGAGCGTGGCAGGAGAATTGGTCTTCCAGACTGGCATGGTCGGATACCCCGAGTCCATAACCGACCCCTCATATCGGGGACAAATTCTGGTCATCACTTTTCCCCTCGTGGGAAACTATGGCGTGCCCTCACGAGAGACAATGGACGACCTCCTCAAGGATCTGCCTGCACATTTTGAAGCCTCACAAATACACATTGCCGGTCTCATTACTGCATCCTACTCCGGCGAAGACTACTCTCACTTTCTCGCTACATCATCACTGGGCACATGGCTGAAGGAACAAGGAGTTCCAGCAATATATGGTGTAGACACTCGAGCCCTGACGAAGAGGATCAGACAGGAAGGAAGCATGCTAGGACGAATGCTGGTGCAAAATTCAAGTCTCTCGAATGGATACACCAACGGTCTTCCCAGCGGTGCCTCGGCAGTAACCTCCTCGGAAAATTGGAGATCTGCTTTTGAGACGATCGATTGGGTCAATCCAAATGCACAAAACCTCGTGGCAGATGGTGAGTCCTTGCTCAATCCCAGCCCACGATAAAGGGCTGACATCTTCACCTAGTTTCGATACGAAAACCGAAGTTGTATTCCCCAAGTCCTTTAAACACCCTGAAGCACCCCTCTGGAAGACCCATACGTGTGTTGTGCTTGGACGTTGGTTTGAAGTACAATCAATTGCGGTGTCTGCTCAAGAGAGGCGTGGAGGTCATGGTCTGTCCGTGGGACTACGATTTCCCAGCCCTTGCTGGTAAGGACTACGATGGCCTCTTCATCTCCAATGGCCCTGGTGATCCTGCTATGATGGAGAAGACCGTGAAGCATATTGCATCCGCCATGGCAGAGAACAGGACACCGATTTTTGGCATCTGTTTGGGACATCAATTGCTGGCTCGAGCTGCTGGTGCAAGCACTCTTAAGATGAAGTTCGGTAATCGCGGACACAACATTCCTTGCACGAATATGCTGACTGGAAAATGTCACATCACATCTCAAAATCACGGTTTCGCGGTGGATGCAGCTACTCTACCCGCCGAGTGGACGGAACTATTTGTCAATGCCAACGACGGCAGTAACGAAGGTATTCGTCACTTGAGCAAACCATACTTTAGTGTTCAATTCCACCCAGAGAGCACTCCGGGACCACGGGACACAGAATTCTTGTTTGACGTATTCATCAAAACCATTGTTGATGCCATCAAGGATCGGCAGCTCCTTTCGGCACCTGTTCATTTCCCTGGAGGAGATGCCGAGGAGAACGACAGACTACATCCAAGAGTTGATGTCAAGAAAGTTCTCGTATTGGGCAGTGGGGGTTTGAGTATTGGTCAAGCAGGAGAATTTGATTACTCCGGCAGTCAAGCTATCAAAGCTCTCAAGGAGGAAGGAATCTACACCGTCTTGATCAATCCCAACATTGCAACTATTCAGACTTCGAAGGGATTGGCTGATAAGGTTTATTTCCTGCCCGTTACTTCGGACTTTGTGCGAAAGGTCATTGTCCATGAGCGACCTGATGCGATATACGTTACGTTCGGAGGTCAGACCGCTTTACAGGTTGGCATCCAGTTGAAGGATGAATTTGAAGAGCTTGGAGTGAAAGTTCTGGGAACTCCAATTGACACAATCATCACGACCGAAGACCGAGAACTGTTTGCACGAAGCATGGAATCGATCGGTGAGAAATGTGCGAAGTCTGCGTCAGCAAGCACCGTTGAGGAGGCGATGCGAGTCGTGAAAGGAATTGGATTCCCAGTCATCGTTCGAGCTGCATATGCCTTGGGTGGGCTTGGCAGCGGGTTTGCAGATAATGAGCGGGAATTGCTTGCCCTTTGCAACAAGGCATTTGCTGCAAGCCCGCAAGTTTTGATTGAACGAAGTATGAAAGGCTGGAAAGAAATTGAGTACGAAGTTGTTCGAGATGCTCGAGACAATTGCATCACTGTTTGCAACATGGAGAACTTCGATCCCCTGGGAATCCACACTGGAGACTCGATTGTTGTTGCGCCATCACAGACCCTGTCAGACGAGGATTACAATATGCTTCGAACGACTGCAGTCAACGTGATCCGGCATCTGGGAGTTGTCGGAGAATGCAATATTCAGTATGCACTGAATCCGTTCTCTAGAGAGTACTGCATTATCGAAGTCAATGCTCGATTATCCAGATCTTCAGCACTGGCTTCGAAAGCGACCGGCTACCCGTTGGCCTTCATCGCTGCTAAGCTTGGTTTGGGCATTCCTCTGAATAAGATTTCCAACTCCGTTACCAAGGTCACTTGCGCCTGCTTCGAGCCCTCGCTGGATTATGTTGTCGTGAAGATGCCCAGATGGGACTTGAAAAAGTTCACCCGTGTCTCTACCCAGCTCGGATCATCAATGAAGAGTGTTGGTGAAGTCATGAGCATTGGAAGAACGTTTGAAGAAGCCATCCAGAAAGCGATTCGAGCAATCGACTTCCATAACCTTGGCTTCAACGATACAAAAGCGCTCATGTCTATTGACGACGAGTTACAAACTCCTTCTGATCAACGCCTCTTCGCCATCGCAAACGCCATGCACTCTGGTTACTCTGTCGATAAGATTTGGGAGATGACCAAGATTGACAAATGGTTCCTGAGCAAGCTCAAGGGGCTCAGCGATTTTTGCAAGTTGATGACCACATTCAATGCAGGCACCATTACCACAAGCATGCTCCGCCAAGCCAAGCAGCTTGGCTTCTGCGATCGCCAACTTGCCAAATTCTGGAGCTCGAATGAGCTGGCAGTCAGGAGAATGAGAGTCGAAGCTGGGATTGTACCGGTTGTTAAGCAGATTGATACTGTCGCTGCTGAGTTTCCAGCCTTTACGAACTATCTTGTGAGAACCCTTCTCCCAGTTTTGACTGTCTCATGATCTTCTCCCAAGACAATATCTCAATTCTCCCGGAACAACCTTAATCGAGCAATTGCTAACTTTCCCGCTACCTAGTACCTGACATACAATGGCTCAGAGAATGATGTTTCTTTTAATGATCACGGAGTAAGTCAATGTTTTTCTTTCCCGACAGGATGCGCCTGCCCGCTGGAAGGACCTGCCTTCCGGATGGGCTCGCTGCCTCGGCAATCTCATTGGTTCTTGCTGCAGGCCTTCTCGATATATCGCTAACTCATTCTTTAGATTATGGTCTTGGGATCGGGTGTCGTAAGTCCTCCCATTCTCGCAGTTCTAAATTCTATTTCGAGTGTCCCAGAAGTACTTTTGAGACATTGCCATGACTTGTCCATTCCACCTCTTTAGGAAATACTGACTTCGAGAACCTATAGTACAGAATCGGGAGTTCAGTCGAGTTCGACTGGTGCTCCGTTCGAGCAATCCGAACTCTTCGCGAATCTGGCTTCAAGACGGTTATGGTTAACTACAATCCGGAGACTGTCAGCACCGATTACGACGAAGCCGATCGTCTTTACTTTGAGAATATCAACTTGGAAACTGTCCTTGATATTTACCAGATGGAGACCTCAAGTGGTGTGCTCATCGCTATGGGCGGTCAAACTCCGAACAACATTGCTCTCCCTCTGCATCGTCTCAATGTCAAGGTCTTGGGAACATCTCCTGAAATGATTGATACAGCCGAGAATCGTTACAAATTCTCACGTATGTTGGATAGAATCGGGGTTGATCAGCCCACTTGGAAGGAATTGACCAGCTTTGATGAAGCAAAGGTCTTCTGCAAGAAAGTGTCATACCCCGTCTTGGTGCGGCCGTCGTATGTTCTTTCAGGAGCAGCAATGAACACAGTTTACTCCGAAGCCGATCTTGAGGCGTATCTTGCACAGGCAGCCGAAGTTTCTCGCGAGCACCCAGTCGTCATTACGAAATATATTGAGAACGCCAAGGAAATTGAGATGGACGCTGTCGCAAAAGATGGGAAGATGGTTGGGCACTTCATCTCCGAACATGTTGAGAATGCTGGTGTTCATTCTGGAGATGCTACGTTGATCCTGCCACCTCAAGATCTCGAACCCACTACCATTCAGCGAATTGAGGAGGCTACTCGGAAGATCGGTGATGCATTGAATGTGACGGGCCCTTTCAACATCCAATTCATCGCCAAGGACAATGATATCAAGGTCATCGAATGCAACGTCCGCGCTTCGAGATCTTTCCCATTTGTCTCGAAGGTTATGGGTATTGATCTCATCGAAATGGCTACCAAGGCAATCATGGGGATTCCATTCACCGAGTATCCTCCCACCGAGCTTCCGCCAAACTGTGTAGGTGTGAAAGTGCCGCAGTTCAGTTTCTCCCGACTATCCGGAGCTGACCCCGTTCTTGGTGTTGAGATGGCTTCAACCGGTGAAGTCGCTTGCTTCGGCGTCGACAAGTACGAGGCTTATATCAAAGCCTTGATTTCGACCGGCTTCAAGTTGCCTAATCGGAACATCTTGTTGTCGATTGGTTCGTACAAGGATAAGAAAGAAATGTTGCCCTCAGTCCTTAAGCTGCAGCGCATGGGCTACAAGCTCTTTGCCACTGCTGGTACTGCGGATTTCTTGCAGGAGCACGATGTCCCCGTCCAATACCTTGAGATTCTTGGGGAGGGTGACGACGACCAGAAATCGGAGTTCTCTTTGACTCAGCATTTGGCTAACAACATGATTGATCTCTACATCAATCTTCCTTCCAGCAATCGTTACAGACGTCCAGCCAACTATATGAGCAAGGGTTATCAGACCAGAAGAATGGCTGTCGACTACCAAACTCCCTTGGTGACTAACGTCAAGAACGCCAAGATCCTGATCGAGGCAATTGCTAGACATTTCGATTTGGAGATCAGTAACATTGATGCCCAGACGAGCCACCGGACTGTGGTGCTCCCTGGCCTCGTCAACATTGCAGCCTTTGTGCCAGGTATTGCCACACGTGGCAGTCATGATTTCCAGACTGTCACACGAGCATCGATATCTGCTGGCTTCAGCATGATCCGCATCATGCCACTTGGTCTTGAAGGCTCTGTGACAGATGCCCGAGCTCTGAAGGCTGCTCAATTAAACAGCAAGCGCGGAGCAAGTTGTGACTACAACTTCTCCGTTGCAGCGACTTCGTCCAATGCTGACCAAATTAGCCAAGTCACGGGAGAAGTTGGATCGCTCTTTATCCCATTCAATCACCTGTCAGACAATATTAGCAAAGTCGCTGCTGTGACTGCACATTTTGAGGCATGGCCAGACTTCAAACCAATTGTCACCGACGCCAAGATGACGGATCTCGCTTCAATTTTGCTCCTGGCCAGCCTCCACAGCAGGAAGATTCATGTTACCAGTGTCACAACTAAGGACGACATCAAATTGATTGCCCTCTCGAAGCAGAAAGGGCTCAGGGTCACTTGTGACGTTGCGGTCTATGCATTGTTCTTGAGCCAAGATGACTACCCTCAGGCCAAGGTCCTGCCCACCGCCGAAGATCAGAAAGCCCTTTGGGAGCATATGAGCATTATCGACGTCTTCTCTGTGGGTAGCTTGCCATACCAGTTGGCACACGCCGCGAAGCAAGCGCCAAATGCGGCTATTGGCATCGCCGACACACTGCCACTGCTGTTCACTGCTGTGGCTGATGGCAAGCTCACTATTGACGATATCAAAGCGCGCCTTCACGATAATCCCAAGGAGATCTTTGAGCTTCACGACCAAATGGGTGCCTCTGCTGAGGTAGAGATCGATCGCCCATACACGATTGCGGCAACGCCTGTCTGGTCTCCCTTTGCAGGAAAGATTATGCGTGGAGCTGTTCAGCGCGTGATCTTCCAGGAGAAGACTGCTTGCTTGGATGGCGAGCCATGCTGTGACGGTGTTGATGGGAAGGACATGTCCTCTCATTTGATTGATTCGCATATGGTCTCGCCTATGTCTCCAGTTGTCAAAGCCATGCCCAGCTCTCCGGCCTTGATTCCAAGGCCAGAGAGCGCTCATGGGCGAAGATATTCCATGCTAGCCGCTCCGGCAATGCGTCCTGCAAACCGATCGAGGTTCCTCGATGGCACCTCTGGACAAGCTCAATCCCCGCAACGAACATCTGCCCTCTCTGAAGAGTTTGGGCCACCTTTGTATCCTCAGCCAACAATCTCCCCATCCCTGCAATCCCTCCTAGGTCAATCCCCTTTCAAGAACCAACATGTCCTCTCCGTAAACCAATTCACCCGCCAGGACCTGCATCTCCTATTCACAGTCGCGCAAGAGATGCGTCTTGGCGTACAACGCGAAGGCGTGCTCTCAATCCTCAAAGGCCGCCTTCTCTGCACCATGTTCTACGAGCCCTCAACCCGAACATCCGCGTCGTTCGACGCCGCCATGCAACGTCTTGGTGGTCGAACAGTCGCCATCACCACTTCCCACTCGAGCACAGTGAAAGGCGAGTCCCTCGCAGACTCGATCCGCACTCTCGGCTGCTACGGCGACGCTATCGTGCTCCGCCACCCAGACGAAAACTCCGCTGAGACCGCGGCCAAGTTCTCTCCTGTGCCGATCATAAACGGCGGAAACGGCAGCAAAGAACATCCTACTCAAGCATTCCTTGATCTCTTCACTATCCGTGAGGAACTGGGCACCGTTACGGGATTAACGATCACTTTTACCGGTGACCTTCGATATGGAAGAACAGTCCATTCGCTAGTCAAACTGCTCCAGCACTATGACGTCCAAATCCAGCTCGTGTCTCCTCGGGCTCTCTCCCTTCCCCGCGAGATCCTGGAGCTTATCAAAGCCAAGCCGGGACAACTGCTTATCGAGACCACGGAACTGACCCCTGAAGTGATCGCACACTCCGATGTCCTGTATTGCACGCGCGTGCAGAAGGAAAGATTCGATGATCTGGAGGAGTATGAGAGATTGAAGGATAGCTTTGTGGTGGATAATAGGACCTTGAGGAGCGCGAAGGCGAGCATGATTGTTATGCATCCTTTGCCGAGAAATAGAGAGATTGGCGAAGAGGTGGATTTCGATCAGAGGGCGGCGTATTTTAGACAGGTATATCCGGTCCCTTTTCTTCCATCTTCCCCTGTCTCCTTCATCCCTTCCCTTGTATTGCGAGTTTGAGTGGGCTTTGCTAACTGTTGTTGATAGATGAGATATGGGCTTTACTGCCGAATGGCATTGCTGGCTTTGGTTATGGCGCCATAAATATGTCGGGTCTTGCGAAGAAGGATAAGTGGAGGAAGAGCGGTGGGGGCTTAGATTTCATGTCATTCCTTCACGGGGCTTTGCAATGGGATTGTTTAAAGAAGAGGAAGAGTGAGGAAAGAGAGCGGGGTTAGGAGTATAAAAGAAAAGTCTGATTTCCGTGTTTACGAGTTATTGATAGAGAAATTTGAGCTGTTTATACCAAGGTAGCAAGATTACCTGCAGGAATATAGACAGTCATTCAAGCTTTGCCTGCTGAGAAGGCGCTAGTTGAATGTGATTTCAGTAAAAAAAACATTTATCTTGAATTTTAATATTCTTAATATAAATTATGTCTATTAAAAGAATACTCACACTATATAAGTTATTTAAGTAGATACTTAATTAGCGAGTAGAGTATAAGTAGAGATGTCCTAATAAAGCCTGAGTTAAGTAAAATAAAATACTAAAGTAAAAATTAATATAATAATTATATATTATTTGAGATATATAACTTTTAAATAAGTTAAATAAAAATGGAATATATAAGGCTTACTTTAACTTTTACTTACTCTAAGATATAATATAGTCTTTTATAATAAGCTAAGAACTAATAATTAAGTTAGAGGACCCCCTAATAACTATAAGTGTTTGCACGTGACTCGGTGCTTAACTCAAGTATATACTCAATGTGTATTAAGTAGAGTATAAGTGGGACATATTTTAGCTGAGTAGAATATGAGTAGGATTCACAAATTTACTCTACTCTACTCTACTAATTTGACACACTGATAGAGGTGTGGTTGCCTTCACGTGCTTCGGTTGGGAATGAATGCGGTAGGGGAAGAGTAATGCAGTGAGAGAGGAGATTAGTAATTACTCACCACTAACAAGAAGTAAAGCTCGCAATTGCCTCAATGCTATGCAATTCTCTTCTCCGTACTTATACTTCAGCCTTGTTACTATTTTCGAATTACAATAATTACTTGGCAATTCTCTAGGTCACGATATATGTTTCGTTTTCCTTGAGCTTAAATTCGGTGCAGGCTTTAGAGGAAATCGTAGCCAGCTGGTGGAGGCCCCACAGAAACCCGATTGAGGGAATATGGCTGCGGTAGGTTCTATGCTCGGCCCTAGTTTGGGCTAGAGTTCGCAAGACGCCTAGGTCAAGCTGAGGCCGTTCTTAAATCACGCCCTGGCATGCTCACAATCGGCTCCAGGACTTAGAGGAGGACGGAAGTGGGTCTTTCTAATGAAAATTTGAAGTTTCGGTCTTTGGTAGCAAAATGTAGAGACACGTTCTATCGTCTGAGGTCGTGTTCTAATGCTGGCTTACAATGCATTCTGGAAACACTCCGGGCTCGCTTAAAATAGGGGTTCAGAGGTTCAGGGGTTTATGGGCAAGCGTGCCGGGAATGCCGTATGCTCCAAGCAAACTTCATTCTCCAGATTACTGGCTCATCAAGAAATAGAATCACTTCATCCCTCGTCTAATTTCGACACCCCACGGGCTAATGAATCTCCGTAGTCTTAACCGTAAACCTCCATATCACATACCCCACCAGAACTATGAGCAAAATCTCACTGAATACTATGCCGAGAAGAAAAAGTGCAATAATCGGCACACTCATGATCCGAGATAGTAGTGCAACCAGCGCGACAACAATTCCTATCTCAACATGGTTCGCAACTTAGTTCGCAGCCCGATTCGCAAACAATCACGTTGAGACTTCGTCTAATGAAGCAAGAGCAGCAGGGCCGATTATCATTACAGAGGAGAACATCACAATTGCCCCAGCAAATAGCAAGGAGTCAAAGACTGCGATACTAAAAGTCGTGGACCGATATTTGTGGTCTGATTTGTCTCCCATCAAGGGATAGAATATGGCCAGCGCAAAAAAGGCAAAGAAGTTCGCGAGACTTATTATAAGCGAGAACACAACCGCTGCTGAGGCTCCCCGAAAGAGGGACATAGATTTTGTTCATCGAGATACTGAATCTGCTAGAGCAGAGAGTGAGGGATTTGAAGGCTTTGTTGCGAGAGCGATGTTCCAATTGTTGATTGTGCCAGGCGTGTCGATGAATGTTGAGTTGCTGAGTGCTTTTCCCACGAGATCTTGAATGGAAAACAATGGAGGGAAAGCATGGTAGCATCTCCCTTTGTTGAATCTTATGTGATAATGATCGGTGTAGTGTTCGCCGACACCTGCGAGGAAAGCAGTCAGCTACCGTCATGAAATAGGGGGAGAACAGGGTGAAGCGTACCCCCAAGACCAAACATCCGGCAGATCTAGGTGCTGAAATTGAGCTTCCTCCGATGCCGTTGCTGCGGCGAGGTAATCTATTATTACAGCAGAACAGGTTCTGAATAAGGACAACCCTTGAGTAGCAGGAGACGAGCATCCGGGACAGTAGCAAAGATTGTTGCAGCGGCAGCTATTTACGTGTGAGCATCTAGTGAGGTAGATTAGACTGCAAAGAAGACCTACTAAAATATAACAAAATAAACCAGAGCTTCTGTATTGCTGGGTTAATGAACGGCTTTTTCGTGGGTTTCTCCCCAGACTCCTCGCCACACTCCTTCGCCACTGTGGAAGACAGTACCAAACAACCCGGGGAGCAATACTGAGAGACAAACTCATTACCAATTTGAGCAATCCAGAAGTGAATTGTCCCTAGTAAGTCTGTCGATTCCTCGCAACGGAAGAGCACTCTTTGGAGTTTGGCGTGGTGGGTGGATGGGTGGCGATTGATTTGTCTTCATCCAAGGGTACACTCAAGCAGTTAAAGAGGCCTTCAGCCTCAAATCCTATTCATCCGTGTTTGGGAGATATTCTTATCATTGCCGTTCTAAAATGGGGCACAACTCATGGGTTTACCCGTGTAGGGTAAACTTTTCGATGCAAGGCTAACACCTATAATCAGTGGCCACAAGTCTAAGAACTGGGGGAAATCACACCAAAAAGCGCGAAAAAACCTGCTTTAATTTCAACGTTTTTCTAAACTAAAACTATAATCCACTTAGGGGATGATTAATAACTACCTCTTCTTAAATATACTTAAATCTTAGTACTCTAGGATATTAACTCTAGGTATTATAATTAATTAAATTCTACTTTTTAGTGTTCTTGATTTTCTCGCTTATTTACATAGTAAATTACTAACTTTGTAAAAGTGCTCGATAGTATCCTATTTTATAGCCGGAAAAGGGATAAATTATAAAATTCTAGGTAAGCAGAAGTGTGTGCCTTGTAAATATTAGATAAAGGCTCAATTCTCAGGTAAATCTTAGCCCGCGATGTCCTCGAAATCCTGCTGTGCAACCCCCGTGTTTAGGTGTAAAACGGCCCAGTTCTTAGACTTGTGGCTACCCACTGTACGCCTGAAAGTGTATCAAAGAAGAAAAGCTTACAGATTAATTTCCTTTCTCTCCTTATCCTTGAACCGGATTGAATGATGTTCAATTTCTTTGGGTTCATTTCAGCCACAATATTGGACGCCTCCAGTTGAGCATTACTGATGGCTTTGTAGCGACCCCCTGTTTCACAGTAGTCAAAGCCAGTATCGACTGGGTTACCCTCTTTAACCTCAGCCTTGGCACAAAAACTGCGGTCCCTGTGCAGAATATGGATGTCCTATTAAAACAAGCTTTCGCTGATCTCTTGTAACTTTGCTCTTTACCAAGGCAAACTCATCACCTCAGCTGAGGGAACGAACCGCCCTGTTTCCACCAGTTTTTGAAATTTCAAGCCGATCCAAGACACTCTTTTCAAGGCCTGTCAAGAAAGGATTCGGCGCAGATGACCTGATCAAAAGACTCGTAGCATCGTCGTCTTGAAACACCTCTAAGACACTATCCAAGCAGGACTTGATCTTGCGATCCTCAAAAGGGCCAAAATTCTGAAAAACCACCAATGACGCAACAACACCCAGAAACTTACTCGAATAGCACTCGAATGGGCACTGGGCACTCTGTGACATAGTCGAAAGTTCAATTCAACAGATTGGATTTCCCCTTTTGTCCAGCCATCAAGTATTGCTCATGGTGCTACTTGTTCCAGCAGTTGGTATAAAAGAGAGTACACTAGTCCCACTAAAATGCTCTCTTGTGTGTTCTTGCTGCCGGCATAATTTTTGTGCCGACACGGAGATACCACAATGGGTCATTGCCTTTTCCTTGCTGCATCGAAGACAGCTGCGCTCAAGGTTGTTGATTTGGGTCCGAATAGCCAGAGTCTCGGATTTGGAACAGATAACTAAGTTCTGAACTCGCGGATAACAAAACCATCAACTTTCATCCTGTTGGCTTTTGCAGCAAACTCATCCTTCATGGTCTCTTGAATGTCTAGTTGGACCAGCAATATGGCTTTCGCAATGTAAGACTGTGTAACTTCGTTTGGCTTCGCACCGTTCATTTCAGATTCCTTAATCAAACACCAGGATCGGGTCAAACGTCAACAGAATTCCCGAATAGTTCTGCTGTAACTCCAAATGTGCGCTAATAGATGATATCTTTCTAATTCCGTCTGAGTTTGCATTCACGGCGCGAAGAATCTCCACAACCCTTTCCACAGATTTTGACTCGTGGAATTCGAGCACATTACTAGTTTCAAAGTCAGCCTTAATCCACCAGCGACAGTCACTGAAATACAGGTTTCGGTACTCACAATTCAACTTCGGATATAATGCTCCTAGAGCTGCAAAATGCGCCTCGATAGTCGTCCGCAATTCCAGTGAGTCCTTCCTCTCCACAAAATGCCACTTTAACTTCGCATACTGCCGTATCACCCAATCTCGTTTCCTCTTCTCATCTTAGTTCAACTAGGAATATTCCAGCACCTTGCCCGCGAATTCTTTTACTTGTGACTCCAAAGCTTCAACTATCGGCATTACAGTGCTGGCTTTCTTTTCTTCGAGGCTAGAGATGGACACCCCTTCTTCTTCTTCTTCAACTGCATATCAGTGCAGAGTTTAAAGCAAACAGATTATAGGCGTTTTGAATGAAGAGGCTCTTCTGTGATCTGAAGAAGTGCCTGTTACGGAATTTAGAGCCTTGGTGATTTCGAGAAGGAGGTTGACGGCGGCTATGATATCGCCGGCGCTCCAGCCGCCGAAGGGCATTCTTTTAATTGAGCTGAAATGAGGTTTACACAAATTTGCACGGAGTGGACTTAAAGGGAAGCAGAAACGATGAGCCGGGCATCGTGATGATGCTATGCCGTTAAAGCTTTGTGGGGTGCGGCTGCAGCTTGGTGCCTAGCTGGATGGCTGCTGTAATGCCTCTTAGACGGTCCAATAGTTGAACTGTCTTTCGGAGTGTTCAAGGAGTATGCATACGAGGCAAAATTGGTCTCATTTCCTCTCACCACGAGTTCTTTCTCAACCTCAAGGTAACTTGCGCCGAATATCAAACAACGTCGCATCTCACGTGTTGATCAGGTCGTCTCCTTGCTCACGCACTGATCTCACTCGCCTCACCATCTGCTCACATGAAGAAAGCCATATTGACATAGCGGTAAAACAAAACGAGAGTATCTGCATTGCGACTAACCAAAGCGAGCGTTTCAGTCAATCCAAACTCACTGTACCACCAATTCCGCGGACCTTACCACGGTGAGCCCTCAGTAGCTATCATCTGACATGCAGGAAAGATTGTTTTGTTTACAAATAACTCGTACGGAAAATCGTCTATGACTGAGTAATTGTACTTTCAGTCGTTGTAGAGCCCGGAGAATCCATCGTGAAAGAAATGACTGCCACCGAGCCACCAAGAGCCTTGGTAGCAAAATTGAAAATACCATATCGGTATCCCAGAAAGAAATTCCAGGCGCTATTGAGAGTTAAGCTTCCAAGTGCTGTGAAGGCCGAACCGTCTGTGCTATAGTAGAAAGTTCCCTGCTTTCCGGTCCCAACATGAATATCAGCATGGATGCGCAGCCATACTTTTCCACCTGAAATCGTGACCCCTTTGACTTCAGCTCCTGTGCTGGCTGTGGCCCATGTTGAGGACATGGTCAGTCCGGACCACATGGACACCCTGAATGTGCCGCCGTTGTTCACAACCCCGATCCAAGCACTTGTGTCTCGTAGAAGCACAAAGCCAGCGCGGTCACCGTCTTTCATCTTAGAGTAATCCAGTATTATCGTCCCTGATGACGTGGGCCCAATAATTCTGTGTGTGAGGGTGTTGCGCGCGGAATACAGGTCAGATGTCACTGTCGCTGCACTCAAAATGAGACCGTTGTTGACAGTGAATTTGGTAGTATCGGGATTGTGATTCCATTCCCATTGCGGGCCGAGTGAGGTTCCTTGGAACAAATCGGTACCAGTGTGCGACTCCAGAACTCGAGGCGCCAGAGGGTAATTGTAAGACGATCCCCATGCTCCGCTCACGAGGGTGATGACCGGGAACCCGTCAGAGCCCCATGTTATCGGTGCGAGAACTGGCATTCTTCCGCCAGGATAGCTGTCCACAAATGCCATGTAATACCACGTTCCATTCTGTGTCTCGACCAAACTGCCTTGATGAGGAACCCCCCCGCTCGGAATGGGAGACCCGATATTCAAAAGTAGTTCTTTGATGGTATATGGACCAAATGGGCCGCTGGAAGATTGTAACACGTATTGCCCGTTGGCAGGCTTAGTGGAGAATATGTAATACACCCCTTTAATCTTATACATTCGGGATCCTTCGAGCGTACCGATACTGCTAGGTGTATTGTAGACGACCTGAGTCTTCACTTGACTGAGGCCATCCACTGAGAGTTGCGCAACCGAAATTTGAGTATTCCCATAAGCCACGTACATAGTATCGTCATCATCGATAAGGAGTCCGCAATCGTAGTAACAAGTGTTGATTTCTGAGCGAGGGGTCCACGTGTTCGTAACAGAGGTAGAGGTGTAAACATAAGTACGGCTATACTCAATACAGCCAATCCAGTAGAATTGCTTGTTGCTTGCTCGGTATCTCATAGTAGATGCAAAGATGCCCTTTACATAAGCATTCCCACCTTGCAAATTGTACTTGTTTCCCCAGGGGAGGTTAGGCACAGCATGGCCTATGTATTCCCAGTTGACGAGGTCGTAAGATTGTAGAATTGGGGCCCCAGGCGAGTAGTGCATAGTCGAAGCAGTGTAGTAATAAACATCATCGACGCGGAAGACGTCGTTGTCAGCGAGATCCTCCCACAAAACTGGGTTGCTAAATTGTTCTCCGAGGGTTAACACGCCAAGGAGGCTGGAACAGAAAGTAAGAATGGCGAACTTCATCACGATAGCGAGGGAAGAAACAAAGCCTCGAGCTCAAAAGAACATAGAGAGCTTGATAATCACTTGTAGAAGACCCAATATCGCGGATTTTCCAGATAATCACTAACTTAATATCCGGGAACTCGGGCACAATTGTTCCGGACATCGCGGGGTCACACCTCGAAGTCGGAAAGAATATTCCGGAAGGAATAAATATTTCTGTGGAATATTTGATATTAATTGCGCTATTTCGCCTGTTGATTCTAATTATTTGGTTTGTCCGCTTCTAACGAAATTCTTGGCACTAATTTTGCTATTGGTGCGGGTAACTAGAATAATATATTTTAGTACACGAGTATTCTGAGTTACAGGTTATGAAACGAGCCAAATCAAGATGAATCTAGGCTTAGAGAGTGCTATAAATTATTGTGGGGTCTCATAGGACTAGGGCACACGAGAATAATTGCCAGGTAACTATTTAACCTAACGTTTATCCCATCTAACTCTCACTGGCCACGTCGCTTATTGTACTCATAATACTTCAAAACTTTGATCTTACTATTATAGAACATACTCTAATACTAATAAATATACGTATTTAATTAAATTGAATTTATTCAATTCATATTAAAATTTAAAAAAAATTGGTCTTTTAAAGTATCATGGTTACAAAAAGCGACTGACGGATGAGACCTGGATGGGATACGGATGTTGGAATAGAATAAAGGACTAAAGACCAGATGAGACGGTTTTAAAAATGGGATTACGAATGCTTACAAACTAATACCGAGAAGCCGAGTACTCCGTACAGTAACGGCAAGTATTATATTGTTGATCACGGGTGGTCAGCAAGATTCCCAGCGAAGTGGGGGGATTGGGCTCCTTTACAAACAACCTTACACGGCTATATGCTAGGGTACCCACTCCACGAAATAGGATAGTTGCCTCCGCGCATTGTTGCAGATCCTCCAAAACGTGCTGTGATAGGTCATTGAAAATTAGAAATGCTATTAAAATTAATTTTTATTTTCACTTGGCTATTAAATCCCCTTAAACTCGGCACATTCGCCCGTCATTAGCCACGTTCCAAACCTCACTACCAACGCCCTTCGTGGCATAAAAGAAAGAGTTGGGATCCCACTTCAGCTTGATAGCCAACAGAGCTGGATAGTTAGCGCCGAAGAACACGTCTTGGAAGTTTGGCTGGCGAAAGTCGGCTTCGTTCATGTATGCCCCACTGCCAGGGGTAACAGCCTCCAGTTGTGGCACAAACTCATCGGTCATCAAATCCTGCTCGTGGATCATATCGGACCAAGGCGCCGTGGAGTTCCATGCGGTCGTCAAATATGTGTGTATTAAGGCATCGCGCCAGGCAGGTAGTACGGCATTTGACACGCTGCCTGACTTCACTGGAGCTGAGACATCTGTAGCTATGCCTACCAGAAGGACACCATTCTCAGTAATGTTGCGCAGGACAGCTTGAAGTCCACCGTTGTTGTCTTGCACCACCGAGCGCGGGACTAGTCGACTGCCAAACTGGTATTCCTCGACGCCAATGTTGCCATACGGAAGCGGTCCCATGTAGGTAGCGTAATGCTCTTCGTAAGTCGCAAATTCGGTATAAGCCACCTCAAATGGGATGCTGAGGTTATTCAGGACAGCAATGAATGGGCTGAGGATGGCCTTGACTTCTGCGGAGGTTTTGTTGTAAGCCGTCAAGGGATTGATGATGAAGAATGCGTCGGTGAAGTAGTAAACGACCATAGTCCCATTGTCGACCATAGCAGGTAGAAGAGTATGGAACTCTGCGACCGCCTTGTAGAATATATCTGTTGTCGTATAGGCGGCAGCAAACTGCAGACCCGCTCCGCTGACCATAGCGTCCGGGTATGTCTTGATTGTCATAGAGACAACAACGCCATAGTTTCCACCCCCACCACCGCTCAAAGCCCAGTAGAGATCTGAATTCTCACTTCGGGAGGCAGTAACCAAAACTCCGGAAGCAGTGACGACCTCGAACTGGAGGGTCTGGTCCGCTGCGAGACCGAATTCAGTGCTCAAAGCAGAATGTCCACCACCTTGAGTATAACCGCCAGCAATACCGACGGTGGGACATTCACCCCCGACTACCACCAGGCCTTTTGCTGAAGCCGCCTCCAAGATTTCATACCCTTCAATGCCGGCTCCGATCTTCACTGCCGATCCTTGGTAATGACGGTCTGACCATTCTTGGAACTCAATATCTTTGAGATAATGGGTCCAGACAGAAAGAGCTCCGGCACCGGTAGACCTTCCGAGGAAACTATCGACTTAGTCAATTTCGTATACTCAAGAACATTTGCGTAACTTACTCATGGCCTGTGTTACGTATCACGAAACGGATATTATTGCTCTCCGCAAACTTGATACCAGCAATCACATCATCAACTGTCGACACGTTGATTGCATACCGGACGTAATTCCCAAGAAGGCAAGGCTTCGACTCGGCAGTGAACGGGTCACAGCTCTGATTTGCGAAGTACGGCGCCATTACCGATGAGGACGAGTCTAAACTACCCTGGAGTTTAGAACAACTAGTCGCCAAAGGAAAGATCGTGGATGAAACTTACTGCGTCTGCGGGAGGGTCCATTCGCTTTGTAAATTCGCACACTCAGCAGCATTGAAAGTTGGGTCATGACAAGGCGTCCCGATAGGGACTGTGGAAATAAGTCGACCTCCAACTGTGCTGTTGAGGTTACTCCAGGCCTTGGTTGATGGCCAACAAGAATCGCCAGGGAAGCAGTGGCAGCTTCTAGAAGCCAGGGCCATGCATGACTGGGAGACTAAGGCGGCGACGGTGGAGAGCTTCATCTTCGCTTCAGTGGCTTCGGAAAGAGAAGATTGAGAGATGAGTGGAGGGAAAGAGGCAGCCCGGAAACATTTTATCTTCTTCGGAAAGTAAAAAGAGCAAAGGTCACACGTGAAGTCAATTTCCAAATCCCCACGGCCTCCCGGGCCACCGTTTATTTTGACTAGGGGGCCGTGGCAGGCTGCTGTCACCGCCGCCCCATACTGCTTCAGGAAGGCAACCTTTAGTATATCTATCGTAGAAATCGCCTCACTGTCGTCACCTTCAATAAGCAGTTCTGAGAGTGGAATCCACAGGTCGGTAATTAAATGATAGAGGGGAACCAATGCCGAGGTGGGTGAAATGACCAACACTAAAAACACAAGGGATTTGGCTTTTGATTGTCTTCTTTTGTTCTTGTTGCGTTTTACCATGTTGATATTTGGTCTGATATACCGTCCCCGGTGTTCCTGCGTGGATAGGCAGGTCTCGATCATCAGGGGGGGAGCTATTGGTTCTTTGCGGCCCGATATAGATGGTCGTGCCTCGGGACTCAAGGGACGAGTCAGTGAAAAGGGGTCGGAGCAAAGTTTAATGGAGATGCGCTATGATCGTAAAGAGCCCCTCTCTAGCCACAGGGGGTCCGTGAGCGCCAACATCGCGCAATAAATTTATACAGCACTGCATTGCCTCATCGGCAACTCCTTGAACAACCCCATTTCGCAGCAGTCCAGATCATCTCCGATCCGAATCAGAAACTCCACCAAGGATCGAAATTAGATGCCTTAACCCCGTTGCGCAACGCATCCTTAGTATTGTTCGAACCAGGAAAATTCGAAGATAGATACAGAACAGAAAGCAATTAATGTCCCAGGCTAGAGAAAAGGACTATTTTGTCTCGTGGTGCTTACTTACTAGAAGAGGGGAATGGCTCTGTGGTGCATTCCCTGTGCGTTGGTGGCGGTGGTGGCGGGTGATGGCGCAAACCCAGTTAGGGTTCACGCTTGAGGGGTGTCCGGTCCGTTGGTTTCGGAGCGGAACAGACCCCTGAAGGAAGTCCAAGTTTCAAGGAGGGACCAACGCGAGGAGACCTTTCAAGAAGCTAATTTATGTTTTTCTTATGGTTTTCTAATCATAAAATTCTATAAAGGTTTTATTGCGATTTATCTAATGCAAAGCAGGAGCTTCAGCAGGTCTCGCCTAGCAAAATGTGTCGGCCTTCGTGACAACCTGCCTATTAGATGAAGGTTGCATCTCATTTTCATCGCTTGCGCTGCATGAATTCTCACGATTCGATCCTTGGAAATTCAGATCGGTCCTGAGCCTGGATCAAGTGATAATGCCGATGCTATTGACAGCGATTTTGCTCTAATCGTCGGCCTCGCGTAGCTGGCCGACTGAGGATGCTGCCGACGACTGTTCCGTCAAACGCCGCGTGAAGGTCGGGAACACACCGTGAGGCCACGACTGGGAGAAAAGGCCGCAGCCGATCTTCGTGAGATACGGAGTACAGTATGCCCCGAGCGGTTGTCTCTGCGCACGGCCCGCGGGTGACACATGGGAACAGGGTTCGGTGTATTCGAGAATAAAAAGTGGAAACTCTAAATCCATGTACCGGCGCGGGATTTCCTATTTCGGTCTTCAGATAAAGTCTTCGGCACGGTCAAGAGCGTTGGAAACTGGCTGCTTGTCTGTGCTGCCCTCGCCACCCATTCCATGGAACGAACGGCACGCCACTCCCATGTTTCATCTTGGCTTATCCTAGATTTATAAACTTTAATCCTTCCCTACAATCGATATTCCGACGCTTGGGACTATCAACACCTTTCGATAACAATCTGTTGTGCATGTCAGAGGAGAAATTATGAAAGTGCTTTCAGGTCTCCTGTTTCTGCTCCTGGCTTCCGTGACAGAAGGTTCTCTATCTTCAGCAATTGCCGAACTACCCACCTGTGCAGTGCGTAACGCCCCGTCCACTTGAGCAGAGATCAAGCAACTGACGCAAAACCGTAGCTAGTATGTCTTGAAGGAGCACTTGAGAACTCAATATGCGCGGCGACAAATCAAACATGTATATGCCTCAACGAATCATTGCAAACCGATGTAGCGACTTGCGTTGCAAAATCTTGCACTATCAAAGAATCCCTTGGTAAATCTCCAAATCGGCCTTATTTTGAAAATGTATCTAAACTCTTGTTATTTATTAGTCACTAAAAACGTTACCGAGACTACCTGTAATGCTCCAATTCGAAACAAAAGCAAGCCGTATTACGCCCTGTCTGTAAGCTTTGGAACACTATCCGGCGCAATTGTGGCTTTAAGACTTGTCTCCAAATTCCTCATCAACTCGGAACTTGGGCTAGATGATTACTTCATTGCTCTTACACTAGGAGCCGGCATACCGAGTAGCATCTTAACTGTCCACGGCATTATTTCCAACGGACTAGGCAGAGATATTTGGACTATTACACCCAAACAAATCACAGACTTTGTACATGTTTTTTACGCCATGGAGATACTCTACTTCGCCCAGGTTGCATTACTAAAACTCTCACTCCTTTTCTTTTACTTGCGGATCTTCCCAGGACCGAACATTCGACGTCTCCTCTGGGCTACTATCATTTTCGACGTCTGCTTTGGGACAATCTTTGTATTTCTCGCTATATTTCAATGCCGGCCTATTAGTTATTATTGGAAAAGTTGGGACGGAGAACACCAGGGGACCTGTTTGAACGTAAATAGTCTTGGCTGGACCAATGCCGCAATTAGTATTCTCCTCGATGCCTGGATGCTTGGTCTTCCAATGTCTCAACTAGTTGCTCTCCAGCTACATTGGAAGAAGAAGATTGGAGTTGGCATGATGTTTGTTGTTGGGACATTGTAGGTTCTTCTCATCTACCCTGAATCAGTCCAAAATAACAAGTATACAGCGTCACAGTCGTCAGTATTCTACGCCTCCAGTCCCTTCTCCATTTCGCGAAGACTAGCAACCCAACGTGGGACAACTTGGCCGTCTCTCGATGGTCGACAGTCGAAATCAATGTCGGTATTATCTGCGCCTGTATGCCCAGTCTTCGTCTTCTCCTTGTTCGACTGTTCCCCAAGCTTCTCGGCACCACTCAGCGTTCGAACAATAGATACTATGTCAATAATGGCCATAGCCACACAGGAGGCAACATTTCAATTAACCGACCGGGCAAATCACTCAATTCTAGCCAACATGATGGGAACAGTGGGGATGGGATCACGTATTCGCAGACCTATACTGTGCAGTGGGGAGAGCATTATGAGACGAAATTGATGCAAATGAGTAATCTTGATGCTGAGGCTATGAAGTCCAGTAGTCATGTAAGTGAAAATGAGTTATAATGCCCTTGAGGATCTCGTTTGTCTTGGAGCATCGGCGGGGAGAAGACTTTCGTGCACAATAGCTTAGCTACCACCGTCTCATTTTCCATGCCACACAGTTACCGAAACTGACGAGAATTTGAATAATGAGATTTTGTGCGGGCACGGAGTGTATTTTATTTGTAAAATAGTCATGTCCATAATGAATAGAGGGCTGTTAAAGAATTTTGAATACAAGTCTTCTCGGAGTGTCTTTGGAAGCGAATGTAAAAACAACCCCGCTTCACTTTTGCGTTTCGTATTCACTACTCTAGGCTCATAGATCGAGGGCTTTTACGCCTCTAAAGGTTCCCTACAGTTCAACAGTCTACAACGGACCAGAAATTGTCAAGAGATAAGATCAACGAAATCTCTGTGCGGCAAACACCCCTCAAGTATTTAGACCCCACGACCCTTAGCTCGCCCATACAGCTTTCTCACCCATAGCGCAAACTCCCAACTTCCTCCGCCCCAGCCACGAAATCAGCCAAACGAGGCGGATACAAAGTACTTTTCAGACAATAGTGCGCTGCTTGACCTCCTTCGTATTATCAGTATAAGTCACGAGACTTATCACATCATAGTTATTACTTCCACCTGGCTCTAATACTTAAAGTTACATATATAAGGCGATTCAAGAATGAACCTATTCCCAAGAGCCTGCCAGCTTTGCGTTGAATAAAGTAACACCACTTGACAAGCAGATCGGGTTTCTATTGACTCCTCCAACCACCGATGAGCGGTTCTCCCATAGGAGCGATAGGTCTGCTGTGGCTTCTGCCTTACAGATATTCAAACAGAATTAAGAACATTGCTTGATAGATCCCTGGACATCAATTCAACCGAAGCCAATACAATACGAGCGTTTTCTTAGCCAACTGAAACAATATCCAGTGCTCCTCAGTCACGTTGACAACAACATCAGGTACGCTGCTCCTTCCACCAGGCCAATCAAGGCGTTATCACTAACAGTCAAAGTTCGACCACGATCCCGTGTCCATGTTTTATCACATGGCCACCCCTGATGACGTAGGCTCGTTCCTCGGGACGCAGCCTAACTACTGGGCAGATAGGTAGCCTCGCCATTATACTCTTGGTCCCACTCTATCCAGCGGTAGTCGAAGTATTCCTCGACTTTACAGGACAGATCATAGAGCCTGCAGGACTCGCCAATGGGGTCACTCAAGCGTATGTTAGGTCCCTTATAGTCTTCCGGCCTAAATTTTGCTCCCTTACTAAGTGGAAGTTCTACTCGATCTGTACGGCGAGCCTCACTATGAAACTCACCACAAAATGCAGCGCCGAGAGCAGTACCAAACTGCCCCCCAACAATGTCAAGGTCTGCACCAACTTGCATTAGGAACTCGATTATAGCGTTATTGGGTTCCGGCATCGGGTAGTCCCAACCGGTGGCTGCACAGAGAGCTGTGTGGAATGGCCCATCTACCGTCAGGTTTATGTCGGCCTTCCCCTTGAGAAGGAGCCGGACCGCATCAAGGTATCTCCAAGAAACGGCCGATATCAACGGCGAGGCTAGTTTGAACTGCCGTCCTCGGACGATATTTGGGTCTGCGCCATTCTCAAGCAGTAGTCTGACGAATTCGACGTCCTCCAGCACTCTCCTTTGCATAAGGGGGGCGTCGAAGTCCCCACCTGTGTTGATTTGGCCTTGTGCTGGATTAGCAGCTGCGCAACTTCGCGGTGTCCATATTTAGCAGCCGCTGGTAGTGGGGAAGAGTCAGACTCCGGTTTGGGGTTGACCTCTGCCCCCTTCTGGAGCAACTGCTTGCATAACGGAAGATTGCCAGTTCGAGCGGCCAGGCTGAGGAGGGTCTCACCCAGGCCGTTTCGCGCATTTATGTCGACAGCGTCGCGTTCCAGCCAGTCTGATAGGACGGCTTGCAGTCCCACGTACACACATACGGCTTCCAGTGATGAATGTGGCCGGCAGCGAGCCTCAATTTTGTTACCCCACTCCAAAAGCTCTGGGCAGAATGCCCGGTTGCCACTCAAAGTCGCGTCCCGTGTAATCCACTCGCACCATTTCCGATAGTAAGGACTAGAATTCCCTGGATTGCCCAAGAAGTCTCGCAGGATCTCACGGACCGCTATGTGGTGCGGTTCACTGTTGAGAGCTCGAAAATGTATGAACCAGCCAGCAGCATACGTCGGGATGATGCCCCCTGCATGTTTGCATCTGTCCCTTCCCCTGATGGCGCTTTTCAAACGCCAGTGTTTATATTCGGTTTCAAGGTCTGGTGAAATGGGTTTTGTCCACTTGTCGGCCTTGTCTTCTTCTTCATGCGCGGCGAGGCATTTATCTTCAATCTGCTCAATGACATTGCTTCCGATGATGTCACAGAAGCGTTCCTCCTCCGGCCAGAATGTATAGTCGCGATTCAGCTGGTGCGAAATCTGCAGACTGGACATCCAGACCCTAAGGCAAACATGGCCAACTACTCTGTGTGCCGTCTTGACACTCCAGTGGTGTGTCTGGAAGTACTCCTGGACGGAGAGATGAGAGAAATGACAGTAGTTGCTCCCATACCCGTTCTCTAGCTTTATGAGATTTTGACAGGTGTCGACAATGTAATCAAATTGTGACATCGGTTTTTAGAGTAAAACCAGTCTCTGGGTCCTGGCAGACGGCAAATTCAAGCATCTGCGGCGTCAATGACTGCCAGGAGCACAACAACTACTGGAAGGTGCGTTGAGCTATGACCTTTGCCCGTCCCCGCTTCCTCTGAATCAGTGTGAACAAGAAATACTCAAGGTATTCATACTACTCATGAATATTCATGAGTAGTCTTGAATAGAATATAAGTAGCGTAAAACCCAAAAAATTTAAGTAGAGTAGAATATATATTCATGAATATTCATGAATAGTCACATGATCTCAATGAATTACTATATATTTCATTTTTTAAAAAAGAAATAAGGCACCTATTAAGTAGCCTTATATAAGCTAAGCTAGTACTTATATAAGACTACGCAAATACTAATCTTCTATAATAATAAACTAATTATCCTCCTCAGAATCTTGTTTTTCTCCTTTCTCTACTTACTACTATTATTAAGTTCTTAAGTTGAGGTAATCCTAGAAGTACTATTAAGGGTTCGGTTCACTGACCAAGCGCCACTACCCCCCCTAATTAGGTAGCGAGGTGGCACTAGAGCGAGAGTGCCGGGAGCTTTACTAGATAAGGCTAGCTTAGAGCATGTGCGCGTCACGTGCACGCTACTTAAAGTATTCATGAATATTCATGAATACCTTGATTAGAATATAAGTAGAATATAAGTAGTAGAAATATTTGATGAATAGAATATAAGTAGGGGCCACTACTCTACTCTACTCTATTCATTGTTCACACTGCTCTGAATAGTCTGCCAGACCCTGTCGTAGGCGTTCTTGAGTCCCTCTGGAAGGTCATCAAGGTAGACTTGAATGTCGCTGTTGTTTCTCAAGTTCAGTAGTTCGTCGATATGTATTGCCGCCCACTGGAACCTGTTAAGCCATGAGCCAATGCCATAATTAATGAGAAAGAAGTGCCCGAAATCTTACATGCCCTGGCCCTTCCGTTTGAATATATCTACAATATTCCGTCTAACACTGCTCAAAAAGTACTTCTGGCACCACTTGTTGCCGTTAAGCTTAAACTCGACAAACTTTTCGATGTCGTTCTTGTTGTCGCCACTGCAGACCTCGATGTGATAACCTCCTTGATAAGCATCTGCTAGATCCATATCGTTCCGACTCGCCAAAAAGATCTTAAGCAATCCTGAATCTGCTAACCGGAGCTTTTCCATCGCGGCCATAAGTTCTTGACGTGTTTCGTGATCGCACTCGTCGAGGCCGTCGACCACGAGTGTTACTTGAGGGTAAGAGTTGACAAGCCCGAGGAGGACCGACTCACTATCTTCGAATGTAAGTCCATCCGATGGAAACCCCCGTGCTCGTTTGCTTCAATACATCTCGGCCAGTGTGTCAAAAAAATAATTAAGGTAATTAATTATATTTAATTAAATTAATTTTCTAATTAATTATAATTTGATTATCGACTTCCAAAGAAAAAATTAATTATTAGACTAATTATAATTAAATATATTTAATTATTTTTAATTATTACGTGAAAGTTATATAAAGTTATATAAATAACAAATTCTCTTCTTTTTCTTTATATAATATATAATTAAAGTATAAAGAGAGTAAAGGTGAGTTAATTTCTTAAGAAGAGAGAAGAAGAGTGAGGTAATTTATATATGTGAACTATTTGCTCTGGATATCACATGACCGCACCACGTGAGTACCAGAGCCGAAACCCCTACTATAGTACTTATTTACAAATCTAAGTAAAGCGAGTAAAGGTAGCTTACTAGCTATTAAGCCTATTATAGTAAGGTGGCATCTAAATCAGGCTAGATTAAACTTTATTTTTGCGCTATAATACTTGTGCTAGTCCTGAAGTCACGTGCAACACCACTTGACCAAATAATTAATTATATTTAATTAAATTAAGTAAATAATTAATTATAATTTGATTACTACGATTTTCACTTAATTTAATTTGATTACTGGCCAATAATTATAATTAATTAAATTATTTGACACACTGATCTCGGCAACTACCGGCATTATGCGTCTACCATCTGAGCTGCTTAATGGTGCAGAGAGTTGCTTGACGAAGCTGCGCAGAATTGCGAGGGGGTTACGATGACTGGACCGGTTGGCATCACAGTAGAAGGACGCTAGTCCCTCCTCGTTCTGGGAATCATCAAGACGTTGGCGAACATCGTCTACCACTTTAGTCAAGAGCTTTGTCTTTCCGGCCCCGGCTGAAAAAAACAAGAAAGGTGGTCAATATACAGAGAACTTTGCCAATCGTGACAGAAAGGATGAGACAGGTTAGACTTACGAATCCCATGTAACCAGAGAATCATCGACGGTGGCGAGTCCCTCCACTCCAGGTATTGGGTTCGTGCCAAGAGCCAGTCTCCGGTTCCCTCCAACCGACCCTTTCTGGCATTGTAGTGGTCCGTCTCGTAATGGATTGTCGAAATCCACTGTAAGATGTTGCAACGCTCGCGAGCTTCTGCCATTTGCCATAAGTGTGCCACACGTAAGTCTGTCCGAATAACAGGGGCGTTCACAATTTCTTCCGTGTTCCGCAACTGCGTTTTCAGATCGTCTCGTCCAAGTTGAGCCAAGTGACGTTCGCAGTTCGAGACGCTAAATTCCGCCCGTCTCTCCAAAGCTTGGAGTTTCGAGCCATATGCCTCAAACGCATCCGGATGGAAAATGGCACATGCGGCCCTCCTCACCGTTGCTTTCTCGAGGAAAGACATAGAATGGGCAAGGAAGGACAGAATCTCTGAGTAGAGATCTACGAGTGCCGACTCCATATATGAAAGAGTAGAGAACTCGCCCATGTGTAGGGAGGTATCTCGGCCGCGTAGATACAGGCTCTCGTAAATCCCTCCGCGGAGGATCAGATGGCTAACCATTTCCATGCCAACGAGGAGGTGATTGTAAAGTTCATTCTCGGCCGCGACGGCCTAAAAGCCTTTGGCATTAGAGACAGGCAGGTAGAATGTCATGAAGTCAACGTACCTGAAAGACAAACCGCATGGCGGCCCACGGCAGCGCCGCATGAACCGGGTCGAAGCTAACAGCGACGTCTCCAATGCCCTGATATCGCCTTCGTCCTCTGGAAACTGTCCAGCGCTTGTAGGGGGGGGGTGGCTTTACGCAAGCCTCTTGAAGCGTAATAATAAAGCGAGGTGAGGCTTACGTGCAGCTACACCCCCCCTGCTAGCGCTAGGCAGTTTCTAGTAGACGAAGGGATAACTAGCTTATTATTATAGAAAATTAGTATTTAGCTAGTCTTATATAAGCCTTAACTTACCTTTACTAGAACTACTTAATAAATACCTTTATTATTTATTTATTATTTAATAAATCTTATTTTGTTATTGTCACGTGACGGCTACTCATAACTACTCATACTACTCATGAGTATATACTCTACTCTACTCAAAGTTTTAGGACATTACGCTACTCATATTCTACTCACGCTACTCATGAATATTCATGAGTAGTATGAGTAGCATGAGTAGTTCTTTGACACACTGGTAGGACTACAGTTGAGAGAACTTGGGGCTGAACTATAAATAAACCACGTACATTATCCGGTAGCACTCTTAAGTGCAGCCTTTTGCAGCCTTGCGCTAACGTTTGTTGTTAATTCACATGATACTGATTCAGCTTCCTCACCCTTTTACAACAAAAACGGCATTCTTGAAGCGTAGCACATCGACACAATGCGCTTCGAAGTATGACATTATTAATCCAGGCCATTGTCTAGGTTCCAGACTGGCTCTCTAATTGTCTACGGCACGGAATTTGGAATGTTAGTCGCTGCCAGGAGCCGAAATATTATATAACACGTGAGAAAGGACACATAATAAGGGGCCGGACCGCTTACCTCAGACAGAACATTTGGTTTCTGCACACCACTTGGCAAGCATCGGACTCATGTGACAGCGTTGTCAGCAGCTCTGCCGGTATGACCGTACCACAATTTCTGGCCTGGAGTCCCAACTTCAACTCGTTTTGTCAGAACAGCCTGAATTACTTGAGATGTACTGTCTGCTTGAGGTATGGCTCTGATACATGCTCTATGTAGATCCCAATGCCGGTGTCTTTACGAAAGGGCAATATGCTGATATCAGTGTCTTTTGTTAGCCCACCAAAATGCCACCCAAACTACATGAGAATGGACGATAACCCTTATCTTAAAGTGACGAAGGCTGCGCAGCAGTTTAGGGCCCCGTATAACCGTCTAATGGCTCGTCGATATGGTGGTCCACCTAGATAATGGCATCATGTCCAAAGTATATTTACGTGATGTGTAGGGGTTTGGCGCAGAATGATATCTTCGAAATTGCTATCCCTCACCTAATAGGCTCCTACACAGCTTCCAGTAATAGCAGCAATCCCATCTCTGCATCCGTTGCAGTGCCGGCTCCTACTAATGCGATGGATGGATCTAACAGAGATTGTGGTTATTGGTATAAGGTATGCCACAGAGTTTTCATAGTCTCCTCGCGTTCTCAATGCCAGAATGGTAGGTCGACAGTATTCGGTTTAAGTCCAAACGAATGACGGCTGCGCTCCCTCACCTGGTGAGCGTGCTACAGCGATATGCGAAATAAGCTTTAATTCCGATTTTTTAGCGAACACCAAAAACCCGCGTCGGGAGCCGCGTCCACATAAACTATTATTACTAAATCGCGAATTACTCAATAACCATAACTCCTAATCGATATGTAAGTTAATCGAATAATAGATAGCCTAGGTATCTATAGATTTCTAATAGTATTAGTGCCTAAGCCTAATAATCGTCTACTACTATACGTGGTATAGCGAATCTATAGATTTCTATTAATTCTACTAAAATTACCGACTATACTCCCAAAAATAATTCAAATCATAAACCCTTTCTAAATATTAATATTAGATATAATATAATGAATTTAAGCTATATAGCTCTTTTCTTAAATAAGTTAGTAAAAAGTTATTAAGAAAAGGGCGATTTTCCTATATATTTTTATATAATTTTTACTAAAAATACTAATTATATTCCTAAAAATAATTTAAAATATAAATCCTCTTTAGATATTAAAATCTACTAGGTATTAATTAATTTAAGGTATGTAGCTTATAGTCTAGATTAATAAGTATAAAGCTATTAGTAAAAATAGCGGTTTTTATACTTTTAACTTAGAAAATCGAGGGAGCGGGGTTCTCATAGCCTTAAAAATGAGGCAAAATTACGTTCTTGAATAACTCTACTATTACTTATTTAAAAATAGAGCTATTAGGCTCAAGTTAATCGTAATATATTAAGCTTTAATATTCTAAGAGCTCTTATAGTTTAGATAATATTTAGTGTCGTGGCCAAAGGGTAGTGGAATCGCGATTTCGCGCCCGACGCGGGTTTTGGTGTTCGCTAAAAAAATCGAATTAAAGCTTATTTCGCATATCGCTGTAAGCGAGAAACCCACCCACATTTGTTGCCTGGTTGCTTGGCATTCGATCACGTGCTCTATTATATTCGGGGCTATGCTTAGTGCATTTTTAGTTCCCTGAACCAGGAACACATCTATTTACACAAACTCTACTACCTTTTATCTCCCTCAGGAAAATATGGCACCATCATATTCCCACGAAGCCACCATCCGCGCCTTAACATCCTACTATACCTTCCTCACCAACCTCTACCTCTCACCAGGAACAGTAATCCACCCACCACCAACAGGCTGGCCCAGCATCATAACACAATCCCTCGCACCCCTCAACAAAAATCCCACCGTGCTTCACCTCTTACAACATATCCCCTATTTTGCTCAAGCGGGCGGCGACAAAGTCGTCTTGGCGCAGGGAACATGGCCTGTGTCCTACCACGACACCAACTTTCAGACGCAAATTCAAGATGCGGCTCAACGGAAATACCTCGCTGAGCCCGTCTATGAAGTCACACTTCCTGAATATGCGGTTTGTTTAGCCAAGGGGACGAGAGATGGGTACTACATTATCCTCGACACCTCGCGGGGAGTAATCGTCTGGGGTAAACCGGCCGAGCCTTGGGGGAACAAAACCAACGACTTAACCCCCAACGAAATCGATCCTGAGGGCCCAGAGAGGTGGAAACGGAGTGAGACGTTTGAGGTGGGCGACTTTTTTGAGATGCTGAAGGAGAAGTTTAGGAGAATGGAGTGGATGCCGCATCCGAGTGGGGCGACGGATGTGTATGAGGTTGATGAGAGGCTGGAGGAGAATGAAAGTTGTGAGGCGTTGAAGGGGATTTTGAGGGATGCAGGGTGGCCTGGTGATTGGGAGGGCGGCGGGTGGGATAGGAAAGGGGCGGACGAGAAGACGCTTGAGATGATGGATGAGTTGGATGATTTGTGAGTGATGTAGAGGGTAGAAGAAAGGAGGGAGATACGGATACTATCAATGATTGCTACTTTTCATGGTCGGGCCTTTTAAACACGACTCTTGAAATTTCTAGAATTGGAGTCTTTCATCCAAACCTTCAAGGACAATCACGCCGCGCTTCAAGTTTGTCAGTAGATAAACTATTCTAGGGGCCTCAAACAGCCGTATTTCAGCCACAGTACCCAGCCTACATGTTCTTGATGTTGCAAAGTCTAACGGATGATTATATTTCCAGGAAGCTAAAAGCCCCCCCTCTCTGCTTTGCCGAGGCGCGTCACATGCTCTCTTTCACAAATTCCCTATACTTTTGCGACTGAATCAATAAGTCTCAATCCACTTGACAATTCAGAAGCCATTCCCCTAAGAATGCAACGCTGTGTAGCCTCCCCCAGTTTCTCGCGTTGCTTCCAGCAAAAAATTCGCAAAAATTGGGACGGCAGGCAGCAGTAACATAGCCCCTGTAATTTAGCAATCGCTCACTGTAAATGCTCGTCGGCCCCAATGGTATTGACTGCAATTTCAACCACCCCCCAAAACAAAATGAAAAAACGAAAAGGATGACGATAATAGAAATAAGAAAACCCCACGATTCCTCCGTCTCCGCTCCCTCTTATCACCAACATTTCATCCCGGCTGAATAGCACGGAATCCTAAACTCTTGGCAGCACAAAATTATCGACGTTTCAAAGGATTTTGTGTAACAAGCATGCTACTAAGACTAGCCAAGTTTCATGCGCCTCGTCTGATAGCCAATCCGGGGAAGTAAACGTTTTTGCAGGGGAAAATCATTGCAGCAAACATATTCCTGTCAAGCCCCGTGAAAATTAGCCAAGCCCAGGTACGCGCCGTACAGGCTCCTACAGCCTTGCAGCTGGCCCTGAGAGCCCCGGTACCATGACTTCCAGCAACTTGAGCCGTCGTGGCGGTCTCATCTTTCCGCAGCCGCATTTCAGTGAGGGGTTCAAGTATATTAAGACCTCACTTAAATCTAACCTTCATTGCCATGTTGTTTTGATATCTTCAAACACTGAGTGTTAACTTATTCCATTCATTACCTTCATTGTGTACCAAAACCACTCTTTTAAATATCGAGCTTTCAACCCCAGGTTGAAATAGCTCACTCAATTTGCTTTACCATGTTAAGCAGCACCACTCTTTCACTATGCATGTTCCTATCCCACACCCTGGCGCTCCAACTCATACCACTGGCATCTGAGCATTTCATCGAGGAGCTCAGACTTCCAAAACGGTTCACAAATTCATCTAGTCCCGATATATCGGATCTTGACTTGCGTGACGATGAGAGCTTCTACTGGGGCGGCCATGGCACGTAACAATCCAATCTTTGCAAACTTGGGCTAATACTGTATTCGTAGGAGGCGACAGTCTCATATTCGCCAACCTAACCCTCTACTTCCGCGACGAATATACCTACATTATATCCATGGACCGCTTCACCGGCATGCTTGCCGCCGTTGACTGCCACGCCGAGAGCATGATGTTGCAATTCAACTCCAACGCCTCCTTCACTTCCGCCCGCAACTCATGGAACTGGGTATCCGACGCAGTCAACAACACCTTCGTTTTAATCGCCAACTACGAAGGCTGCGGACCCGACCAAGAGCGTCAGCCGTTCTTGGTGAACGATTTAACTTTTATTGAGGCGAACTTTACGGTGTTTTTGGACGCACAGCAGAAGGAGTGGGAGGATGTGGCCAAGACGTATAGTTTCAACATGGGGTATAGTCCGCCGCTGAATAGTAGTGTGTTGGCGCGGAGGGACGATCCGGATTTTGTGATGAGTCTTGAGAGTAACTTCAACAGGAATCTGTTTTCGACTGAGGTTAATGGGATTGAGTTGTCTGTGGACTGCGTTAATTGTGGGACGAGTGGGAGGCTGAATGTGGAATTTGATATGGATGTTAATGTGTTTTCGGACTCGCATTTGGCCATGAAGATTTCGCCTCAGGACGTCGCTGCTTTTCTTCAAATTGCGCTGTCGGCAAAGGGCACGTTGTCTAAGGAGTATAGCTGGGAGAAGACACTCATATCAATTCCCATCGAGGGAGTAAAGGTTGACAGCTTTGCCAAGATCGGAGCCTTCCTGGACGTCGACGTCGGCTTCACAATTGACGAGTGGGCAGGGGAAGTCGATGCCACATTCGGTGCGCGAATGGGTCTCTCAAACAACGCAATCGTCGAGATTGACGTCCTTCATCTTGGCAGCGGCAAGTTTTCAGGATGGGATCCAGCACTGACTGCCATACCGTTCACACTGAGCGCCAAGGTCGAGGGAGGAGTCACGTTATACGCCCAGCCGTCAATATCACTCAGTGCTGAAGCTTTCAGCAAGGGCATTGAGTTGAGTCTTGATCTCCGGATGCCTTATATCGAAGCAGACTTCACCGCCATGGCCGACTCCGGCGGTGTCTGCGGAACACAGCGGACTCTTGGTGTAGATGTCAATGCAGACGCGGGAGTTGACCTCTCAGTGCAAGTCGCTACGGCCGGCAACGAAGCGAACCCCTTATGGGAGCAGCAACTCCTCGATAATTCGTGGTCACTTTTCGAGGAATGCTTCGCGCTTGGGCCGAAGAATGCTCATTCAGGGGCCCCGCCTATGCCTAAGCCGCCAAAGAAGTCGAAGACGAAGGCGAAGCCTTCAAAGACTAAGACCCCGCCTAAGAAAATGCCGACGTCTGCTCCTGTAAAGACGCTGAAGCCTAATCCTACGAAGGACAAGAGTGACGCTTCAAGTACCCATAAGCCATCGAAGACCAAGAGTGGCGATGGAACGCCGACACCAAAGCCCAAGCCTTCAAGCTCGGACTCAAAGCCGACTAAAGAGCCTCCAAGTAGCTCTGGAGTGAAGTCGCCCGCAGATGCCGACAGGAGTACCGCGAGTAAGTCAGGTTCCAAATCCTCGACAGGCACTGGTAGCTCTTCTTCAGAAGCGGGAGCCTCGAAGGCTTCATCAACTTCAGGAACCAAGTCAAATACCAACGGAGACACTAGCTTGGACGCCAAGACGGGGACAGACACAAAAACCAGCAGCAGCTCAACAAGTGATAGCAAGCTGACAGAAACTGGCACTGGCACTGGTACCAAACCAGGAACTACCATTGCAGACTCCAAGACAAGCAGTACAACCGACACGAACACCAAGAGCGGCACATCCTCCTCCTCACCATCCTTGACCTCCTCCTCAGCAGCAGCAGCCTGCAAACTCCCCAAACGAGCCGGTAACAACGGCGACTTCTACTGCGACGAAAACGGCCACACACACACCACAATCACAACCGCAACCGTCTCAATCCTAACAACACCAGAAGTAACCTGCAGCTCGAAATGGACGCAAGCATGCTACCATTACCGCTCTGTCATGTCGGTGCACTCGGATAAGTCCGACATGGTGCGCTTCACATGCGGCGCAACCTCTTCCTCCGCACCAGGAAAAGCGACAAAAGTCTGGTCCACAACCGTATCGCGAAATAATGTTGCAACAACCCCGAAAGGAAACCAGCACCATTGGCAGTGGATCGAGGGCTGGGTTTCAGCCGGGAAGGGTGTGTGTCAGAGGGATGAATGGCCGCCTCGTAGTTTTTGGCCGGTGGAGAAGCGGAATCAACTGGGGCAATTGGTGAGGTTTTTGCCGGGGGCGGAGAATGAGGGCGCGGGGAGTATGTTTAATAGTTTTTGTGAGAGGAATGGGCCGAGGGCGGCGGATGGGAAGAAGAATGCGAAGTTTCATACGACGATGGCGAGTAAGGAGACTGTGGTTGTGACGAGTGGTGTTACTAGTACGCTCCTTCTCCTCTCTCTTTTGTTTTGAGAAAGGAAGACTGACCTTGAGTAGCGACAATTACATCCGTGCAGGTTGAAGTTCCGCAACCGGTGTTCGAAATCACAGATTGGGATGGTCTTTCCAAAGACCCCGCGGATCCAGATGGATTGAAGAAGAACCCATGCTGGCCTAGCATGATCGTGCCTGATGATCCGGGATTCGCTCTCCTGACCGATGACCCGTACTACCAGCACAATCCCAGAGCCGCTGCCACTGTAACAGACTATGCCAAAGCACCGGATCCAACTGTTACATCTGGCAAGGTACCGCTGTGGAGCATCAGCGTGCCAGCTAGCCAGTCGTCTGCTGATGAATCAATGGACGACCTTGATGCTACAACTACCGCAATTGTGATCGCACGAGGTCTAGATTTAGCCAGAAGGATGGAGAACGATACAATTGTAGAGCAGTTGGTCGATGCTGAAGAAAGGAGGGAGATGGTCAAGCTTGGGATATGGGTCGAGGTGGTGATTGCCAGTCCAGCTGAGGCCGAAGCTATTCTGACGCCCGTGGTGGAAGTTAAGAACCCAGTGATGACTTTGAAGACGGTTGCGAGGACGAAGATCAGCGCTGATTTACCGGAGACTACTGGTAATTAGGATATTGGGGCGTTGTTATACCCGTTTTATGATTTGAACGAAATCTGTTTCTATTTGTATATATCATCAGTGAAACTTTATCGGGAATTCAAAGGAGTTAAAATCAAATCAAGGCACAAACAAGCAGTAGTGAACTGAGCTTGAAATAGCCGAGCAGGAATCCGTTTCTCAGCTCAGGAGCAGGCGGTTGCTCCAAACGTTCCAACCGAAATAAGCGGCAAAATGCTATTTAGGTTGGCGTTTTGCATTGTCAATCCCTTTCTATATTTGTACACCTTGAAATCCATTAAAATGCGCCTGCTTCCAATGTTCCAAGGTATACAACTGGCTACTTAATAAAACCTGGAAGCGAGTTTTGGTTCTCTGAAAATTTTAAAATCCCCCAAGTAAAAATGGGACCAAAAATTAAAATGCTCTTTAATAATAGTATATATTCCAAGTACAGAATGCGCTCTCTAAGGAGTATAAACGTAAGTACTCCAGAGAGTTTATATAAGAGAAAACGAGTCTAAGAGCCAGGTCCCTAGATTAAGTGATTTTAATATATAAGAAATACTATTTGATAGCACTTTTGCAGAATGTCAGGTGCTGCGTTGCGTGCGCGGCCCATCCCGTAGACTAGACTCAATAAGGTATAGCAGAGGTTCTGGAGTGCAGTTCAGGAGGTTAACCTCCTAAACTAAACTCCTTTACTTCTAGAATATACCACTTCACTAACAATAAGCGTAACGAGTATTCTACGACATACACGTGACAGTGCTTAGCGTTTCTAGTAAACCAACACTAATTAGTTTATATATATAGATTAGAGGTAGATTTTTAGACTACTTATATATGCCAGATAGCAGGAGAGTGATCTAATAGTGATTGCGGCCTAAGCAGAAGCAGCCAGGATTTCTAGTTGAAAATAGGATAAAGGCAAAATCATTTTATAGCCGAGAAATCAAAACCTATTCCTTGTCTTGCTTGGGCTAGAGTACATTCAAACACTGAATTTAAGCAGTTACCTATACTCAAATACGCTTCCCTTTCGGGTTTGCCTCTTCTGCTTTAGGTATATTACCTTGCTTGAGAAACCGCTGATTTTGACGATATCTAGTAAGAAATCCTTGTACTGCCTTGGCCTCAGGCGCTGGTTTTGGCTTTATGCCACTAGCCGTCTCTGCAATGTCTTAAGAAATGGTGCATCAGAGTTGTATTATATCCAGCTTCCTAAAATCCTTGATGCTAGAGTAGTAATTCTTTGTAACTCACGAGGTTTATAGAGCTAGAAGTGAATTTATAGATCGATTTCTGGTCTAGGACAACATTGGAATTGCGTTAAGTTTTCTCTAAGTTTGTACCGAATACGAAAACTAGCTAGATTATATAGAAGAAGATTATAGGTATTATTTAGATTTTTAATAGTTAGTATCTAGTAAGCCAGCGCGGTACTAGCGGAATTCATTGGCTATAAAGACAGTTTATTATTATAATCGACTTCTATCCCTAATAATCTTCCCCCCCACCCCCAATGCTTTTGTGAGGTAGTTGTTGGTAGGCAATAAGGCAATAGTAGAATCAGAGTTATAGTATTAAAAATCACTAGTGTCAAATTCAGTATAGAACTAATCTCTGTCCCTCCTCAGAGGTCTAGGGCAGGCTCCTATAAATAGGAGCCCAGAATAACGTACGTATAATCTAGTAATTAATAAGCACTAGCTAGCCTACTAATTAGTGGTATTCCTGTGATATAATAAGATCATTAATTCTCCTGATCACCGACTATACTACCCGAAAGCCGAGGTATATCACATAAGCCAATATCACGTGTAATCCGCTATATATCATAGTATACCCCCCTCTAAGGATCTTAGACCCTAAGATCTCATTAATATATCCTAGTAAAAAACGCGTTTAACTCTATTAAAGCAAACTTCTAGTATCTTAGGAGGTAGTTTTATTATATAGGCCTAATTTGGAGGGCGTCTAATTAAGTAAGAGTTATGACCGTAATTATAGCTTAGAGGTAGGGGCTAGGTAGTAATCGCGATTTCGTTTATAGGGATACGTGCTCTAATTAGCCTATTTAGAATACTAAGGCGCTACCCTATAAGATTAACGCTACCTATTAGATATAGGTTTAAAATACTCTAAATAGCTTTAAATAGAATATTAGTCGAGATATTTATATAGAAAAACCTATGAAAATATTCTAGGTTCTTTGAGGTTATTCTTAGATTCCTAGGAAGGTAAGGTAACCGGTTATATTAATTCTAATTAGGATTAGTGTGAAATTTTTGGTAGTTAATCTAGGTAGTTCCCTACTTCTATTTAAGGACCCTTTCGTGACGTGAAAAGCTTCCTTCTTTTAACTATAACTATAACTATAACTATATCTTTCTACTTCTATTCTTACCTTCTAGCCTCCTCTTCTACTCTTCTTTAAGTCTTTATTAATTATTTTTAATTAATTCTATAATATCTTTCGTTATTACTACCGCCTATAATAAGTATAAAGGTAACCTTATAGCCTCCTTCCCTCTTATTAGTTAATACTTAAAATATTTTAAGTATTTACTTATTAATCCTAACTCCTTATATACTATAGTACCTAGTAAGAAGAATTACGATAGGTATAATAAGGGTTTAGAGTCCTATAAACTAGTAAGTTCTTCCCCTAAATCTAAGCTAAAGCTAATACGATTTAAGATTCCCTATAACCTTTTAGAGGCTTACTAGGCCTAGGAAGATACTATAATAATCTTTAAGGCTTAGCTTAAAGTAAACCCTTATAATTACTCCATATATAAAGAGTATCCTATTAATTAGATCTTCAATAACTAGATACTAGATAATAAGCTTATAGATTCTACTTATCGCCTAGTAAAGCCTAAGGATAAGGTAACTTAGGCTTATATTCTAGTTATAAGTACTCTATAATATAATAAGAAAGGTACCTAGCTAACTCCTAGAAGGAATATAAGAATATCTACCTCTAGGGTATTAACCTTATTACTAAAATCTCTAGTAAGATTAAGTAGTAGTCTATAATAGGTACCTTAAGTACTAAGAATATAATAATTAGTACTATTTATAAGTTAACTATAGAGATCCGGGCCTTCTATAAGGTTTATATAGTAGTTATAAGTCCCTTAGCTTCTCTTAACCTCCTTATTACTAATATTATTATAGTATTAGTATATTCTAGTAGAGGATAAGCGGATTCTAGAAGCTATTTCCCGGTAGTTTACTAAGTCCTAAATAGGGCTAATATATAGAGTTTAGTGATTTTGGATATAGGATTTATAGGACTTAGTATTTGTTTTTCTTTAAGATACCTATAGCTAGTCTACCTATAATAAACCTTTCCTAATTCTAATTATTCCTAAAACATAAATATAATTTTATAAGCCTTAATAAAACCCTAGAAAAAAGAACCTTCTTAGGTAAAAACCTAGGGAAAGAGTATCTTAATTATTATTTATACTTATTTTTTAGACCTTCTAGGTCCTCTCTTTCTTTTAAGGGGCCTTCCTTTTCGCCTTAGGGGACTAGAATTCTTAACCTTAATAGGTTACTAAGAGGTTATTATAGGCTCTAAACTATAGTTTTTATTATATAATAATAGAAGTTCCTTAGAGTTTTTAAGGTTAGGGAAAGCGGGTAACTAGGTATTATAATCCTCTAGCTAGGATTTCTATTTAATTAAATACTATTACTCCTTACTTTAGCTATCTTATTAGTAGTTAATAATAGCTTCTACTTCCTATTCTTATTCTTTATTATTATCTACTAATTCCGGAAGTTCTCTAGTAGGGTATAGGTAGTATTCCTAACCCTTCTTTATTATATACTCTTTAAGGAGGAAAATATAGAAAGTTAGATATAAATAATTATATATACTTAGTAATTCTAGCTTATATATTACTTATCTAATATATTTAAGTACCTTAAATAGACCTATAAATTTTAGCTTAAGCTTTCCTATCTTAAGTTTAATATTTTTCATTAATAGTATTACCTAGGCTCCTTTAGAGAAGTATTTATCTAACTAATACCTATTATAATAGGTCTCCCGGTTATTTTATATATAATACTAAAGATCTTAAAGCTTATTCCACTTTACTTAAAGAGTCTCTAGCCTCTTATATATAGCTAGTACCTCCCCTATAATCCTATCCTTAGGATTCTATAGAAGTTGAGGGTAATAGCTATAATATATATAGAAGGGTATATTCTATAGAACCTAATACTTTAAGTTATTATATATAAACTCTATAAAAGATAACTTCTTAAACTAGTTATTCTTTAAGAGTTATAGTAGTATCTTAGGTAGTATTCAGGGCTTAGTTCTACCTTTCTATCTACTTATCTATCTAAGGATAAATACTATACTTAAATACTATTTATATATTAAATAGAAGTAGAAAGTAGACTAGAACTAGCTAGTAAATACTATTCCTTAATTAGAAATAATACTATTAGGGGAACTAAAGATTAAGAAAACATATTCCTATATAATCCTAATAAGCTCTAGAGAATTAACTATCTTATAATAAGTAATATACCTAGCTATTTTAAGTACTAGTTAATAACTATAAGGATTATATTAAAATTAGGACCTCCTACCGGGTTCTTATATAGTAGTAAGCCTATAATAAAATCTATAGAGATCTTACCCTAGGGTCTCTTAGGCTATAGTAAACTACTAAGTAAGCTATATAGTAAATGCCTTTTAGCCTTAACTCTCTAGTAAATATCATATTCTCAATAATAGTTGCAAATATCTATTTCTATATTTCCTAATACTAGGACCTTCTAAGGAGCTGAGACTTTTCTCAATACTATAGTATCCTACTAGTAGGTTATTATAATAAAGCTTTATAACTTCTTAATATAAGGTAAGGTTATCCGGGATAATAATTCTTAAATAGTACCTAAGAAGGCCCAAATTACTACTCTAGATTTAACTCCCCTTAATATCTCTCTTACTAAGCCTCTATTTCATAATATTTTAGTATCGAGAATTATTCCTCTAAGCTACCTTAATAATGTCTAGGAGGGGTTTAGATAGAGGGGCTAGCACTATAGCTCTTTTAGTAGCTATATATATCTATATATAGGGAATTAGATATTTATAACTATCTAATTCAAAAACTCGGGGGACTAAGGAGTTTATAATCCCTTTAGATAATATAGTCGTAGATACCTCTATTACCTTAGCTTTAGAAGCGGGACCTTTAAGGTATCTCCCTATACCTTAATTCTCGACTAAGTCTTTAGTTAAGTAATCTATATAATAATCTATCTACTTATCCTATAGTAAAATAGTCTCCTTAGCTATCGCAGAAATAAGAAAAGAGGGGACTCTCCGGATATCCTAAGGGACCTTTAGATTATAATAGTGAAAGCTCCCTTTAATTTATTCTAAAAGGTAAGAAGCTAAGTTATATTAATAGAGCCTTCTTTATAGTTAGGTCTTTTACTAGGTCTATCTATAGGGTTTAAGGTACCTCTATAATAAATAATATCAAAATCATATATCATAAGATATATTACCTAGTATACTTAATAGCTCTCTAGATACTTTATTTCTATAAAGTATTAGAGGTTATTATAGTCTATAATAACCTCGATTATGAACCTAGATCCTTTAAGGTAATAGTACTAGTACTTAAAGGCTTCTATAATTATAAGTAGCTCCCTATTATAGGTACTATAGTTTCATTTAGCCCCAGAGAGTTTCTGGGACTAGAATACTACTAGATACTAGTACTTTTTAGGCCTATTACTAGTATCTACTTATTAAGAAATAGTACTAGTAATTACGAACTTTAATATATTAGTTTTAACTCGAATCTTCTTAGAAGGGTTAAAATAGACTAGGATAAGCGCTATAGTAAAAGCTTCCTTGAGATCCTTAAAGCTCTTACTAGCTACCTCTATCTAGGTAAATGGGCTAGATTTATAGCCCTTCTCTATTCCTTATAAGAGATTAGTTATACCTATAGTTACCTGAGAGTAATAGTATATAAACCTATAATAGAAGTTAGTAAATCTAAGGAATACTTAGATATTATAGAACGACTTTAGTTCTAGCTATTCTATAATACTATAGATCTATTTAGGGTCTACTTAAATACCTTTCATTCTAATAAGAAAGCCTAAGAATTTGACTTTCTTAATATTAAACTCGTATTTACTGAGTTTATAGAATAGGTTATTTTTATATAGCCTAGTAAGTACCTAGTGAACGTAATTATAGTATTTATCCTTATTTCGAGAGTAAATTAGGATATTATCCAAATAAATAACTATGAAATAATCTAGGAGCCCTATAAGAGTAGTATTAATATATGCTTAGAATATAGCTAGTACGTTAGCTAGCCTAAAAGGTATTATAAGGTACTTAAAATATCTATAGTAGGTCCTAAAAGCTATCTTCTACTCATGTCTTTTATGAATTCTTATATAATAATATATATCCTTAAGATCTAACTTTATAAATATCTTAGCTCCCTAGAGCTTATTAAGGGTCTTATTAATAAGAGGAAGCAAATACTAATTCTTAATCGTGACTTTATTAAGGCTATAATAATTAATATAAAGCTATAGCCTATTATCCTTCTTAGGAATAAAGAGGATAGGTGCCCCTATAGGGCTTATACTAGGCCTTATCTAATATTTACGAAGCATATTATATAGATATAGACGTAACGCTTCTAGTTAAGTCTCTAATAGGTTATATAAAGGTCTATAAGGGACTATACTATCCGTATTAATAGAGTATTTAATACTACTAAGATTAGGAAGTTCCGAAGCCTTATTAGGGTCAAAGACCCCTATAAAGTCTTCGCTATTATCCCGGAGGTATATAGGTACTTCTAAGGCCCCTTTCCCGAGGGTATTAACTTAATATATTATATACTCCTATCCTATATTACTAGAATTATATAAGGAGGTAGATACCTAGTAACTATTATATATATAGGAAGCCTACTATCTAGGGTAGTCATATTCGCTTTTAGTCAAGAATAGGGCCTATAGTACTACCTTAGGGTAGTTATTAAGCTCCTCTCTAAATTCTTTCAGGGTTAGGATCTTAACCTTATTAAGCTAAGTAGGCACGTATACTCAGTGTCTCTTAACATAATTAGTATACTATATAATAGTTACTTTATAGAATTCTATACCGAAAACGAGGCTATAAGAGCCTATATTCTTATATCTATAGAATTAGAGCTTAAAAGGACATGTCTTACTATAATTATCTATAATAAATACCTTAAGATTATAGGCTTAATAGACCTTAAACTTATTCCTATAAAAGGTTACAAATTCTTAGTTATATTTAGCTAAGGCTATAAAGCCCTAGCTCTAAGCCTACTTATTATTAAGGAAGTTATAATTAGACCTAGTATTACTGAGACTAGTATATACCTCTAAGGTACCTACTTTAGGTTAAGTTAACCTTACCTAAATAGATATATAAAGTAATATACCTTTTTTATTATAGCTAAAATCACTAATATTTAAGATTTAGCCTTCTCTTTTCCTAGTTCCTTAGGAGGTACTCTTCTAGAGTACTCCTCTATAGTAATCTTATTAACTTACTTCTATAAGCGCCGAGATTCCTTAATTATCTTAGCTTTTTCTAGGTTCTAATAAGCTTATTTATTATACTTAGAGTACCTCGTAGATCCTAAAGTATATCTTTTCTAATTATAAGTCTAGTAGATAATTTATATATTAGAACTAGTACTATAGTAAGGCTTAGAAGGAGCTGAACTACTACCTAAGTTATTCTCATAGGCTTTTCGGTTCTTCTCCTTCTTCTTTTAGTACTCTTATAAATTAGAATTCGTAGAGTTAGGATCTTTCTAGGTAGAGTTACCCTTACTAGCCTCCCCCGCCTTAGCTCTCCTTAATTTAGGGTAAGTAGTATATTCTACTTTCTATACTTTCTCTAACTACTCTAAAATAGATACTACTTTATTACCTAAAAAGATAAATACTAGTATCTAACGAGTCTTGAAGTTAGATAGAGTAGTATTAAGAGTCTAGACCTGGTCCCTTTTAGGGTATAGGTCCTAGTTAACTTTAAGACTAATTATCTAAGTATATAACTTGGTAATAGTCTCTCTATCCTTCTAATAAAGATCTCGAATCTCCTTAAAAGTGTCTTATTAATAGGTCTAAGGAGCCTAGAGTATATCTACTAAATAGGCCTTAAACTTCTCCTAGTTAATCTTATAGGATAGAGGACTCTACTTTATTATAGCTTCCTAGGTATCGTAAGAGTTATCCCTAAGGGTACTTATAGTAGAATTAACTCTAGAAGAGTATCTATTATAAGTCTAAGGCTAGGTCCTAAAGACCGCCTCCTAGGAAGATATGAATATCCTCTATTCTTTAAGGGACTTTCTATAATATAAGTCCAGTATCTAGACCTTGAAGAGTTTCTCTTAGTCTAGTATTATTTTTAAGACGTTATATAATAGCTCCTAATAAATAGTATCGAGATTACTCTCGAAACCTATCGTGTTAGGAAAAGGGGTAAATTCTAGCCCTATTCTAGGACCTTCCCTAGTAGGAATTACTATTAAGGATAGAGTGGACTCACGAGTAGAACTTAAATAAGATATAGAGAACCTTAAGGTATCCCGAAGGGTACCCTTATATTATTCTAACTAAAGGATACGTTAATTAATTATATCTACTAATTCCTGCTTTTATTAGAGCGCTTTGACTTCATACTATAAGGTCTATTCCATAGCTTAGGTAGTAGTAACCTAAGCCTTAATTAGGGTATCGATTTCGTTACTGAGATTATTATTATTATTAGGGCTACTGTAGGAGGGAAAAACGCAGCAAGACAAAAACCCACATAAAACGCTATAGAGTGTAAAATCGACTAATGGCAAAAACACCAAAAAACAATAACTATAAAACAGACGTAAAGCAGTACAAAATCAGTGTGCAAGTGCGTAGAACTCAAAGTATGAAAGTGATATATAATTGTTTTTTCTATAGCTACGGAAACTCTGGCCTTCTTATGCGAAATGCCAAAGTCACATGATCTCGGACATGTCCGTGATCATGTGATCAGAATATCAAAACTACCTAAAATCGCGAAAATCGACAGTGTACGGCCAGCCGTACCACACTACCTCTAGGAGGCACCTAAATAGCTCTATTAAAAGTATTAGAAGAGCCTTCGCCGTTTCTGTTTCCTCCCTAAGGATTAATCTAATTAACTTCTTCCTTAGGAGTAGGGTCGACGATAGGCTACTATACGCTTCGTAGGTTCCGCGACATTATTACGTTATTGAACTACCTCCCTTAAGGGCAGAGAGATTAGCTTATGAGGTGGTTATTAGTAGGTAATAAGGCAATAGTAGAATCAGAGTTATAGTATTAAAAATCACTAGTATCAAATTTAGTATAGAACTAATCTCTGTCCCTCCTCAGAGGTCTAGGGCAGGCTCCTATAAATAGGAGCCCAGAATAACATACGTATAATCTAGTAATTAATAAGCACTAGCTAGCCTACTAATTAGTGGTATTCCTGTGATGTAATAGGATCGTTAATCCTCCTAATCGCCGACTATGCTGCCCGAAAGCCGAGGTATATCACATGAGCCAATGTCACGTGTAACCCGCTACACATCACAGCTTTAAATATACCTATTACTACATCTATTATTTACTAGCTGCCCTTTCTATTGTTTTACTAATTTGCAGGAGCCAAAAAGGGATCCCTAAACCACTAACTATTAGAGGCCCTTTTTGGTTCCCTATTAGTCTTCTAGATACCTATTTCGGCTCTTGTTATAGAGCTGTCTATACTTCGCTGACGAGACGGAGCTCATTAGGGCTTAATAGGCTCAAAGCGATAGTGTGTTGCAGGCAACAGGATTTGCAAAATTCTATATATAGATAATATAGAAACTATAACCGATTCTCGAGGGAGCTAAAAAGGGAACCCCTTAAGCGTGATCCAGCTGACTCATTAGCGTGTTCAGGTTAGAGCAGCGACTGCTTAGATCCAAAGACGGAAATGGACTTTGGTGGGCTTAGCTGTCGTCTGAGATTGTAGTGGTAATACGGAGAATACGGAGAGGGGAAGCTCTTCCACGGAGAAATTCTGCAACGAGCTACATTTAACCCTCGAAATAGGATATAACAACAGCCCGAATTGTAAACCACACGCCCCCTCTTAACTAGTACTTGCCCCCAAGCATAAGGACAAGAAAGCTATGTATAAAAACATAAAAACTAGCGCCAGCGACGTAATAGTAACCCACAAGCAAGCAAGCCATCGTACGTCTACGAACCGCAGACAGCAAGCAAGTAGCAAGCGCTACATATGGTTAGCCTCCTCTCCTCCAATCACAGCCAAAAGTACAGCTTTCCACGTATCCAAACCAATAACCCGGCGTCCTTAATCCAAGCTTCCAAGTTGTGTGAGAAAACTAAGATTCCAACCGGCCTGTGTGATAAACCTGGCTCTCTTGACTAGCCTCCAGCTCCAGCCATCCACCAACTCATTAAGGAGGGCATTCGTTTTGTATTCGTCTTCGCAAATTCTCTCGCCGTGTGAGAAAAGAGGGAGAGATGTCGTTGCAAGGCAGTCGGGGAAGAGAAGTCGTGAAAAGGAGCGTTCTTGTAGGACAGCGCATCGGCAGCGTCACTGATCTTAACTGATAACTTCTTCCGTGACGTAGGCGCTTCTTAGGACGGGCTCAAGAAGGAAGAATCGTATAAAACGAACGTAAGGAAGACTGAAAAGCGACGAGCTCGCGCGAGCTAAGAAGACTGGGAGACGCATCTAGCAACGATGACGACTGCGACTGCCATTCAAGAGACTACGTAATGCGATCCACTAAAAGAGGGCGATGAAAGCCTCTCCCTGCGCCGCTCACTAATAGAGAGGGGAAAATAAATGAGATAAATGAGAATAGGTCACTAATACCTTTTTTTACTAAACTCTTCTCTATCCGCTTCTCTAATTTAATATATATTATAAATTCTTAATTTACTACGTTCTAACTAATTCTTAAAGGAAATAAAAGAGGACCCCTTTTATAAGCTTACACTAACTTATAGACGTGCTTAGTGTTTAGGGCTAGCTTAGGTTAAAGTAGCGACTACTTCTATTTCAAGATAGGGGTTAGACTTTAGTAATGTTAGTTTCTGATGCAGATTGTATAAGTTATCTAGAATGTTTATATATACGTACCTTCGCTAATAAATTAAATATGAATAGATTAGTCGAACAGGACAAGGATTTAAGGAAAATATGAAATTTCGGCTTAGATTAAGGGATGATCAACGATGCAATAGCATCTTATTGGTCAATTTTGATATTAGTGAGTAATCTATACCAGGTTTCGGTTACTCACGTGCTCAGAGGGCATCATGCAGCAAGCACAGCCTCACCACTTCACCCTTCATCATCATGCCTCATCGCTTCTGCACCAGATTTCAAACTTGCTTCTCAGATCTCTTCCCAATGTAATCGCACGGTTCTCCCTCCCCTCATACTACAGCCGTGAGTTATCGAAAGGTTTGAAGTCATGGATCCCAGCTTTGCCAATTACGAGCGCGAGCCTTCCCCAATATACGACAACTTCTACTCCCCAGAAAACCGCGAATTCTATGCCCGGAATCCTTACAAGACGTTCGACTCCTCGCAGCGTCAATTTCGCTTGTTGAGACTTTTGCGTAAGGGGAGATGGGGAGAGCCAAAACTGTCTTTTGCGCTTCTCGACCAGATGTCGCTTGAAGCATCACGAAGGGGGTATACTGCTTTGTCATAGTAAGTTTTGTTATCAAGCTTATTTGTTGCTTTTCCTCTAAAAGTGGAGAGCTAAACTCTGGCTCCATTAAACTCTTTTTGATGTATTAATGCTAATTCGCTGAAAAGCTGCGCCGGTGATCCGAAAAAGACTGTTCCGATCTTAGTGAATGGAATCAGATTTAATGCCTTTGCGAACTTGGGTCTTGCACTAGAAGAGGTTATAATCTACTGGGAGAAGAAAGGCATTAACGGGGAGCATCAGTGCTTGTGGGTAGATCAGATTTGCATTGATCAGAGCAATCCCAACGAGAGATCTCATCAAGTTGGATTGATGAGGGATATCTATGCTGGTGCTGAGAGAGTGTTGGCATGTTTGACCGAGTGTGACAGCGAGAGAAGTGTTGTGGGAATACAGTGGGCGATCGAGCAATCTCAATGGATGCAACGGCATCTTAGTATGGCGGATGGAAGGTTCATATGGAGGCGGCCGGATCCCCCAGTGGATCTACTGGACAGTGCTCGGTACTTCACTGAGTTGGAAAAAATCAGTCTTTCGACATTTCAGGAGGGATTTGTTGGATTCATTCCACTGTGCCAGCGCTCTTGGTGGAAAAGAGCTTGGATCTGTCAGGAATTCATCTCGGCTGTGGAAGTAGACTTTCTTTGCTCGGGCCTTTCAATGCCCTGGCAGGATTTTGCTTCTGTTCTGACGTACCTCTACAAACAAATGCCTGAGCTATCGAACCCTGGTTCAGTACCGGTACGCCGGAGGAGATCTTCACTGAGCAGTTTGAGCACGCTCGACGACGAATCTTCAGCATCAACCCAAACTTCGTTCGAGCCCGAACAGGTGAATCTGGAACGCAATCAACTCGACGCCGTGAGGAATTTATTTGAGAGAAAAAAATGCTGGACTACCCCTGGGGACATAAAAGTCTGGTTAGAACATTCAAAGTGTTGCGAGACCTCAGATCCACGTGATAAGGTGTTCGCGTTTCTTGGCCTGGCTTCACCTGGATATCGCATCGAAGCAGATTATTCAGGTTTAAAGTCCATGGTAGAACTATCGATCGAAATTACGCGGAAAATTCTAGAGTTCGAGAAGAACTTGCATTTTCTGTACTATATCGAAAAGGGACGTATTGTTTCGGATGACAGCTTATTGCCATCTTGGGTTCCTGAATGGACTTCAACGGGAGTCGATGGACAGTTTATTAACTTTTCTCGCGCTATGCCAGCTTCCGTCCAGCTTCATCCGGCATTGGCATCCCAATTCACTCCCGTGATATTGCCTGGGAATATTTTGAGGTTAGTGGGAATCAAAATTGATTGTTTGGGAGGTATGGAAAAGTCTTGGACCCCAGGGAAAAAGAAAGGTACCAAGACCAGCAAGGGGCTGTATATATTGTGGTGGCCAGACGACAAGATTCAGCCAAGTGATTGCCTTTGGTACCTTCCAGCTGCAGGATACCGTAACCTGTTAGTATTAAGGCGGAAGAGTGATAACTGGCTGTTCTTAAGTGTGGCATATCTTTACACAACAGAGAAAGATAACAAGTGTTGGGCTACCTATATTGTTGATTTGATTATGGGTGATGATTTTGCTGGTTTGCTTGAGAGGGAGGGATTAATTACTGAAGTCATAGAGATTCACTGATAATGAATATGCTACAACAACACCGAATAGCTTCTATTTCCTCTCTGTTTTGGAAGATGGTCTAATGTGTCCGATTTCGCTCTTGTCTGCAAATCAAGTAGCTCAAAGTCATTAGAACACTTGATAAAGCAGCCCATAATAATGAGAAGCAACGATATATCGAAGCAGCGGACCATTTGTTATTCCTAATGAAGAGAAAAAGGGGAAAATGGAAGCTTAAGAGATATGAAATTTCCTGTTGAGTTCCAAATATAGTTTAATTTCATATATCTTGTTCTTTCGTTATTACGAGCGATCGCGTTTCAATGCTCTCCCGTGGTGGAGCCTGCCGGGAAGCTGCGGGATTGTCAAAAGAAACATGAGGACAGACTAAGTTGTTAGACACTATCTCGGCGAGGGCGTCCTTGGATGAAAGCATGCTACTCACATCTAGCATGGGGTCCAGCTTTTGTGTCATACATAATGAAAGCAAACGGCTCGGAGTCTTTTTGCTGAGATAACCAGTACCTTGGCAGTCTGTCAGAATGAAAGCTCGTAGTACGGAATATAGCTATCCAGATTGAGTCATCTAAGACTTCGACTTACCATCTATGGTTTGGGTTACACTTGAGAAAATATACCTCGCCGTTGTGATCGGGCACGATTCTATCACATGACAGGAGATCTGTTGCAGCAACTGAACGACTGTCACATAGCGCAAGTGGTCTATCTTCTATAACCGGAAGCAAGCTTCGCCAGGTACTAATACTTTCAGCTGTTGCCTTTCAAGGGTCTTAAATGAGCATACTTGACAATCCGGAATCGATAACCTGGTCTGAGATACAATTCCTTACTTGCTTCGGGAAGATGTTTGTTTATCATCTGCGGTCCGAAACTTCGCGAAATATCTCGTTTTATTAGTCTAGACCGTTGAAGCTACGTTCGGAGAGAGGTGATGCATACCATTATGTGCTCCTCTTACCGGCCCTTCTGTGTGCAGCGGGTCACTTAACTCGTATTCAGTGCGATTGAAAGTGATGTTTTTCCTCAGAGCAGTATTATAACATTTGACATAGACAGCTCCTAAGCTTATCCTGAGGAGTTCTTCGGTCTCTGATTTATATCGGTTGACATCTTCCACCGTCGTAAAATGCGCTATCTTCGTCGTATGATTGAGAACTTCAAACCCGTTCACGTCGATTTGTGGGTATTTGCTCAAGCCTCTGATATCTTGGATGTGAACCATCCGATATTCAAATTCTAGATTGTCTAGACGCTGTTTATCGGGATCGAAGCCCTCACGGGGCGGAAGGGAGACCCAATATGGCTTCACGCTGTCATAAAGCTCTAAATCTTGGAGGTACCTGAAAAAAGGTCAAGCTTCAGGTTTATTGAGAGATTTATATGACTTACTCGATGGTTGCATCTACATCAGTCATTTTGGTTGAGGTTGATCACATTCTTTCAAGTAGATATCAAAGATCTCGTGTTCGCAAACGATACATAGACTGCTGACAGAATACTTACTCATCCAAGCGATACCGTGCACCAGGTGTAACCGAAGTCCCGCGCCAAAACACGCTTAGAGCGAAAATATTTTAATTAATTAAAAACCAACTACTTTATAAAATAATATGAAATTGTTGGTATGACCGGTTTCCCGGAGGCCATGTGATTTACGTCACATGACTACAGTAACCGGGTTTCCTATATATAGGTAACGGGACATAGAGGTAACGGGACATGCCGGACACTAGCACTAATTAAGCTTAGTGTATTCAAGGATCACATATTAGAACCTCGATACTACGATCCCTACTTAGAGAATATAACTACTTTACTAACCTACGCAATTAGCATTCCACAAATACGTGACGGTTGTGACGGCAGGAACAAAGCAATGGAAGCGAGGCTCAAAGATCTAAGATTCCTATGTCTATGAGAATCTAAAGCTAAGGAGAGAAGGAGAGAGTGAGGGGTGGTGGGGGATAAGTACAGTAGGGTGCCATAAGTATTCGCACATGGTCCGTGCGGACCCACTTTATTCAGCCAACCACAGTTTGTTATATGATGTTTAGAAGATATGACTGGCTGCTGTGCACGAACCATGTGCGAATACTTATGGCACCCTACTGTAGCTAGGACTAAAACCCCTGAAACGCCAAGCTTGGTTTGAACCGCTTAGCCTGAAACTAGTCATGTGACACTAGCCGTCACAACGGTACTACACGTTACTAGTAAACTAATAATAACTTAATAACTTAAACTTATATTTACCTTATAAATGGTCCATTTTATAAGAAACCTTTTATATCTTATTAAGCATACTATCTTATTAAATATAATTAAGCTTATAATATAATATTTTATAACTTTATTATAAAGTTATAATTAATTTAAATAAAAGAATAAAATAAATCTTCTTTTAAAGTGTCCTTTTTATAAAGGAAAATTAATTATTATTATACTAGTAATGTGTTTTTCTATATCTAAGAACTCTATATATTAATTTTATATTAAAAGAGTTTGTGGTTATTTAATTATTATTAGATTAAAAAATCGCTAAACCGTGTTTTAGTGCGTAGCGTCTTTTGGTGCGGGATTTTGGTTAAGCGAATGTCATGTGAAAGTTCTGGTAGCATGACCCTCGGGCTCCTATTTGCTAGACGAGCACACAAATCGATTGTGGCGAAGCCAGGCACCCAATATTGGCTCACCATCATTCCGAGGGTGGGGCAGTCCACTCAACCTCAATTATCTCCCTTTTGAAAAGTCCGTCAACGCCCAGCCCCATTTGTATTCACAACTAAAAATCCAACCAAGCAAGAGTCCCTGATTCCGCGGTTGTTTTAGGCGCCCACTTTGAGGGGAACCTGCCGAGAATCTCGATATGCAGCCCCAGAATACCTCCGTCCATTTTATGAGAGATCCCGGAGATACAGAAGGACATAAAGAGGTTTCATGCAAGACAGAGTCCAAACTAGAGTCTGCTGATGTAGGTTCAACATTCAAAACTCTTCAAGGACAGACTAACGGTTGGATCTTTTACAATAGAAGTCAGCCAAGCCTTCAGTACAAGGGTTTGATGCGCTGAAGTGCTCAAAGCCTGATCTCTATCCCCTCTTCATGCCACTGCCAGAGCCCGTTGCTTCTTTTTTCAGCGCCCTGAGTTCAGATGAATTTCCGCCAGACCTGCCGAAAGCCCAACCGTGGAGAGACATCTTGGACGGGCCACTTCCACCCTCACCAGATGGCAAGGTCATAATTGCTTGTCCAAAAATTTGCATGTATGGTGAGTCTACGTTTATTCCTGCTGTCCGGTTTGTAAAAAGTCTTTTCAGATAAGAATTGCTAGTACGAACGAGATCCCGAATTTGGCTCGTCAACGAGAAGTTTCAGTTATCTCACAGAGACGATTAGCCGTAGTTTACTTTCCTTTATCCCTTCATTTTGCTATATGAATTGAAAGCTGATATTAAATTAAGGGAGTAATAATGGATGAGCTGCATGTGTCAGGAGGATTTGCATTGAGTTTATTTTATAGCTACTCTGTCGAGCCTGAGGATTTGTCAGGGGATAGAATATTTACATAATTCAGTTGGTTTCCAAGATAATGGGAGTCAAGGAAACCCATCTGTATGTGATTTAAAAAAAAATTGTTTCGTATGTATAGAACCCCACCTAAGAGTCTATAGTATTGAGACCTCTTTGAAGATTCATATCCCTCGCTTCGTCGAAGTCCAATGTCAACTCTATGATACAATTTGCGGAGTGCCCAGTGACCACCCAACCAAAATTCAACCAAGTCTTGCATCGCCGGAAAGTGTTCCCAGTGTCTGATCTACAAGGCTGAGTTCATCTTTGCGTGCGCGCCTATCTGTGTTGAAAAATTCGGTGACTGGATCGGTCTCGGGATCGTCTCCTGCACAAACCCGTAATCGTCGATGAGGTGCAGGTTTGATACCCAACTGATTCTTGACACGGAGGAGTTTACCCGGTCTTGCAGCAAATTCTGGGCGCATGACAGCGCCATGATTGCCTTGCAGCTTTGACCCCGCATCTTCGCGAGCCACTAATAACGAAGGTCAAATCTCAGGGAAATTTGAGGCGACAGTCGTAACGAGCTTGCCGCAAAAAGTCTGTGTTTTTAGCGACGTTTTCGGGCCTCGCGAAAACTAGGTCAATAACTTTATCTTGCAATTATTAAATAACTATAAAGCATCTTTGCTTTAAACTCGAGCGTATGAGATAAAGGAAGCCAAATCGAGTTTAGAACCCTTATTCTAAGTAATTATAATATAAGTTAAAATTATTAAAGTTCTCTTCAGTGGATAATCGTTAGCGACAGGCCCTAAAAACACAGACTTTTTGCGGTAGGCTCGTAAAGTGCACTTAGGAAAAACATGGGGATTGGACAAATTCAGAGACTCATGGAACAGTCCAGGACGCTCATAGTAAAACCGCATAACGGTAAGCGTTTTAAGGCTCCCAAGCGGAGGATACCTGATCTAGAGCGGTTTCTTAGCGTGCTTTCAAAGAACCCAAAACTTTTAGCTACTATTAAATCGGGAATTTCAATTCCATTGACCACTAATTGAGATGACATTAGTAGTAATAGGGTTACTTGGTGCGCTTTAAAGTCTCAAAGCAGGGCAAAACTTTTTTGATGGCTTTTCAGTGTCGATAGGGTCTCAAATCTAGCAGGGCTAGCGGACAAAGTAAGGGCTGGATCATGACTAGTACGTCCCCCTCGAGAGATTGAATTGTACGAAAAAAGAGTTTGTTTCGGATTGAAACCGGGTACGCGAATTACGAAGTTCGAATAAAGAAGTTCATCTGGTTTATGTCAAAGCGTAATTAGGATGGATCGATCAATGGGAGATTTTATCGAATAGCAGGGACCGGAGCCGGAAGACTTCTATGACCAACATACCAAGTTCGGAACGACTATATAGGAAATAGAGACAAAAAGAACCCAAAGACGGATATTTTATATACATAAATCGATTTGCTTGCAATGAAATACAGTATTTATAGTGCTCTCAGCGGTAGAAGATTGGAACTAAAGCATCATAAATCTTCTCCTCGCTGTCTCGCTCTATATCGTATTGGACAAAAGGAACAATACCTACTTCACCTGATGAGATTAATCTCTGTCTGGCAACCTCAGCCCTGCTCCTGAACTCATCGGCTTCAGTTTTGAAAGTACCAAATGTATCGCTTTCCAACACGATGGCTGTCTTCCAGCAAATCCTGGCTACTACTCCATCGTCACGTGTGGGGCTTCGAAGCTCAGCAATGCTTCTTGCTTTGTCAAGGTACATCCTAGAATTAATTAGCAAGTAGAAGGATTGGGTCCGAAAAGGGGCATACTTAGCAGGTTCAGGATGAGTCATTTCAAATTCCACGCAAGCGAGGGAGTAATATGCCGCTGCCGTAATGGGATGAATAGGCATTTCAGCGACAGCGATTTGGCGACATTGGTCATAGGCACGCCATGCTAGACTCAAGTGCCTCTGGCGGAACTCAATGTTCCCATAAGCGTATTGGATACTGCACTTACGTCAGCCAGCCACATCTTGTAAATTGTTCAAGAGATGGAAAAAGATTGCGGTCTTACTTTGCCATGAATCCTTTGTCTCCACCGATGGTACGGATGAAAAGTGTCTCAGCGAGCTGAGTTAAATTCATTGCTTCTAACAGGTTCCCTTGAAGCATATGCATCCGTCCGGCAGAAAGATAGGTGAATGCCAAGGTAGTAGCCGTCTCATCCCCACCCTGAGCCCAAATTTGGACCGCCCTATCAAAGTAATTTCGAGCTTCCTGCAAGTTACCTGAGGCAGTTTCAAGGTTCCCCATATTGTTGTAAATCGAAGCAACTTAAAAATCGAGTTAGAGCTCTCTGGAATGGGAGTGCAGTTTGAAGAAACTTACCTGCAGGATCATCGTGTGGAAGCTTCGCAGTTCGAATCCGCTTGGTGATGTCCCAGGCAGTGCGGCATTCAGTAAGCCGGTTCAGATCAAAGGCAATGTTTCCTTGAATAAGCTTGAGTCGTGCATAGAGAAGGGAGTTCTTGTCCACGCAAGCTGCCGCAGCCGTTTCAACAACTTCGCTGCACACATCGAAGTCCCCAATCTCACGAAGATACCTGTTTGAAGAATCGGTAAATAACTTAAATGTATAAGGGGCCATGTTGTATAACTCACCAGGCGCAATTACCCAGCAAAGTGACGAACGCATCGGTTGATTTGAGAGCGCCAGACCGCACATGTTCGGAAAACTTTTTGCTGATATAAACCCCATGGGGAATATAATCTTGGCACACCTTCCATTCCTTGTACAAAGTAGCGATTGTCTGCTTTGGGAACTGCTCGTAAATAAGTGTCGCAGCTTGTACAAAGCTATTCTGGAGATCATCAGCATCGTGGTAATTGACAGCTTCTTGGACAACTCGATGCACGGAATAAAACCGTCCCTCCTGTTTGACGAGTTTCCTGTCCACAAGTTGATTCATGGCTTCTTCAAACGGCTCTGCTGGACTCATGATGCTGAAGAGGGAGGCTTGATCATTTTCATCGAGGTGCACAGTGTCTGTTCGGCAAAACGACAGAACGATGTCTAACGCTTTCTGGTGCCGGGGAAGGAATAATTCAACTTGTATGGCATCTGCAGAGTATCTATTAATCTGCTGGTTGCTGATCAAATAATGTTTGAAAGGGAATCATACCAGGTGACAGCCACGCTAGAACACCCAAGAGAGTTCGAGCGTTTGGAGACAGAGCCTCAAAACTCATATTCCAAAGCGCATCTATTGCTTGCTCTGATAGCGATCTTACGCTCCTATGCCGCTCAGGAAGCGTCCTCCTTCTCTCCTTGAACAACTCATAGGTTTTCACAATCGTTAGTCCACCGATGGTTGGATCTTGAATTAATATAGCGGCCTGCTGAATGGCAAGAGGCAACCCTTCCAATTTGTCCAACATCTCCTTGGCAGCCGTTACTTCAGTTTGGGGGATTCGACCTTCTCGCTCATACTTCTTCCAATCATCACCAAGCAATTGAAGAAGTAGATCCCAACTCTCCTTCAAGTTAAAAGGCTTAACTGTTCCGCCCTTCCGTTGTAGATCCTTGGAGAAGTTGCGGTACTTTCGAGAGGTTATGAGAATCGCCCCGGATGCACCTATTGGCCAGTATGCCTTCAGTACTTGATCTTGTTCGGTATTGTCGAAAATCATCAACCACTTCTTCTCTATCATCAGTTTGGGATCAGTATATACTCTTCATGGCTGAAGTGTGAGTAACTTGCTTGTTTTTTTGAGCCAATTCTGAACAGAAAGCAAGTTTTCCTCGTGGCGGCCGGCCCTGTCCGCACCTGGTAGATTCAAGGACACAGCTGCATTCGTAAAGCTTTGTCGGATCGCAACCGAAGTCTCGCACTGAATCCAGAACAAGGCATCAAATCCTGCACGATTCTCATGTGCGAATTGTAGCGCAATCTCGGTTTTGCCGATTCCTCTGCGGCCATAGATCGTGTAAGTACGTAGAGATGGATTGCCCTTCGGGGTTAGATAGTCTTCAATCTTTTTCAACTCTTCCTCTCGCCCATAGAAATTTGAATTCTTCTGAAAAGGGATCATTCGATTTGGAAATACCCCAGGCTCGTCGCTCTCAGGAAGAAGTGCATACTTCCTTACCAAGCTTCTGACCATTCGATCCTGGTTAGCTTTGGACAGGTTGGTGATTTCCTTTATGTGTCTGACAACTTCTTCCAGTGTGTCGAGCTGGGTGTTAATAGCTTCGTTGAGATCCGGCCGTGTCAAGTTCGCCGACTGTTCTGATCGGCCCATTAGTTTTCACGCGGTGTATACCGTAAGAGCGGTTGCGTACCAGATGAGCTTCCATGCAAGTATGTTATAGAGTCGGATAGTATTGTTGCGATTGGGTCAAGAAAATCAATTATAGCCAGGAGAGCTTCATTGTTGTCGTCACAAGCACTGAGGCATCGATTGAAGCGGGCCGTGATGGATCGAATCGTGTTGAATAAATCTCCAAGCCTCTTGAGCATTTCGCGTGAATTATATGAAAGCTGAGAGCTCTTAATAACTGTTGTGGGGGTGGTTATAGACCGCCTAAAACTAAGAAAAACTTGCCTTCATATTTAGATATATCATACCCCAGAGAATACCAAAATCCATTGAGAACGGTACTACCAAAGTTTCGAAAGACTGTATGAGGGTGCTGAGTGTTTGAGGGAATGGCTGGATTCGAAACATTTGACGTTTCATATCTGAAGTAGATGCAGCGTCTCTAAGCTTTCCCTGAATCTCCATGACCACTTCATGCCATCCGAGATATTTTGCAGCAAGCGTTTGGCCTACACCCACTCATAAGCTCAGATATATATAGGGTATAAATTTAGCATACTGGAAGGAGAGAGTGCTGTTCTAGCTGAATTGAAAACGTCCCTCAATCGAAATATTGCAAAACCTCTTGTGTCGCTAAAGCTTGTCAGCGCGAGAGAAACGTTATCGATACCAGAAACCTTACTCAAAGTCGATATCATATTCATCTGTTCTTTGAGAAGCTATACTCACCCCCCTAGAGGCGCCATCGTCGTTGGGATGGCGTTGTCGCCTGCTATCTCCCCTAGAGAAATTGTAAGATCCCCGATCTCCTCTGACAAGTCAGAATCGGTTTTGACGATGTCCGATTCTTCATTTTCCAACGCTCCAGCTCCAATGCGTACCCTCATGGTGGCCATGCTTGCTGTTAAATATTTGTTGGTCCGCAGGTAAACGCCTCCATCACTATTCCCTACAGTAAATACCAGTTTTGTAACGCACAAAAAGAAGGCACCAATTCACTGAAATGACCCTCTCGGCTCACGGCATTAAGGTCCAGTGTTTGGGCTCATAGGATCATGGAACGCTCGAGTAATGGGATTAGTGAGAGCACTCAACAGGGCTTTCTTCACGAGAGCGCGAGGAGGCTTGGGGAGGCTTGTTATTTGTGTTATTTTGCAAGGTTATGGAAAGAGGCATCTCGAAGCGGCCTCTGCATGCGCAATGGCTTGGTTGTGGAATGAGATAGTTCGGCTGGGCCTGGGCCACGAATCAACAGCTTCTTCTGAGGATGCCCTTTTCTTTTCGGTCTGCCTGCGCGAGAGAGGGTTATGTTACACAACCGTTTTTTGGCCAATGTTTCGTAGGCGATAAGCAAGGATCGACCGGGCTCGAGGAAGACACACTGTAGTCGGGCGTCGAGCAGGGGCTTAGCTTAGCTTAGGTTAAAGCAGCGACTACTTAGGTCCTAAGACGGAAATAGACTTTAGTAAGGCGAAGATTTGTTACGGGTTGTGTAGGCTATGAGCCGAGTATGCGCGAATACGGCGAGTACGAGATGGGTAGGGCAATACGGAAGAATAGAGATAGGGGAAGTTCTTCCGTAGACCAACTCGGGAGGTAACATTCGGGCCGTGAAAGGATCTATAAAATGTGTGACCTGAGAGTCACGGGGACCCGAGAAAGTAAGAATGTTGACGGATGCCGCCATCTGGAAACGGAAGTGGAAGAAAACCCGATGGATAGCTGCCGCTGGCTACCGACTTCCACTCTAAGCGCACGCTGATCTTCTAGGGGAACATTTATATCGAACTCACCGTGCACCAATTCAATGTCCGCGCTGTTCACTTCAATTCCCGGATCAACAAGCTTTGAAGACTCACCTCAAAGCAAAAACGGTGTGTGAACATGTGGAAGGACAGCCGGTCGAGGGTTTTGAATTGGACGTTGAAGCGAAGCTAAAACGCCGCCGGAAGGCAACTCGTGACGAAACAGACGTTGAACGTTGGGAGGGGATATACAGCTTGCTATTCCCCGGTGAAGCTGTTCAATCTCCCTGTAAGCAGATATTCTACGATATCAACCAAGCTTTGATTATTCGAACTAACAAAATCGAGCTTCACAGTTTTTGAGCCACCTCAAGACGAACCGCCCCCACCCAATCGTCCCATTAAAGAGTTTATTCGTCATGAGGTTCCTCGATTAATTCAATCCCAAATCGAAGGACAATTTTCTTCTAGTGAGAATCTGGAACTGACAGGAAAGACACTATCGTCATCAATGATGGCACTCATTGAACGAGCGATCGATACCAGCATCGTGACGTTCAAAACCAAAGGGTTTGAGCAGAGCCGTGCCGAGAATGAGACAGAAGCTGAGAAGAGACGATCTTTACAACAGAACCGCCCATACCGGCCAATGCACAAGCTCCAGAGCCCGAGAATAATCTGGGTTTTGTGCAAGGAGGTTTTCATGCTCCGAGCCACATCTCTGTTTCATACATCCACGGTTGAGTAGACCCAACATCAACCTTGATACAATCGTCATCTAAAGTCATTTCTGGCTCCGAATCTATCACCCAAGGATTCATTGAATCCAATATCTTCGCCCATGACTCAGTGCTAGTTGATCACCAAAGTGAAGGAAATCATTTGGTAGTGTTGGCCACGGCGGAGAGACTGCATCTATCTCAACCTCGAATAAAGGCAAAGGAAACAGCGATAGACCAATCAGTGTGGGCTCCGATAAATTATCGATCATAATTATCGATTAGTAATCGTTATCGGCTAAGCGATCGATAGTTAATCGATATCGATAATTATCGTCGATAAAAGTGGGCCCAACTATCAAGCGAGCCCCCTCACATCGATGATACTAACGATAAAAGTGGGTCCAGGCTTAGCGATAGCTACAGGGCCACTACAGGGCCAATGCGCTGTATTTATAGGCCTTCCACCGCCTTTTCTTTAATACGGCAGAATTCCGATTTAGTAAAGGCGGTGGAAGGCCTATAAATACAGCGCATTGGCGCCATCGTGGCCCTATAGTATTGCCAAGGCCCTGGACCCGATAATTATTGATTATCGAAAAATTAGCGCGATTATCGATTGTGAGCTTATCGAGCTTATCGGAGCCCACACTGAGACCAATCACACGATGAAGATTATAGCAAATATTTTTCGCTAGAACAGGACCCCTCACTTAGTGGGCAACAATCGCTTCGCGTGGCCAAATGACCTATTCTACCGTGCAAGGTCTCAACAGGGTGGAAATATTAATTTTGAGGACTTTTTCTTTGATTCTGGACTCGGGAATTGATCGGGATTGTTGAGTAGAGGGTTAAGGGCGGGAAATTCCAATAATCATCCAACCTATATAGTTCGAATCATTTGCTAGGATGTGTTATATACTAGAGCGAAGAGATCCGTCCAACTCTTTCCCCAGAGACCTGACAAGACACCAGACGGGAGCCTACTCGCTAACACCTAAAAGTTGATTCAGAAAACCTTACCTTGTACGCTATGTATCACTTCTTCGACCTCTCAGTATCACTCTTTGTAACGCGGTGGTGAAATCACCCATTGAGAGGAGTGAGAAAGGGGATGTCCGAAGCAAGTGAGCTAGCTTCGTGAATACCAAACATGCCTCCCCTTTTAAAATCTACCAGCTATTCAAAAGGCGTAGCGACGGACCAATAGGGATTTGAGACAAGGTAACTTCACTAAATGAAAAAAAATGCTACTTCTCTGGAGCAATTCCCTTCACATTCTCGTTTGTAGGTCTGTTATGGACAGACTTAGTATTTTCCTCGCCTGAAGGCAGGTGATAAAATTCTGGTTCTACTTGGCACTTGATTCGTTCTCAGCAATCACATGGGTTGTGCGACCTGCGGAATTTCTTCAGCTAGTGATTTCTCCATAACCTAGTAAATTGGTTGCTCTTCTTGATGAGCTTCGTGATCAGGTGATCGAAGCAGCCGTTCATAAATGTTAGTGTGAATTTATGCAAAACAATTCGTAATAAAAAACTCGTCATACACGACGGCACTTACTCTTGTCTCCACACATAGAATCGTTAATCCCCCCGCATAATGGCTTCCCCGCAAATTACTCGCTTGATGGAAAGTGGATATTTTGATATATCTTCAATTTGGAGGCAATATGGGAACCAAACTCTAAACCTGCTGTGCCCGGCTTTCCAAAAGTCATGCGATATGTAATATATGTAATATATATACTGCCCAATCCATGTGTACCTTTGCGCAATCCAAATTAAACAAGCTCGTAGAACAAGTGGATGGATGGGGACAGATATTAAATATGCAACGTATTTTCCGAACCCCGCACGCTTACTTCAACGACAAACTCTGCCACGCTCCCACGAATGAAGATTCATGACCACCCATTAACTGTGCAATAGTGAGACAGCACTAAAAGTGCACCTCCTTCCACCAGCCAATCAGACGATTGCGGGATTTGAAACTCCGTGAATAGACTTACACAAAGCCAGGGTTCCATTTCTTCTCCATCGGTCGAATCATCCGAAGGTCCTGACCCTATAAGCCCTCAAATGTTCAAAGCTTCCAGCCTCGATAGATAGCCAAAGCCGATGGTTTCAATCCATTACTGAATGCTCATAGGGAGATATGCCCGTAGTACTGGCCCAGTCTGGCCATGAAAGTCATGTGGATCGGGATGGTGCCGCTATCCAGCAAACGCGAAAAATTTTTGCCTTGTATATTAGATTGGTTAATATATAATAAGGGTCTCAGTGGCTGTAATTTCCGTCCTTTGGTTCTTGCCTTACGTCTTGGTTTTGATTCTGAAGCTTTACCATTACTTTCCTATTCCTCTTTCGGCTCGTTCTCTGTAGTCTCTATAGTCCATGTCCCACAACTCGATTTTTGATGTAGCGTAAATGTAGTCAGATTATTCTTATACTATATTGAATTGAAGATTGCCTAATTCTTTCCAAAACCTACTTAAATCATGGCTAGAAGTTTTGATATCATGACTTCGTACTGAAAATGACTATACATGCCGAAATATTCATAGAAGTTAAAAGAGATGGAAATTGCCGAAACAGAAGTCCTATGTAGCGATTCACGCAAAACAATAGCCATCCAAAGACCTCAAATTACTACAAAAAACTAAATGCGTTGTAATACCACATATTATTCACTATATTGATGCTTCCGGTATGTATCCCTGCGCGAATTGTTGTTTCATCACCCAAGATTTATGAAACATTTCAGCCCGGTGGGAAATAATCAACCTGCGGACGAACGCGGGGTAAGGCTCTCTAGATACTACTATAAGGGATAAGGGAGGTTGGTGATGGGAGGTGCGGAGAGCTGGAAGGATCTCCAATTAATGAGGTAAGGAGTAACCCTCCGGAGGAGGAAGCAGAAACTAACCCAGATTGTATTGATCCACGATTCCACTCACCATGTGATCCGCACCTGTCAAAATTCTACACGAAGTACTCGCCCATTTCTCATGTTGACTTCACTAAGTTAGCAGACTAATTGGATCTATGAGGTTCATCTTCCCACAGCATACGCGTTCTCTTGTGTGTAATCTGCTTTCCTTCAAGTCACCTGCTAAGCACAGTTTAAATTGGTCCCAAGAACCAAGTTATACAAACCACAACCTCCGTCCACTCAACACGTTTGTACAGGTAATATGCAAGCGATTGGGGGCAATTCTCTTGCCGGCACTGGCTTAGCTTGATACTGCTTCGATTAACGTCACTAGTACATTGAAGACCAGTGCGCCATGTACTCTGCTCTGTATGGATTATCTATTTCTGTATGGAGTAATATCCCCTTCGGTCCTACTCATTTAATCTCCTTCTAATGCGAACTCATCGGTCATGCACATGACAGGCAGTTTTGAAGTGTATAAGAAGAACAACTTTGGTCAACTCAACTCACCGATCCAGAGCAACATTCCTCAGCTTAGCACAACAACCTGGCGCCTGTTTCGTCGACATCATCAACCAACCCACCTCTTTCTTAGTCAAAAACCGCAATCTGACCATTCTCAATATGTATCGAAGCTTGGCTCTCGCGACATCTGTTGTCGCTGCGGCTGTGCATGGCCAGCAAGTCGGTACTTAACAGACGGAAACCCACCCGTCTATGACTTGGCAATAATGTACCGCCGCAGGTAGCTGTACGAGTAAGAGTGGAAAGGCTATGATTGATTCCAATTAGAGATGGGTCTACGATAAGACTAGTAGGAGCTGTAACAATTGCTATACTGGAAATACCTGGAGTATAAGGGCCTGTTTCGCACGGCCGCACGGTTTCATTTACTGGTATTCGTTTACTCGATAATTGAAGCTAGCAAATGCATTAATTAAAGTGTTTCGCAAAATGTAGAAACTGAATAATTGTTGTAATTACAGAGGTTTTAGCTTCATCTCCGCTAGCGGATTTAGCCCCTATTTTTAGCCTCACTAATTTCCTCTCTAATAATTAGTGACTACTCCTTATAATTATAGTGTCTTAAAGCCTAGAAACATTTAATCGTTATATAGAAAAGTAATTGATAAAAGAATTACGTATTATATTACTTACTACTAAATAAATTAATTTAAGATTATTCTACTAGAATCGCAAAATATAAAGCTTTAGAAAGAATTTATGCCCTAGAGAGGCTAGAAAGTGGCTGTAAATATAATCCAAAAGCTAATCAAGAGCTTACAAGACTATAATTGAATAGAATTATAGTTTTCTGGGCTTTTTATTCGATTTTGGGTTATATTTACAGCTATTTACTAGTAAAACTATGACAAGTCATTGCTTTGATCTTGTATATAGTTGTCTTTGTATATAGTTTCTTAGTCGAATAAAAGCAAGTTCGATTCTAGACATGGAAACTCGACCTCAACAAATCTAATCCGCTAGTTATAAACTGAAAAAGCAGCACTAATTTTTGTTGTCCTACACAAAGCTAGTCCTTAAAATCTAGAAGAACGAGTGCCACTTTTTCTGTCTACCGCAAGCCCTATACCACTAAAATTATCCTTGAAGTTCTTCGAAACCCCTCACTATCAAAATTGTAGTTATGAAACTATAACCCTTTACTAAGGCCGATAGCAATCCTCCTACTAAAACCCCCGAAAAAACATTATAAATAATATTATATATATTCCCTTAACTTTTTCTTTACTTTTTACTTCTTATATAATAAATTACTTATAATATAAGATATTTATAAGCTTATTGTTGGTACAACCGGCTTCCCGAAGGTCATGTGATTTACGTCACATGATTTCCTATATATAGGACATAGGACATGGGACATAGGACATGGGATATAGGATATAGGACATAGGACATAGGACATATAGGAAACGGGATATACCAGACACTAGTACTAATTAGGATTAGCGTATTTAGGGATCGTATATTAGAACCTCGATACTATGATCTCTACTTATAGAATACAATAACTTAACTAACCTATATAATTAGTATTCTACGCCTATGTGACGGTGCTACGTGTTACTAGTGAACCGATACTAATTAGTTTATATATATAGATTAGGAAGGATTAAGCTACACTTACTCAAGATTTAGTTCCTTAGGGGTAAAGCTATTATTTAAGTCGAAGAGGGGAAATACTATTAACTACTTTACCTATAATTCGGTTCTATAGGGAGGAAAGATACTATTTCTTACTAATTAACGAATAGTTAGCTATTTAACTATTTTTCGACCTTCTTTTACGTCAAAATCAACTTTCTATAGTTACTTGAACTCCTAGAAACTCCGATTTTCAGAACCTCTTTTCCGGAAATCGAGATATTTCGCCCCTAAATTTCTCAATTTCTAGTAACTACCTCCTATAACTACTTTTACGAACCACCCAAACTACCCTCTTTACGAATTACCTCTTTACGAATTACTATACTTCGGACTAGACACGAGCCTAGGGGACTACTACTAGTATAGTAGACGATATCCTCTCTAGATTAATTGAATCGAATCCCGCTCTCTCTTCTATATCTAATAATAGCCGAGATAACTACAGAGAGCTAGTACGAAAATAGAGACCCGGAATCGTCGTAGCTAAGGCTATAGATAAAGATCTCACTAAATTCGTAAATACTAAGCTATATCTCTACTACCTCTATAAGATAGTTAATAATAACCTATAGGAGCTATTTAGATATAACTTTAAGGACTTTACTTCCTGAGCCGACTTTAATAGACTCGATTTCATAGAGCTTTAACGTCTATATAAGGTCCTTTAATACGGCGAAATACGTGTTTAATAGAATAAGGGTACTACTATAATCGCTTATACCTTATTAGCTATTATAAGAGAGAAGGAACTATATATATAGATATAGGAAGATATACTTGAGGTAAAAGTAGATCTTATAAAGGGACTAATTCAATTAGCCTTTATTACTCCTATAGAGAATAAGTACCTATAACCTCGACCTACTATACCCCTTCTATTACCTCCTATAGTCCTACTACTACCTCCTCCTCTAACTACTCCTCCTCCTCTTCTACCGCCCCTACTACTATAGTATCCTATACCTCTACTAGATTATATAGGTATAGTACCTACGAACGCCCCTAGAGTAATAAATATAGGTATACTACTATTCCTACTAGTAACTATACTAGTATTTCTACTACTACCCCTATTACCTCTACTAGACCCGAATATTACCTAATTAGGTTTAGTTACTAGACTCGTCATAGAAGTAACTAAGATCTATATAAAGGAATAGAAGTATAATAGTTCTAATAGTAGCTTTAACTATAAACTCGTTATCTTCTATAATATCTATTAATATATAGAACTCTTACTCGGAGTATATGTAAGAGCCTTTCCTACTATACTAAAGGGACTAGCTTAAGACTACTTCTATAGTAACTTACTATCTCACCGCTTATTCGATAACGCCTATATAAGTATCTATAACTTCTTTAAGGGACCTAGATATTACTATATGAACCTAGATAAATAGAATACTATTAATCTAACTACTATAACTACTAAATACCCTAAAAAGAGTATATTTAAGGCTATTTAGATACTAATTAACGAGCTTCGTTAACTATAATATAGCCTTATACCTGCCCTACGAAGTACTGAATTCCTATATAATAAGGTTATTACTACTTACTAAGGTATTCGAGCCTATAGATATACTATATTAGACCCTCCTCTAGATCTCGCCTAGCTTATTAATAAGCTCTAGTTATTAATCGCTATATACGAGAGAGAATAGTAGACTAATTCTAGTACCTTCTTTACTAATTAGCGATACTACTCAAATAGCTAGAACTACTAGTTTAGTGATTATTAATCCTTAAACTAAAACTATAGAAATCGAGATAGCTACTCGAATAGCTATAAGCCCTATAACTACGACCGTGATCATAATCGTGATAACTATTTAGATACTACGAAGTCGTACTCTATATATAAGAAGCTAGACTACTACTCCTAGAAGTACTTACTAGAGGAACGAGAGGCTAAGAAGGCCCGATTTAGAGCTAGAAACCTTAGTCGATTTAGTAATAAGGTATAAACCTCCCGAACCTTCGATAAACGCTTTAATAACGCCTATTTATAGTATATAGCCAAAGTTGAGGGAGAACTTAAGAGTAGTAAAGACGAATTAGGTGACGCTTTTAAGGCTCTCTTAGTAGATATAGATAATAAATACGAAGAGGATACTACTAATTCCTATTTTACTTCTATTAAGAACCTCTTTACTACTTTAGACATATAAGCCCCTAATATACGAACTCCTAAACTACTAATAATTATAGTAAATAACCTTATAGATAACCTTATAAAGCTCTTATTTATATACTAACTAATAGGCGAAAATTATACCCTAGAGCTAGACTTAGAACCTAACGGAATACCTATAAAAGATATCTAAACCTTTATAGTAGGAGATATATCTAGATATAATACTTAATACTTTTATAGAGTTATAATTAATACTAGAGTAGCTAAGTTTTTAACTACTAGTCTCGATTAGTTTAAGGCTCTATAGTATACTAATAATATAGAGGGGATCGTGGGAACACAATATATAATAATAAATCGAATAAGTATATATATGAATTAAGGAAGTATCGTATAGGTGAAGTGTATATTATATTACTTAAGGTCCCCTTTATTAAAAAGGTAAAAGGCTAAATACTAAAGGGAGCGAGAAGCTAAGGAATCACGTGTAAACACTCAACTTACCCTATATCTACTAGATCCCTACTATATATGTCCCTTCCCTAGAAAAGTCGTCCTTAACTTATTAATTCCTACTAGAAAGAAATTTTGTAAAGGAAATACTAATCTTAAGTATAAAACCCTATCCTATAAGAATAAGTAAAGGAGGTACTAAAATGAAATAAGTAGCTTAAAGAAAAGAAAGAAATTTATATTATACTCTCCCCTATTATCTATTATCCAGAAATCATCTAATCTATTATATTAAACTAAGAGAGAAAATATTTATAAGCTAGGCTTAGGAAGATTCTGAGCTTTTGCGAATTTGCCTTTAACTCTAAGCTAGGTACGAGTTATTCGCTTTAAAGCGTTTCTAGCTTTAGAGACTATACGCTTATACTTAGTATTCTAAGCTCTTTTCTTCTTAGTATCTTCTTCTTCTAGTACTAGTAAGGGACCCTTTATACTAATAATTAGATATCTAGTACTATTTAACTTAGGAGTAGAGCCTTTATCTTGAGATTATTCTACCTCAGGATCCTTAGTAAATATAGGAGACTAGGGAAGCGAGGGTTCTATAGGTAAGGGTTCTATAGTTAGGGGTTCTATAGTCGGGGGATTAGTAGGTAAGGGAAATTAACCTAGAATTTCGACTATATCTTTAGTATTATCACGGTTCTCGTAGGAGTTAGTAGCCTCTTTCTTAAGTTAGAAGATTACTTATTCCTCGAATCGCTTCTAATTAAGTTTATCTAGATCTATATTAAAGAAGCTTTTACCTCCCTCTAATTCACTGATTTTGTTATTTCTTAGAGTTCGTAAGAAGGAGTAACCTAAAAGGTTTAGATAGCTACTTTAGGAATTATTTTGAGTAGTATTATTATTTGAGATTATTCTGCTTAATAAGCCTAGCTTAAGAAGACTTTATAAGGTACCTTAACGGTTCTAGTTTTCTTATAGTCCTAGGTTTAATAAATCAAGCTTATTATTAGTTTCTAGGGAAAGAAGAGGGTTACTTAGACTAGTATAGGATTCTAAGTCATTAGTATCTTTACTAGAATTATCGTCTATACTTTAGTTAAGATCTAGTTCCTTTATAGGGGTAAGCTCGTAATTTTCTTATACCTTAGGTTTTAAAGGAGTATATAGGGTCTTGACTTTAATCTTACCTCGACGATTAATAACTAAATAAGAGAAGTCTCTATCCTTATAATATTCCTAAACCTTCGTCTTAATATAATAGTTATTAGGAGCTAGAGGTCTAGCTTTCGGATTTCGATATATTATCTCTAGGAATCTTATATAAAAACGATTACTATAATAGTATACCTTATCTTCGAAAACTCTCTCGTAAGCTTCTATTATATAGCTAATAATATTAGCTTATATCTCGGTAATATAGTATTAGACTTCCTCTTCTTCTATATTAAAGATTTTGTCTCGTTTAGCTAAGATACCTTAGTTAGTCTATAGTAAATAACCTAGTAAGGCTTCACTAATAAGGGTTAGTCTAGTGAGAGTAGCTACTACTCTAAAAGGTTTAGTAGTATATATGATTTTCTTAGGGTCTTCTTAATAAGGAACGTCGGGTCTCTTAAAGTATATATATTAAGAGTAAAAGTCGTCCTAGGAAATACTATTTTCTAGAGTTATATAGTCCTCTGAAAGAGTAATATAGTTAGTAGATATTATTTGGAAGTCTTTATATAGACCTTCGGAATTAAGTATAAGGAGCTCGTAATAGAAATAGATTAGAATACTTTACTTAGTAAAAATAATCTCTTTATCCTTCTAATTATAGTCCTTCTATTTTCTGACTATAACTTCGAGTTTTACCTTTAATTTTATTCTTAAGCTAGAATTAAGATAAAAAAGGTAACTATTATACTTAGTCTTAATATATAAGCCTTCCTATTTAATAGTATTAAGGATAAACTTTAGTAGTTCTTCGGATTCGGTAGGGCTAAATATTAAAATATAGTCGTAGATTTAGTCACTAATCTTAGGAGAGTATTTAGTAGAATATTTCATAATATTAGGAATATCGATTTAGACTAAGGCTTCTTCTATATAATAAAAATCCGGGTTAAATCCTTTATTATAGGTAACCTAGCGAGTATAGTCTAGATATACTACTAAATAAGTCTAATTATTATCTCGAGCTAAATAAATAGATAAGTAGAGACCTAGATCTACTCTAACTAATTACTAAGTAATTATATAGATTATATCCGGAATTTGGAAGTTATTTATTAATATACCCTTCTCTCTCAAGTAATAAGTATATATATAGAATTCTCTATTAATATAGTAATAGAATAATTTATATCCTTCTTCCCTAATATTATTATCTAATAACTAACTTATATTAAAAGGGCTAACGATAAAAACTCCTACTTTAGCTAGGTTAAGGGTATCTAGCTAAAATATAGCTCTATAAATATTACT